>CM054951.1:14457674-14830174 GCA_029168755.2 Tillandsia fasciculata
CAAAAAAAAAAAAAAGAAAGAAAAGTAATTTAGATTCATAGATAGTCTACTTAATTTGTTAGTTTGTGCGATTTACATAAACATATGATTAAGCCTAAGGTTATAACATATAAGATTTTTTTCTGAAAGTTAAGTTGGATTGTTAATTACTTATTATTTGGATGCAAATTGATGGAAATACAAAATTGTTTGTGTTGATTTAAAGGGCCAAGTATTTTATCATGTGGCGGGAGGTCAGATTAAGCCAAGTCACGTTTAAAATGGTGGTCAGATTGGACCAAGTTATGTTCAGAATGGTGTGAGACTGATTAGGTCAAATAATAATGGAGACTCATGTGGGCGCTGTATTTATGCGCTTTAAGTTAATTCGTTATATATTTTTAACGGCTCAAACTTTTGAAATTAATTATTATCGTCAATAATTTGACAATTTGAAAAAAGATAAACCACATCTTTCTTTCGTTAACCTATTATTTTTAGAGGATATTGAACGGTGGATTAAAAATCTAGCTCATTCGTAACTCCATTTATTTCGGATGTAGAGCGTTAGAAAATCTTTGTTGACGATTCGAGAGCACGTGAATCAATTTCTACGATCCGAAACTCTTATTACTTTTCAGCACAAGTCGCTCCCGTAAATAATAAGAATGAATACTTTCACTGCTTTCTACAATAGCAAATAGTTATCCGTGACGAATGTTGCATGAAAATTTAGACTAATATATGATCTATGATGAATTTTAATTTAGAGTTTATGATTTATTCATTTACTGAACAATGAGATAGCCCATATTTTGATTATCAAATTTTAATTTATTATAATTTTTGTTTTACTCTTTTCAACATGTGCAATCAAATTTTAACCTGTCCAATAAAACTCACTGAGTGGGTGATAATGCGTTGCTGATGTGACGGTGACATGATATTATGATCGATGCTATAGTATCAATCATAACAATGATGATGTGATGACGAAGAGAGAGAGAGAGAGAGAGAGAGAGAGAGAGAGGGGGAAAGAGAGAAAGGAGAAATTATTCCTTACATACAGCGAGTGAGTGCGCAATGGCCCAAGCTTCAAATTTACAGGACTAATTTTCTTTCTCGCTGCACATACTCAAGTCGAGCATCTCATCGTAAGAGATGCGAACGGGGCTGCGAATTTTTGCTCTTCTATATGTGGAAGCTTCTCTTTTCCCGAACAGCAATCCTTCAAACAATTTGCCAGAAATCAGTGCCCTGGAAGACACTGGTAAGAATGCTAGCTGGAATGCTTGGCGCGTCTGAGATCTTCTGCTGCTTGTCGTCCGTAATTCAGATCTGTTGATGCTTGTTGTCAGTAATTCAGATCTGCTGCTGCTTGTCGTCGGTAATTCAGTTGTGCTCTCCGCCGAAACTGTTATCCAATCTTTCAATTTGTTTGATTTGAGTCAGTCAACTATATCTTAATTTTAAAATTTGAGTGCATTAGTTCATCTTTAAATGTTTTGTTAGTTTACGTCATGCAATTTTTGTAACTATAAATTTATTAAAATAAGTAATTAATTTAAATTTTGAAATCAAAATATCGTTGACCGGCTCAATTCAAAGATAAATTCTGCCTGTTTTTACTGAAAGATAATTATTACCCATCCTACAAGACTTTTCTCTTGATGATTCCTGTCCAGTGCAGTCTGGCCAGTAATTAGCTCCAGTAAAACTACTCCAAATGAATAAACATCAGTCTTGGTTGAAACCCTTCCCCTTTCTGCATACTCTGGTGCCAAATATCCAACCATGCCAACTACTTTCTTTTTTGACAGTTTTTGGATGTCATTTTGCTGCATTTTCGCGAGCCCGAAATCTCCCAACTGTAACAAGTCAAGCAGGAAACTTGAAGGTTGCATCAGAAGCCTAATTCAATTAGTTTAGGATTAATTTGGGGGGCATCTTGATCAGTTGAAGTGCACATTACCATAGGTTCATATTCATGAGTTACAAGAATGTTACTTGGCCTCATTTCTCTGTGGATAATGTTGTTCTGATGCAGATAGTTTAAACCTCTACCTGCTCCCAGTGCAATGTTCATTCCATGTTCCCAACTCAAAAAACGTTGGGACTGTGTTCTGCATATATATATATATATATATATAGAGAGAGAGAGAGAGAGAGAGAGAGAGAAATACTTTCATACTTTCTTTAATAAATAATAAAATTATTTTTAACCGTTGATCGACAAAGAATAAATTTACTTATTATCAGGTTAACAGGTAACTTTATAAAAAACATATTTTCGTAATTAAATATGACAAAATAAAAAAAAAAATTAATTAAAATATCTTGTACGTACTAATTTAGTCATTAATTTAAAAAATTTTAAAATTACAATTTAAGTATTAATTTAAAGAGTTTAATTTTAAAAAAAATTAAAATTATAATTTAGACATTAATTTAAAAAGATTTAGAATTACAATCTAGTCATTAATTTAAATAGTTTAATTTAATAAAATTTAGAATTACAATTTAGACATTAATTTAAAAAGTTTTAGAATTATAATTTATGCATTAATTTAAAGAGTTTAAATTAAAAAATTTTAGAATTAAAATTTAGGTATTAATTTAAAGAGTTTAAATTAAAAAATTTTAGAATTACAATTTAGGCATTAATTTAAAGAGTTTTAGAATTACAATTTAATCATTAATTTAAAGATTTTAGTTTAAAAAAATTTAGAATTACAATTCAGGCATTAATTTAAAGAGTTTTAGAATTACAATTTAGTCATTAATTTAAAGAGTTTAATTTGTTTAAAATTTTTTAAAGTTTCTTTAATTTAAACATTAATTTTGTATTATAATTTTAAAAAATTTCAATGTGCTTCAATATTTGATTTAATAAAAATATATAATATAATTCAAATTTATTTTTAGAATATAATTGTACGAGCTAAGTTAAATCAAATTTAAATAATAAAATTTGATCTTTTAAAATAATGAGATCATATATTATAATTTAAAATATAAATTGATAATAACAATTAATAGATTCCTAAATTCTAATTTCTAAAATAATTTTTTAAAATTAAAATTATTTACAATATATTAAATAAAAGATAATTAAAATATTACCATTTAAGACGATAACTAAATTGGAATATTTAAAATTTATAATTTTTTTAAAAATAAAAACTCTCACTAAATTCAAATTTTTAAAATTTATAATATTTACAAAAATAAAAATTTCTAAAATAGAGATAAAATTACTTAATTACTCTTGAATGAAAAGACCAAAATAATCCTATTTTGGGGTACCTGCTATTGCAAGTCACAACTTAAAAATAATCAAATCTGAGCCGTTGAACAGGTATGGATAAACGATAACTAAAAAAAAATTGGTATATATAAGTATACACCACCTAGCACCTCTCAAAAAAAAATATATAAGAATATGGCTCATATATATATAATATATTATATATATATATATATATATATATATATATATATATATATATATAATATTGATTACCTCATGAACAGAATACTACTGTGGGAGAACTGCTGTCAGATTGGGGCAGTCCAGGGAAAAAAGAGAGAGGTATCCTAGTCGCATCCTGGTGGTCGATTTGGCTCGAGCGAAACAGTAGGATATTCGATAACAAGAGGGTCAACGGGAAACAACTTCTTGGCTCTGTCCGCGCTCTTCGCTCCCTTTGGGAGTCATTCTGCTAACCTTTTTTTTTTTTTTTTTTTTCTCGACTCGTTCCTCTGAGGCCTTGCTGTCTCATCACGTTGCTTAGTTCATATTAATTTGAATGAAGCGGTAACATGCTACCTTCTTTAAAAAAAAAAAAAAAAAAAAAAAAAAAAAAAAAAAGAACGAATTCTTACGTAGGCTTAAAAACCAAAAAAAAAATTAAAAAAACATTAGAGATATGTTAGGCCCTGTTTGGTAATGTTGCCCTTCTTTTGTTTCTAAAATGAAAATTCTATGTGGTGTTTAGTAAGGGAGTGGTCTCAGAGCTTTAGAGGTTATTATGCCTCACCTCTTAGCTTAATTTATTTTCTAAATAAATAAAATAAATAGTATATTATTTATTTTTCAAACAAAAAAGTTTTTGTAGTTCCATCTACTGGAGAGAGCGGACAATTCCACTCTTGTTGTATGTAGTTGACTAGCTCGCAATGCTACTTCAGAAATAAAGAAAAAAAAAAAAAAAAGCTTTATTATATTATATTATATTATATTATACTGTACTAAATTATTTTTTTTTACCATTCCTACAATATAAATAATAAATTTATAATTTTATATGAAAGCGATTTAAAAAAAATACTGATTAAAAGTGATGGAATATGTGTTCAAATTATTTTGACATAAAAAATAATAAAATATATAAAAATAATAAAAAATAATTGAAAATAATTTGGTAGAAGATTTCAATGAGTGTACCATGGAGATTCACTTTTCTTTTTTTTTTTTCCTACTATTTATCGGTGTCTTTTTAATAAAGTTATTAAATTTTGTGAAAAATAATAAATTTGCTAATAAATAGTTTAGTGAAATATATGTGAAAAGAAAATAGTATGAGGTAGGAAAACGAAAAAAAAATGAAGTATGGATATTGATATAATATATTAATACAATAATGTCTTTGAAAAATAAAATATTACATTATAGGAAATGAATATAATACTAAAATATAGTGCAGTAGAGTGTAAATAAGCCCAAAAAAAATAAAGAAGTAAGAAAAAACTTATTGCTTTTGACTTAAAAGGGGTCACCCTCCTGCTCTGTGGCGGGTCAGGTTGGATAAAATTACGTTTGAAATGACGGAGGTTAGATTAAGTCGAGTCATGTTTGAAATAATATAAGACTAATTAGGTACAATCACAATTGATACCTATGGACGCCGTATTTGTACCCTTTAAGTGAATTTGTTGTGTATTTTTAATAACTCAAGTTTTTAGAATTAATAATTAACGCCAACCGTCCGACAAGTAATATCGGATCTAGAGGTCACGTGTTTGATTCTCGTATGTTACAAATTTATATAGTCACTGAAAGGAGATTGTTAATTAGTTCAAAGGGGCGGCATCTTACCTTTTGGCGGGAGTCTGAATTGGGCCGAGTCATATTTGAAGTGGCGTGAGACTAATTGGGCCGAGTTACAATCGAGGTTCATAAGCGCTATATCTATATACTTTAAATGAATTGATTGTATATTTCTAATAGCTCTAGCTTTGAAAATTAATGATTAGCGCAAACAATCTGACAATTGTCAAATCATTTTTTAATATAGTATAGAGATCGATAAAATATAGTAATACAGTAGTGTATTTGAAAAAATAAATAGTACATTATCGCATAGGAAAATAACACTAAAGTATAGTGTAATAGACTGTAATTAAACCGAAAAAAACAAAAAAACAAAAAAAAAAAAGAAAAAAAAAAAGAAAGGAAGTGAAAAAGCTTTTTGCCAAACCATTCTGTAAATGTACTGCAAGTACTCCAAGCAAGAAATGTGTTAATTTTAGAAAAGAAAATGGGCATCAATATCAAACAAGGCCTTAAAATTTTGTTTCTGACACAGAAAAATGAAAAGAAAAGTAATTTTGGCACATTTTAGGGGCAACCAAACACCTTTTTTTTATTTTTTTAGAAGAAGAACAGAAGGATATGGATTTGGTTCTTACTTGACAGGTGCAAGTCTAATGAACCATTGCAGACATATTCATAGACAAGCAGCTTTTTACTTCCTTCAGAGCAGGAGCCCAGAAGCATGAGCACATTTTTGTGTGTGGCCTTGCTCAGAACCTCAACCTCTGCCCTGAATTCATTCCCCCCCTGCAGACTCTCCAGTTTATATTGCTTCACTGCTATCAAGTGCCCATCTTTAAGCTTACCTCTGTAAACTGCTCCAAATCCGCCTTCTGACAAGAAATTTTCATCTGAGAATCCATCTGTAGCAGCCTGCAGCTCTGAACTAGTTAGTATACACTCTCTTCATCTTGACCTTCGGCCTTACATTCCCGCAACTATAAGTGTTAGAATCTATATAAATATATGAGTGATTCTCTCGTGAGAATATTAAAAAAGCATTCAGAAATTGGTGAAAAATTTGTGCGTCATCTTGTGAGAGAGATAAACACATATTCCACTAATCTATTACTTTTAAAGGGTCTTGAATCTCAGACTTATCTCTTCTGTAAAAGATACGAATGAATACTCCTGCTGTGTCCTACATAAAAGCATCTGCTACATTTGCTACATACAAATTCTCATGTGTCGATCACAATGCTCTATGTTATTACTGCAATCTTATAGGTTCTGACGGTTTCTGATATCGAGTAGTCGGAACAGTTGTATGAGAGGGAAGTGAAAAGCTGAAAAGATCCTCATCATTAAGAGAGGACAGTGTCACCTGAATTGTGTCCTTCTCCGATCCCGTTGAAACTTCGTTGGATATTATTCTGCTCTTTGGACTTAGATCTGTACTCTCCGTGCCCATCTGAACAGTTTTTGGCCCCCTCAGAAGCTCGACGATATTGTTATGGTTCACCTTCGAGATACCGCAAGATAGCCTCGCCACCAAGTGTTTCTTGTCCCTTGTCATTCCTCTGTAAAAGAGTTTTTGTTATACGATGTATCGACAGTGCACAAACGAATCGATTTGCTACGACAGGAATGAATAAATCAGATCATCATCTTTGCCTAACCTGTCGAGGATTAGCCATGTTGCCTTCAGTTTCTCTGCCTGCGAAATACAATTTGACGAAGGAATAAGAATGCATGTTAATATGTATGTATTCTGGTTCTTATCATAAATATGAATTCCATATCAACCACTTTCGATATCCTACTCTTTTCGCTTCACAAAGCTCACTGATCGGCAACAACTCTGCGCTGTCTCGGTATTCATTTTCTTTCCCCTCAACTTCTTCGTCGATAGCCTTCTGCTTCGTGTGCAGCTTAGGATTCGCCACTATGCTGCTATTACATCCCACTGAAGGCAAAGAACAAAGCGGAAATAATTCGCAAGAAAAAATTGTTCCGAATTTTTTTTAGAAAAAGATCTTGCTGTAGTCTCTGCAGTCACCACTATTTTCTTATGCCTAGAAACAAACAAACAAACATGTTTGGTGATTTTCTTACTTAGTTTCGCGGCTCCGATGTAACGAAACACACTAGGGATATTAACCTGGTATAGAACTCCAAGGAGTGTGAGTTCATCTCCAGGTCCAAGTGAAAGTGCGTCTACGGTCCATTTTACTGCACTAGAACTGATTTCTCTGGATGCATCCTGGATCACTAACACTCTCTGAGCCTCCATTTTACTGCACTAGCAAGTGTTTATACTATGATTCTGAAAACAGCGTGTGAGAATTATATGATGGTACTTAAATATATTTGCAACTATTATATAGAAAAGAATCAACATAATTAAGTATTAATGCATATGGAACACCAAATGGAGCAACAGCAGATTCTTCGGGGCTGGGAGATGGAACAATTCAAAACTTTTGCACAAAGGTGGCGTAAAAAGAAAGATGTAGCAAATGGTGTTCCTAAAAGAAGGGTTGTTTATAAGAACTGGGGCTGGTGCAGAGGTGGTTGGTTGATCCAGGGGAAGCATCTGAGTTTCAAAGAGAATATAATTTTGCACTTTTGAATATCTGGGGGTGATTCTGAGCATTTAATAGAATCTTCGGAGTGGAGACAACTACTTTGTTCTCGTGAACTCCACTGATTCTTTTATCATTTTTATGATTCACAGCTTCGGGCTCAGAAGAGGATGCGGAGAAAACAGAGGTTTTGTTTTGCAATTGATTTTTTTGTCATTTTCTCCTTCCTGGATCTGTCTCTAAAATTCTATCTATCTCCAGAATTAAACTTCGATTCTCAAATTTTAATTCCTTTTATTTTTATCATGTGATTGTTTGTTGTAGTAATATTGTGAGTGATGATACTGAAACGATCTAATTCGCTAGTAATAATAATTTTACCGGCCCAAAATTTAGTTAATATTACTATAATTTTTTTAAAAAAATTATTATAATATCATCATATTATTTTGGTAAAATAATACGTTAAAATTTAATCAACTAAACTAAATTATATGACTTAATTTTAATAATTTTTGAAATTCGAGTAACAAATTAAGATTTAAAAATTAAAATGTTCAGGATTGTAGTTCGAGGGAAAAACATGCAATTCACCCTCCATAATTCCATCTTACAGTGCATATATTATTTTAAAATCTAAGAATTTGAGTCGTCTCTGTTTTCATCTTGATTGCTAAGTTTATTTTGTCTAATAAATGAAGTAAAATAATTAACTCGCTATTTTTTTAGAAATAAAAATTTTAATAATTTGAGGATACGAGGCGTCGATCAGTGGTTTTTTATTTTTTATTTTTTTTGTGTGTTAATATTTTCTTACTGGGATCGTCTTTGATTATGTCGCACTGAGTTAGCTGGCACTAATTTTATATGTTTCCTCAAATCTGGTGCGAGCACACCAAAGCAAGAAATTCTTAAAATATTTTTTATTTGTGGAATAAATAAATAAATAAATATATGTTTGTTAATAATAAAAATTTAACCGTTTCTAATATAAGTGGCAAAAGAGTTTAGTGGTTGATATTCGATATCCGAGTTCGAAATCTAATTACTTTACATTTATAGTTAAGTTTATTTTAAAAATTAAACGTTTACGAATAGCAAAAAATTTTTTTTAAATAAATAATAAGTAATAAAAAAAATCAGTTTAGTCATCAAAATTGGCATTGCCTAGGGACTAGTAAAATAATTTTTCAACTGAAAAAAGTATTTATTTATTTATTTATTTTTATTTTTTAAAATATAAATTTTTATGTTTTTTTTTTCAGCTTTCATGAAAAATAATGAGTGCTTATTTGTCATAATTTGTTTTAAGGAACCAAACACCTACTTATGTAGTGGCTTAGAAATGGAATTATTTATATGTTTCCAATATTTTCCACGAATTATTATTATTATTATTATTATTATTATTATTTGATAATTAGTGAGTTGGGATTAGATATAAAATGGTTATTTATTTATTAGTTATTATGAGAGAAAGGGATATCCACTTTTGTGGTTCTTTTTCTATTCTCAGGTATAATTTTTGAGCGATCAAACTGGCGAGAAATTGATAAATTACTGCAGTAGTAGTTATATCTATAAATTTATTTTATAATAAAAAATAAAATTTAATAAATATATTTTTAATTTAATTTTAAAATATACTATTTTCCTTCAGTGTGGGAGATCTATGATAATCAATTAGTGCATACAAAAAGAGAATTATATAAAATTTCGATATATTAAATAAAGTTTGTTGTTAAATATAAAATATATAAATACAGTTTTATAATAATTTTTTTTAGATTATATTTGATTGGGGGATAAAGAAAGATAAAAGAGTTATTTATCCCAAACACACAAAAAAAAAAAAAAAAAAAAAGAGAGGGGGAGATAGCCCGTAAGAAGGGGGATAAAAATTTTCCCCATAGGTGGAAAATGGTTGTTCTCACAATTTTTTTTTTTTAAAAAAAAATTAAATTAAAAATTACAAAATTTTAAATATAATTTTTTTTCTTTTATAAATTTTAAAATTTTTACCTTTAATTTGTTATAAATCTAAAAATTTAAAAAAATTTTAAAATTTAAATTTTAAAATTTACACAAATTTTGTATATATAAATTTTTAAATTTTTTATAATTTTTTTTTTAATTTATACAAATTTAAAATTTAAAATTTTTACATCATCTTTTACATATTTTTCGAGATAATTAAAATTTAAAATTTAAAATTTTATAACTTTTTAAATTTTTAACTTTAATTTTTAATAAATTTATAAATTTAATAAATTTTAAAATTTATTAATTTTAAAATTTTAAAATTTTTAACTTTAATTTTTAATAAAATCAAAAAATTAAAAGGTATTATTTACTAAAATGTAAATTTTAATTTATACAAATATTAATTATTATTTAATTAATATTTTATATTAATTAATTAGATAAAATATTATTATTTTAAAATTATAATTATTCTTATTCTCACTATTATAATCTAACTATCCTAACGCTATTTTTTTTATTCTCAATAACAATTCAATTTTCATCGAAATACAAAATTGATCATGAATCTACTTATTTCTGAACTTATACTTATCTCAGGGATAAAAAAATTTATACCTTTTAAATTTATCCTCGAGCCAAACGGGACCTTAGAGTATAAAGATTACTTTATATAATTTAATATGATATAAGAGCAATTTCGAATTTAGACGTGAATGAAAAATTTTGAATTCAAACCTAAAAAATAGTGTTAAATATAAAATATATATATATAAGATTATTTTTTAAGGGCTCGTTTGGATTAGGTATAGAACTGAAAATAAGAGGGATATTTTTTTTATTTTTTCAAACGCATCAGAAATTAATTAGTATAGCTTGTTCGGGTACAACTAGAATAAGTTAGAATTACTGTTCTCACTCTTCCCAACCACCCTCTTATATTTTTCTTAAATATCCTCTCACGTCTACCGAGGCACCATTTCTCAACTTATTATTACATAATAAAGTTTAAGGGTAAAAAATAATTTACCCTAATTAAAACTCTTTATTCATCTTATTCCCCATTCTCATACCAAACACAAAATCTTTTATCCCCAAAATTATTCCAAATATTTTTTTACACTAATTTTATATTTTATACGTATCCCTGAAATAACTATCTCTATATTATTTTATTACCAAACGGATCCTAATATTACATTGATTATAAAGATTCTAATATTACATTGATTATTTTATATAATTTAATATTACTTTTAAAAGCAGTAAAAGAAAAGGTAGTGAGAGTGGCTTCAATCCCGTAGCTGGGACAGACGGGCAGTGGACTGGTGGGTGTAGAGTGAAGACAGTCCATTCTGCTTCTGAGCCTCTGCAACTACTTGCATTAATGCGGAAGGTTTGAGTGAACTCGGTCCAGCGTGGTAGTCATGAACCGCTTAATAATTTATTCTTTATAAATTTAAAAGTTTTTACTCTCAAAGTCTACTTGAGTATGATTTTATACATGAGAAATTTCGATCGCATATATGCATAATCTAAAAATTAGGATTCAATTAAATGCATGATAATTTAGACGGTATGTAATATAAATTTATCTAAAAGAAAAAAAAAAAAATTATTTTTGCTGTTTGTTTTATATCTGTCAAGCGAGCGACATACAAATTAGAGTTTAAGTTGAACACGCTAAATAATTTTCTGTATTTAAACACGATATTTACTGTGTTCGAAGTTGCATACTTACGATCGTGACGAAATAATTTTTCATAGAGATATCAATCACATGCTACGCGAAAAACTAAGGACAATTTGGTAATTTTAATGCGAAAAATATGCCTCCGTGTGGGGGCACAGAGGGACCGCATATGCGACGAGGACAATTTGATAATTTTAAAAATTTTGATAGACGAAAAGTAAAAGAAAAGACGATAAAAATTGGAAACGATTAGATTATTATTATTATTATTATTTATGCTTGGGCAATTTTTTTTTAATTAAAAAAAAAAAAAAAAACTAGAGATGAAAATGATTGATGGGGAATGCTAGATGTACACCTCTTTAGGGGTGTAGATCTTACACCTCACCTTATTCTAGGATGGGATGAATTTTACTCGTCACATCGTGTGATAAGTGAAATTTATTCTATTCCAGAATGAGGTGGGGTGTAAGATATACATCACTAAAGAAATGTATACTTATATATACCCAGGATTGAGAGGTCTAGTAATGAGTTGGTGGACAGGGTCTAGGAAATATATTTTTTTGCAGTGGATACCAGCTCCGCAGGCAGCAATTCGATTAATTGTTTGGGTCCCGACTCCCGACGACAACTCAGACTAATAACCCCCTGACCGTACATCTCCGCTTTCTATTTTGTCAGTTATCCCTTTGTTGGGCGTGGAGGGTAGCAAACGAACAGATGAGAGAAATAAGAAAACGTTAAAATATACACAATTTTTTTTAATTTTTTTTTTTTTATTTTTCTTTCTGATTTTTAAAATTTTATATTTTATTTTTTTTTAAAAAAATAATTTATTATATTAAAATTATCAAATATTTTTTTTTTAAAATAACCTGAAGTGAACTTTTCATTTTGTCAAAAAAAATTTACAATTTTAAAGATTTTTAAAAACAAGAAAGAGAAAGAAAAATGATAAAGTAAAAATGTAAGATCAAAAACACTCTCACGTGTAAGCTCTTCTTCAACAACGAAAATAAGGATTTATCTGAGGTGTGATGAACTGGTCAAATATTCGAGTGTTTAAAATTTTAATTTAATTAATTAATTAATTAATTAATTAATTAATTAATTTGAGTTGGTTAACTGTATTTTGATTTTAAAATTTAAAATTATTATTTATTTTAACAAGTTTAGTTAGTATATTTTATGTAGTTCTCGTAACTACAAATTCAGCAAAGTAAATAAGTAATTTAAATATAAAGTCAAAGTAGTGCTGGCTGGCTCAAATCAAATAAATTAAAAAATTTGATAATAAATTAAGAATTTTAAATGACTGAATCACTGATGCTCTATAATTTACGTAAGTTTTGTACGGTTTTACCTCAAAAGTATAGTGCAAATTTGATGTTCTACTAATTTAAGAGTTGAATTACATTATTTTTATAATTTTAGTTTTAAAAATAGTAAAATTATAGATTTGCGATAAGATTAATAAAATAAAATTGGCAATTGGAATAAGAGATTATATAATTTATACCCATTTTTAAGTGTACAAAGAAACATTACTCTTCTCAAACAAAATTTTCGATTCTAATAATTTTTTTTTAATTTATTCCTTTTCAACTTGTAATTCTCTATTTAAGTTGTTTCAGTTATCATACTTAAAAGTGTTATCAAACTTAATATCTTAATTATTTATTATCAATTAATTTATATTTTTTTTATTTGATATAAACTAACTAAAACTATTAAATTTGATGAAATATTAAAAAAATGATTAAATTTTAATCTTTCTTTTTGTTAATATCATTTAATTTTAAAATAGTAAAAATTAAAAAAATATTCATTATATCGTAAGCACAAATTATTAATCTAAAAATTTAAATTAGTAAAAACACGTAATTAATTCACATAAAATGTATAATTATATTATTCACCAATTTTTGATTGTGTCTCGATTTACTAACACCATTTCGAATTTAATTTAATTTTATTTTATATTATATTATTTTAAACAGTAACTTAATTTGTCACGTAATAAAATATTGATTTGATAATTTTAGGTAAGTCATAGAGTCATGCTAGGTGTACACTCCATAAAAGATTTACATCGTACACTTCATTTCATTTTTGAATGGATATTCACTTTACTCGTCACATCAAGTAACGGGTGAAATTCACCTCACTCTAAAATGGAGTGGGGTGTAAGATGTACATCCCACCCCATCCTGTAATGGATATTCACTCCACCCGTCACATTTAGTGACAGATAAAATTTATCCCACTCTAAAATAAAATAAAATATAAAATATATATTTTTTATGGAGTGTACACTTATCCGATGTCAATAAAAAAGAAAAGAAAAGAAGGTGATATAGTTGGGTGTTGAGGGGATCCATGCATTATTATTTTTTTTTTAAAAAAAAAGAGAGGAGAGAGAAATGAATAACTCTCATTGGCTACTCCATGCCTCCTTTCTCTCTCTCTCTCTCTCTCTCTCTTTTGGTGGGGGAGAAGAAAAAAATAAAGGTCACTCCTTTCACTAAAAAAAAGCCCTTTTACATCTCCCCTTTTACTCCCCTTCTCCCCCCTCTTTGTCTACATCCTTCTCCCAAGTGTACTAATGAGAGAGCAAAATCTCCATCTTTGAGCTCCTCCTCTCTCTTTTGCCATTAAAAAAAGATTTAACTTTTTTTGCCACCCCTTTCTCTCCCCCCCCCTTTCCACTCTCTTTTGCACTTCACCAACCCTCATCTTTCCTCATCTCCTCGTTTTGGTTACTTGATTTGGGGTTAGAAACCCCAGATGCATGTGGCCCAGTTGAGATTTTGAGTAATTTGGTGATTTTGTGCGCACATTGTTTGCTATCACATCGGTTTCTACTTTTACTGTACATGAATTTGCTCTGCTTCTGATTAAAATTGTGTGATTGCTATGTTTGATTCATGATTCCTTGTTTACATTTCTAGCTCCATTTTTAGTGTCCTGTGTGTACTGTGCATTAAATCTTGCATCTTGTGAAAAAAACCTCACTGTTCTTCTGTGGCTAATTAGTAATGCGGTTCACTATCCTGTTTCTTTTCATCTGGGTAGGAGTTATTAGTGGAGATTCGGACTTCGATGCGCTCGTCGAGTTGCGAAAAGGGATTCGGGAAGGCCCTTCGGGCCGAATTATCGATTCTTGGAACCCTAGCAGAGAGCTTGATTCTGTTGGTTGCCCCATTAATTGGTATGGGGTCCAATGTAGCTCCGGTCGGGTTTCTTCGATCTCTTTGGATAACGTTAGTTTGGTCGGAAACATCAGTTTCTCGGCGTTAACTAAGATGTCGATGCTTCGAAACCTGTCTCTGTCGAACAATCAGTTAATAGGAGCTCTCCCCTCTGAATTGGGGCTTATTAGCTCTTTGGAGCTTCTAGATCTCTCCAACAACTTGTTTTCGGGTCCTATTCCGGCTCAGTTGACAAAGCTGGTGAATTTGGTCTATCTCGATCTGTCCTTGAACAGTTTTAGTGGGGTTTTGCCATCTGGATTCCAAAATTTTAGAAAATTGAAGTACTTGTATCTGCAGGGCAACAACTTTTCAGGCAAAATAGATGAAGTTTTTGCTGAATTACAGAGTTTGGTCGATGTTGATCTCAGCAGTAATCAGTTTTCCGGGTCACTGAAGTCGATTGCTGACGATTCAGCTATTATGAGCTCGCTGCGGTATCTAAATGTCAGCCACAATGGTCTATCTGGGGAGCTGTTCTTAAAAGGTTTGGTGCCTTTGTTCGATAGCTTGGAGGTTTTCGATGCGAGCTTTAATCAGCTCAGCGGCAATGTTCCTTCGTTCAATTTCATAGTTTCTCTTATGATTTTACGTTTGAGAGAGAATCAATTTTCTGGGTCCTTGCCGGAAGCGCTTTTCAGGGAAACTTCAATGGTGTTGACTGAGCTCGACCTAAGCTGCAACCAACTTACAGGTAAAAAATAGTTACTAGTTGAATGCAATTGTTTTGCCGCATCTTAATGTGTCCTTGCTCCTAAATTGAACTTATGACTGCTTTTTATTGCACTTACCTCTTAAGATTTTACCGCATGATTCTATAAATCTGTCTCCAGTTTACTACATTTATTAACACCGTCACTCCTAGATAATGTTTTCTTTTGCGTGAAAATTTGGGCATCATCTGGTAGGTGGGGCTTTAAATGGCAGCATGAGGTATGAACAGCGACATGCGACGTTGAATGTAGTTGAATTTTGTACCTTTTGCGCTTCATCAAATATAAGGACCCTTCAGATAATCTGTCGGGAAAGAATGTCTTAAGAGTCCTTATATTGTCTATTCTCCTCATCAGTTGTTTCACTTACGTAATGCAAGAAAATAATGTTAGTACGATGAAGTTGATCCTAGCTAGCGTGAAATGTTTGACGTAAATTTTGTTTTTTTTTATTCAGGTCCAGTAAAACGCATAACTTCGACAACTTTAAAGAGCTTAAACCTTTCATTCAATAGCCTTTTAGGCTCTTTGCCTATCACTGTAGGGAGCTGTGCGGTTATAGACTTAAGCAACAACATGCTTTCCGGGAACTTGTCTGCAATCCGGGCTTGGGGAAATTATGTGGAAGTTATCGATCTAAGTTCAAATGGCTTGACAGGAATTTTGCCAAATGAAACATCTCAGTTCTTGAGGCTGGCCTCTTTTAACGTCTCGAACAACTTATTAACAGGAGAACTTCCACCTGTGATCGGAACTTATCCAGAGTTAAGTGCTATCGACCTTAGTCTCAATCAGCTCTATGGCCCCTTACCTTCGACTCTTTTTTCGTCTCTAAGATTGTCGATCCTGAATCTTTCGGGAAATAGCTTTACAGAAACCATCCCTTTTCCTGATGGTGAAGGCGCTTTGCAAAATTCAAGCTTGACCTTTCTTGATCTTTCAAATAACTCCTTAAGTGGTCCATTGCCTCCGGAAATTAGTAGATTGAGTGGTTTGAAATTGCTAAATATTGGGGAGAACAACTTTTCTGGGCAGATACCGAAAGAAATTGGATTGCTCCAAAATCTGCAATATGTTGACTTGTCTAGCAACAATTTGGAAGGCACCATACCTAGTGGATTAACCGACGGCCTTGTTGGATTTAATGTTTCCTATAATAATCTATCGGGCAATGTTCCTAACAACTTGATGAAGTTTCCATATTCATCATTTCATCCGGGGAATGAACTGTTGATCTTTCCTAATTCGCCTCCTTCAAATGTTTCTGACCTTCCCAATAAGGGAAGAAAGCACGGCCGTCAGATGAAGCGCACTTTGCAGTACGTTCTGATCGGATGTGCTGTTGTTTGTTTTGTTCTAATAATTGTGTTAGTGATTGTTCATCGAAGGATTTCTGGTCAGAAAAGTAGAGGAACTGCTACTGATAAAACCAGCTCAACTATAACTCACAATGTCGAGGGTCAAAAATCTACAGAGCCACCTCCTACTGCAAACGAAGATCAATATGAGCAAGGAGATGTTTCTTTGCCACCCAAAACTGATACAAGGGAGTCGTCGGCAAAAGCGGACCGGTTTGATTGGCCAACAGTCAGTAATTTGCCACCAAAGGACTATGAAAAGGCTTCAACATCTCATTTTGTATTCCCCTCCCCTACCGACCCATCCGTACACCAGCACCCTTCCATTCTAAGGGTGTACTCTCCGGATAAACTCGCGGGCGATTTGCATCTTTTCGACAGTTCACTTGTATTCACGGCGGAAGAGCTTTCTCAAGCCCCTGCAGAAATTCTTGGTCGAAGTTGTCATGGAACCTCATATAAGGCTACGCTCGATAATGGGCATGTGTTGACCGTGAAGTGGCTAAAAGAAGGCCTCACAAAGAGTAAAAAGGAGTTTGGTAGAGAAGTCAAAAAACTTGGTAATATAAGGCACCGGAATTTAGTCTCTTTACGCGGTTTTTACTGGGGTCCGAGGGATCATGAGAGGATTCTTATATCAGATTATATTGATGCTGTGCCTCTCACCACCCACCTGTGCAGTAAGTATATATATGTCTTGGCTTTACTTTCTCTAAACTGTTTCATAGATCAACATTTGTATTATATTGTATTGTTGTTTACGATAATATTGTTTGGAAACTTACGAAAATAATCAAAAATGGCCACCTGAACTTAGATATTGTTTGGATGTTATTTTAAGAGAAACTTCCATATACCTGACTATCTGGAGGGGGAAAAAAAAGTCATCATTTAGAATTCAAGACTGATGGAATTTTCTTTTCCTTAATCTTTTCCAGATTTCAGAGAGCGAAATCTTTCTCCTCTATCTTTGCCCCAGCGGCTAAATATAGCTATAGACATCGCCCGCTGCCTCAACTACCTACACAACGAAATGGCGATTCCTCATGGAAATCTCAAATCCTCGAACATCCTAATTCAAAATGTTCCCCTTCCAAACGCCCTCGTGACCGATTACAGCCTACATAGGCTAATGACACCTGCTGGGATGGCGGAGCAGGTCTTGAATGCAGGAGCTCTTGGATATCGGCCCCCAGAATTCGCGAGCACTAACAAGCCATGCCCATCCATAAAGAGCGACGTATATGCGTTCGGTGTAATTCTGCTTGAGCTATTGACGGGGAAAAGTGCTGGAGAGATTGTCTCCGAAAGCCCTGGCGTCGTCGACCTAATAGACTGGGCGAGGCTTTTGGCTAGTGAGGACCGTGCTTTTGAGTGTTTCGATCGGCTTCTTCTAGAAGAAGCCGATAATTCAGAAAGTGCTTCTAAAGTGCTCGAAGATCTGTTCCGGGTGGCGCTTCGGTGCATTCGGTCTGCATCCGAAAGACCTGAGATCGAAACCGTTTTCGAGGACCTCTCCGCCCTATCTTCATAATTCTCACCTGCAACATTGTACATCTCCTACTGACCCGTCAGATAAACTATAGGATCAGTTCTCACATCTTCTGCAGTTTTCTTATCATTCACATTTAATCGCGAGCATCCGATTCCATTTCTCCTGGAATTTCATTCATTTTCATTTGCCGCTGTACTCGACCGATAACAATGTCAATAATTCTGTGAAGTTTAACAGTTTGGCTAGAAATAAAAAAAAAAAAAAAAAGAGTTCTGGTGATCTTCATTGGCTTGTCGCAATAGAAACTATTATTTTGCAAGCATCTGTTGCTTGCTTTGGATTCTGATGGTACCATCTTCTGTACAGAATGTTTTATATTCAGCTGTGCTCTGTTAATTTGTCCTGTCGTGGTGACAGAGTTTAATAGTAAACCAGATACTTCCATGCAGGTCATTTTGTCATGTTGCTCTACCATGGGAACGTGACACTGCATAATAATTGTAGTGCTTTAATTTTCGTGATAACCTTTTACTACTACTACTACTGAATTGCTGTACTTCTGTAAATATAATAGAATTGACTGACAACCAGTGCTGTCAAAAATAAAATCAAAAAATAACAAAATTCTATATTTTAAATTATGGAATAGTGAACTACACATTCGCTTTATCAAACTCCAAATTACCATTGGTGTATTTGCACATATAATAGGTGGACTTAATGCGTTTGGTTCAGATATAAGTTAGAACTGCTTCTTTCAGAAATAAGTATAAGTTCAGGAATAAGTAGGAATAAAATTAATTTTACGTTTGTATAAAAATTGAGTTGTTTATGGGAATAAGAAAAATAGTGTTTGGATAGTTAGATTGAAATAGTAAGAATAAGAGTAATTATAATTTTAAAATAATAATATTTTATTTTATTAATTAATTTAAAAATATTAATTAAATAATAATTTAATTTATTTAGTTAATTATTGCTGGATAATTCTAAATATTAATTGAAATGAGTATTGTTAATAAATAATTTAATTAACTACAAATAATTAAATAAATTAATAAATTAATTAGTTAATAAAATAATTAGATTAGTCAAAGTAATAAATTAATTAAAAAGTTAATATAAGAATTAAAATTATATTTACTTTAATTAAGTTTTAATTAAATTCAAGTGGGAATAAGTTTGTTCGAGAAAAAAAATTTGGAACAGTAATTTCAATCTAATACTAGTTTATTTTATAAAGATGAGAACTATTATTTTCATCCAAATCAAACACATTTGAGAATAAAACTATAACAAAACCTTATTTTCGGTCTTGTTTCAGAACCAAATGCAACTGTTTTTGTTTTTTTTGTTTTTGTTTTTTTTGTTTTTTTTTTGAGAATAACTAAACTGCTTATAATTCTACCAAGAGCTTTTTCTGTATATCATTAAAATAATATATTTAAAATTTTTATATTTTTGTTGGAGCATAAAAATAAAAATTTTATTTTAAACAAATATATATTATTTATATTTTTTTAAAAAATAAATTTAGCTGAAAATAAAAATGACGCAATTAGACTCCACCCATCACAATTATTTTTTGCCCAACGAAATTATTTAAAAAGTCTTAAAAAAATCTGTACGGTGCTCGTCTTTTTACGCGAAATGAGTAAGTTTATATATTTTTTTTTTTTTTGCAAATTTGGATTTACTCGTCTTAAGTTAAGTTAAAGTGCAAGAGAAAATGTGAAGATGAGAGATTATATTTCTCTTAAGTCCCTAAGAGCCCGTTTGGATGTGGGCTAGAACGGGGAATAGCGGGTTTATCTCCCTTATTCTACCAAACGCATCTGGAATCAACCGGTATTGCTTATCCCAGTACAAGCAGAATAAGCTGGAACAATAATTCTTACTCATTATTTTATATTTTTTTTTTACCAAACTACCCTCCTCTACACTCTTATCATCACAAATCCCTCTCTTTTCCTTTATCCCACCTCCTTTCTCTCTTCCCAATACACTCTCATCATCACAAATTAATATTATAAAATTTTAAATTTTAAAATTTAAATGTTGAAATTTTATGTTTGAAATTTTAAATTTAATTTGAAAAAATAAAATATTAAATTAAATATTATTTTTAAATAATATAATTTAATTATGATTATAATTTTATTTTTATTTTTTTAAACCATTAATCCATTAATTAAAACGAGAAAAATAATTTTACCAAATTTTTATCACATAATAAAGTTTGAGGGCAAAAATTTACAAATATTTAGCAAATATACAATTTTTGCAAATTTTTTAAAAAAATTTTGTTAAAAATTTATTATTTAAGATTAATATTATAAAATTTTAAATCTTAAAATTAAAATGTTGAAATTTTATATTTTAAATTTTAATTTTAATTTTAGAAAATAAAATGTTAAATTAAATATTATTTTTAAATAATATAATTTAATAATGATTATAATTTTATTTTTATTTTTTTAAACCATTAATCCATTAATTAAAACGAAAAAAATAATTTTAGAAAATTTTTATCACATAATAAAGCTTGAGGGTAAAAATTTACAAATATTTAGCAAATATACGATTTTTGCAAATTTTAAAAAAATTTTATGTTAAAAATTTATTATTTCAAATTAATATTATAAAATTTTAAATTTTAAAATTAAAATGTTGAAATTTTATATTTTAAATTTAAATTTTAATTTGAGAAAATAAAATATTAAATTAAATATTATTTTTAAATAATATAATTTAATTATGATTATAATTCTATTTTTATTTTTTTAAACCATTAATGTATTAATTAAAATGAACTAATTAGATTTTAACAACTTTTATCACATATTAACTCTTAAGAGCAAAAAGGTAATTTACCTAACTTATCCTCTTTATTCCTCCTATTCCTCATTATTAAACCAAACACAAAATCTCTTATTCCTGAAACCATCCCAAACGTTTTTTCGCTCTAGTTCCGTACTTTATAGTTATCCCCAATTTGACTAATTCTATCTTAATCCGATTAACCGTACCCAAACATTTTCCCTCGCAACTAGCACGAATCTCGAAGAGCAGCACAAATCTCGAAGCGCGAGTCACCATCCGCGACTCGGTCGCGACCTCTTCTTCCCGCTGCGAGAGAGAGAGAGGGTTCCAGTAGCTGCTGCTGCTTCTTCTTCTTCTTCTTCTTCTTCTTCTCGATGCTTCTTCTTCGGAGGATCTTCGCCACCTCCCTCCCCCGATCCCAACTCCACCGCCCTTGCCTCGCGAGGTCGACAATCCCTAGCTTCTCCCTCCCCAATCGCATCCCCTTCCCCAGAGAGAGCTCCGCAACCCCTCTCATGGCCTCCGCCGCCGCGCGCACCGAGGACGCGCGCCGAGCCCCCTTCGCACCCCTCCCCAACTCCACCACCGCCGATAAGGTCGGTGAGATCGATTCCTCCTTCCGTCTAGGGTTCTTTTTCTTCTCATTCGATTCTTTTGGCGACTCAGTGCGCTGATTCTTGTAGGTTCTTCTGAATTCTGTGACTGGTTTTTGGATTTTATCAATTTTGCGTTGTTGCTCTCCAATTAAGCTTCCGAATGGTGGCTTATGTGTTTAATTGGAGTTTACAGTATTTTTTTTTAAAATTTTTTTTCTTTTTTTTAGTCTTGGCTCAATTTGCCCTCATTTTTGCTCTGAGATGCAGCAATGTTGATAAAGTGATGCGTTACGTTAGAATCTGCAGTGATTTTAATTGTACTAGTTCCTTGCTATTCGTTCTCATGCTTCTTTAAGCCAAACCCAGAAGAACTAGAGGTACATGCTTCCGCAGTTAATGTAGTGTGTTGTTTATCGAAGCTAAAATGTGCGGAGAGTAAACGAAAAGGTAATGTTAACAAGTGCAAGCTAAAACGTGGTGATATTTCGATGCCCTAATGCATCTTTTCAGTACAAGAAGAATCAAATTTGTTGAAGAGTGAAAGTGTCATCGTCTTTTGGCTTGGATTATTGTCAAAGATTGATACTTTCAAGGTCTACACCGCCGCCGAGAGTATCTGCTAGGGCTAATAATGCCAACATACTATTCACATCATTATTAGTTTTGCAAAATTGATATTTTTCGATGGGTACATGAAGCAGTCAATCAGTACTTGGAACATAATTTCCTTCCTTTATGTTATAAAATAGTTTGCAAGATTATAAAGCCCACTAATGTGTCGCGATACTCACAGAAACATGCTGCACCACTATGTATTTTGTTCATCTGCGTGTAATGTTAAATTTGCATTTTGAGCTAGTCATTCTCACTGAATTGTATCTTTTCTTGTCGCCTTCTGGTATGAATTTTTCTAGTGCTGGAGTAGATGAAACTGCTCGTTTGCTGCCTTTCCATGTTTTATAGTGTGAATTTATTTGATATCCTTTCGCAGGTTGAACTGTACAAGTGTCTTGAATCAGCATTAGGTTCAAATTTCAGTTCAGAGCCCATATCTCCACCTCCTCATCCCCTGATTATTGTTATCAGTGGACCGAGCGGAGTTGGCAAGGATGCAGTTATCAAGGTAATGATATATTTACACTTGCTATTTATGGAATTTTCTTTCTTTTGAGAAGGAAGTGTTGGTTCGATCTTTAGGTAAGGTTCTTTTTTCTTGTCTCACCTGCTATGTAGAATCAATATTTTTGAATGGTGCCCATGAGAAATGCTGATACATTAACTCTTTCTATACTCATGCATATATATTTTCCTCTTAGAGTTTCTTTTATATCTTTTAAGGAATCTTATGTCTTCTTTTTCCTCGTTGTACCAAGCAGTATTTTTGGTTAATTTTGCTTCTTAATGAATATCTAATCCTTTGCTGAAATTATTTTCTTGTCCTTAATGATAGATATTGGTTGGTGAAGTGTTGTTTTGTATCATTCCTTTATAGAGTTAAAGCAATATCAGTTTCCTAACCAATGTTGTTATTATTGATAACTGGTTTTACAGAGACTACGAGAAGTTCGCGAAGGAATTCATTTTGTCGTCACAGCTACCAGCCGAACACAACGAGCAGGTGAAGTTGATGGAAAGGACTACTACTTTGTCACAAAAGAAGAGTTTCTCTCGATGATTGAAAGGAATGAGCTACTGGAGTATGCTCTTGTTTATGGAGACTACAAGGGAATCCCAAAACAGCAGGTCTTTTATTACAAGCTGAAATTTTAGCGGAGTTTGACTGATTACGAAGTTTTTCTATTTTCTTGTATTATGATGCTAAGACCGAATTCGGCTGGAAAATTGCATTGATATCTCTCTTTATCAAAAAGTAAAAAAAAGTAAAATCTTCATGCCAACTCTAACTAGTGTATTCTATCTATTATACCAAGGGTCTAGCACATCCTCATGCATATAGGAGGCACAATTAGCAAACATTGCATTTTACATAACAAAAGTTAGTATGAGCATATAAGCAAAGTTAAGCGTATAGTACATAACCAGCTACAGTAGTACTACATAAATACTTGGGTATTAGAGTGACATATCTGCTTTCCCTCTTTCTTCTTTTGTGTGTGTGTGTTTCTCCAGATTCGTGACTACATGGCGAAGGGTTTCGACATCGTCTTGAGAGTCGACATACAAGGTGCGGCAACCCTAAGGTCGATCCTGGGCAACTCCGCGGTCTTCATCTTTTTGGTTGCCGAGAGCGAAGCAGCGCTTGTTAAGCGGTTGATCGGTCGAAAAACAGAAACATCTGACATGCTTCTTGTGAGAATCACGACGGCCAGAGAGGAGGTAAAGCACCTCAAAAATTTTGACTACGTAGTCGTGAATGCGGAGGGGAAGCTCGAGAGCGCGGTTAAGCTTGTCGAGTCCATTATCGACGCCGAGAAGGCTAAAGTACGGCAGCGGAATGCGCAGATATAGTCAGCTGTATTCTAGTTTATTTTTATTTGTCGACCGTTTCAAACTCTTCCTATTTAAAGTTCTATCTTGTTAGAATTTGATCTTTTTTTTTCTTACAGTGTATGTTTGTCAATAAGATGCTCTATTTGGGTAGGATATTAGGCTTAATCACACCTTGCTACAATGTACATTTTTTTTTCTTTTTAAGTCAAAAATGCTATCAATCTTTATATTGTACTTTAGATTTATTATTATTTGTATTTGCTACTCTGTATTATTATTATTATTATTATTTAGTCATAACTAAACTATATGGCTTTTCACTCCAATCTTTAAACTACTGTAAATCAATTTACTATTTAAAACAAAAAGCTAGTAAGTAAAGTATTATAAAATTTGTTTGGAATAAGAGTAAATTTTTTTTGTGTAGTAAAATTATGCGAGCGCCCGCATAGACCGGCTCTATGCGGTAAATCGGTTTCGTACGAATTTTCTCCCCCTTCGGCTACACGCGCGCCTCTTTTCCAGGTAACTGCCATTCTCTTTTTCTTTCTCCCTCTCACACATCTCTCATCTCTCTTCACAGTCAAATCCACGAATTTTCTTCCCCACCAAAAACCCTCGCCTTACGACCACGACGAGACTATAGAAACCCTCCTTCTCCGATCGAAACCCTAGCCCTAGCAATGGGGATCTACGCGGTGGTGGCGGAGGCGATCCGCCCCTACGCGGGCCTCTACCCCGCCCCCGCCCTCTTCACCGTCCTCGCCCTCGTCGTCGGGGCCTATCTCCTCGTCTCCGGCTTCTTCCTCCGCCCCGGCGCCGGAGCCGAGAAGCGCTTCGCCTCACAAGAGGAGCCTAAGGAGTCTCCGTCGCCGATCGATACGGCGGAGCCCGAGCAGGGTGGGAGCATCACCATGGAGGAGCTCGGGGCACGGGATGAGGTTGAAGCCGAGGAACGCTCGGTTGCGGCGGAGCCCTTCACCTTCGAGGAGGAGGAGGAGGAGGAGGAAGGAGCCCAAGGCACAGGACGGGGCCGGGGCCGAAGCCGAGGAGCGTTCGATTACCCTCGAGGAGCCACCGCTGCAGACACTGCCGCCGATCGTCGCGTCTGAGGCGATTCAGGTTGGGGACATCGCCTTGGAGGAGCTCAAGGGTTACGACGGGTCCGATCCTAAGAAGCCTCTTTTGATGGCGATCAAGGGACGGGTCTACGATGTCTCGCGAGGAAGGTGAGGCCTCGATCATTTGGCTTTGTTTTCCTGTTTAGTTTGGTTTCGTAATCTCTTCGCTCTGTTGACATTTTGGTTTCTTCACTTTGCAGACTCTGTATTCTATAAAACTAGTTTACTTGTCACTAGGCATTCTTAGAGCAAACCAACATTTTTTTTTTTCTTTTTTTTCTTTTTTTTTTCATACTGAAGCTAATGATTTTTAGGTTATAGTTTCAATTTGTAGGGTTTTTATGATAGAATGAGCTAATGATTTTTAGGTTATAGTTTCAATTTGTAGGGTTTTTATGATAGAATGAGCTGTGGAGTCATAGTTCACATTGTTTATCAACTTGTTAATTGCTACAGTGGTCCTCAACATTTAAGTGTAATATTCAATTTGATCCCCAAACTTTCTTTTTACAAATTTGACCTCTTTTGCATCTATTGCAAGCTTACCCAGCTAAATTCCTGCGTCATAATGTACAGAAATATCTATGTCTAGTCATCTAAGTACCATGTAAGTGACTTTTGAACTTTTTCGGTGTGCTCTTCTAGGAAAGTTGAGGATGACTTTTCATATTATATAGGAGACGAAAAGGAGAGGAAATTTCTTAAATTGACGAAGAACTGATGATAAACGTGCATAATGAGCACCAAATCATGCCCTTGTGAAAACGTATAGAATGTAGACGGTGTAGATACCCATCTGAATGATTGGATTTATTAATAGGATGTTATACTTTGTAGCAAACTCTACCTTTTGAATAGTTTGACTGAGCAAGCAATTCAATTAGCATCAGATCTTATGGATTGTTAAGTGCTAAGTGTGAATATAGGCATTACATGCCAGTGAAGAATACTGAAGTAGTAACTTAATACCATGTGGGCCTGTAAGGATATTATGATCTTGGAGCATCGTATCATTAATTGCAACAAATTTTATGGCCCAAAACTTGGGCAAACTTTGTGTTGTTTCTGGAATCAGACAGAGTGACCATTATCATCTCAAATTTCTTGGATTTTTTCCCGTGTATCAATTTCTTTCTCTAATTTATCTAGTTGTTGGCTCGACAGTAATAGGATGAATGGAAACATCTTGGACTATTTGTTTGGTTGATTTGTATTGGAAACACTTTAAAGTGCTTGCTATTAACTTCTTCCTCAACTTGCCATATGCCGAAAATCATCTCAGATCCTCAAATCTCGGAAGAGGTTTGGTGAGGGTTGAATTGTTTGTAACTGTTTGTACTTTCGTTGGTGTTTGTGGATTTTGAAGAAGCCTTGCAGATGATCAATAAATTGGGATGCACTCTACTTAGAAAATACTGTAGTTACCATTCATTGAATGCTAATGCACAAGCAGAGGAATATATGTTCCTCAGAGATTTGCTGGGCTTTTTAGCTGAAGTGCTATTATATGAACAATGCAAGATTAAATTTCTGCCATATAACTAGCGCTTCCAGTAATGCTCATTTTTTGACCTGCTTGTAGTCTTAAAGTATTTGTTATGTAAGTTTTATTTCAATACTCACCATTACATAGGTGAAACAGATTAAAAAGAAAAAAAAGGAGAGAAATCTCCTTTAGATTGTCCTTCAAACAACATCTTTACTTGTCGTATATTTTAGTCCATTTAACTTCATTGTTTTTTGCATGCACTGTTGGATTTGATTCTATTTGCTAATGAAGGATGGTATGTCTGTATTATTTGTAACATTTGGTATTTCTGGTCTAAGCTTGCTTGGCATTTGGCTGAGAATTGTGCAATGGTATATCCCTCTTATTTGTAAATTTTGGTAATTTTGATCTAAACTTGCTTGCCATTTAGCTAAGAATTGCACTAACTAATTTTCCTGCCATTAGGAACCAACCATACTATGATTTTATAGAAATCAAAAGAAAAGTTTCCATCTTCTGTAACCAAGAAAGGTTTCTTGCTTCTGTTCTTGACCGTCTCTTACCTGTTTGGTTCGGGGATAACAAACATTGCGATAAATTTTTTTTATCTCTGGAATAGCTTACTATTCAGGAATAGTTTGGGATAAAAGTAAAATTGTGTTTTGTTTGCAATACTGCTATTTTCAAAATTAACTTAAATTGTGTTTGGTTAATTTTATGGAAAAGTAGAGGATAGTAAAAAAAATGTGATGGTTGAATTTGATATAAAATATAATTTAATAAAACAATTTGTTATAAAAATAATTTATTATAAAATTTAAGTATAAATAATATGTATTAATATAGTACAATTAATAATTTTATAATAAAAATAATTTATTATAATATATAATTTATGATGTCTACATAATTTAGTTTTAATTTAATTTATAATCTTAATAAAGCTTAGAATTAAATCTCGGAATAGCGCTATTCCACCAAAAGGGTGGAATAGTTTATCCCAAGCTATTTCAGGGTAACTGGAAATAGGACCGGGATAAAATATTCCGGCCGAAAAACACGCCATTTGGTGGAATAGTGGGGATAACTTTTATTTGGCGGAATAACGGGGATAACTTTTGTTATCCCCGCTTTATCTCCAAACCAAACTATGCCTTATAGTATTTTGTATATTTACACTGCTATAGTTCTAAAATAATGATAATCTCTTAATATGGTTTGCTGCATAATTTATCAAAAATAGTCGGACAAAATTACATAAATTTTCTTGTAAGATACATCTCTTGTTTTCCCTACAGGGCGTATTACGGACCTGGTGGAGAATATGCCTTATTTGCAGGAAGGGATGCGACCCGAGCCTTGGCGCTGATGTCATTCGATCCTGACGACCTCAATGGAGACCTCGAAGGTTTAAACCCGGACGAGTTGGAAGTCTTACAAGATTGGGAAGAGAAGTTTAAAGAGAAGTATGTTCATGCGGGTAGGCTTGTTTCCAGAAATGTTAAAGATGGGGAAAGTGATAGAAATAAAGATCAATTGGAAATTACTCCGGTGTCTCAATCGGGAAGGTGAGAATGCCGATAAAAACGTTGGATCCAACGGAGAAGAGTCAGAGGCAGGCAAGATCTGAAAGCATCCATTACACTATTGTATATAATGACAAGAAGTAATTTTCACTGTAGAGTGGTAGTTAGGTCATTAGTTTTCTTGGCTGGTGAGCATGAAATTAACACAGACGAAGCAAATTGTTACTGAGAATTAATCGATCTATTTTTGCTTGGCCAGATTTGTGTATTTATGTGACCTAACAGCTTTTTCAATCAATTAAGAACTTGACATCAGCTTTGTATGATTGCATTTTGTATGTCTATATAATTTACTTTGTAATCCGGAGGAATTCGAGAATATTTGGCTGTGTACTCTGGTTGTAATCTTAATGGGGAAAACTGTACACATTTGCTTACCTGCTTATTACAAGCGGTATATATGGCGCATTTAAGTATATCATCGCATCTTCTTCGTCCAAATGATGGTACAATATATATGGTGAAATTTCTAACTTTACTCGCCTTACTGTACTCTTATCGAGATCCTGCTACTTTTTTGCAGCTGATAATTCTGATTATGCTGGATCAAATTTTTATTGGGGTGTTTGGCTTGTTTTCAAATTTAAGTATGTATTTTTGAAGAAAGAGTTCCTTTTGTTTGATTACCTATACTTAGTAACCATTGTCTACCTGTTCTGCATGTTCTATTCTTCTATTTTCTTTTCTGCAAAGCTAGTGCAGACTGTATATACTTATTAAGGCATTGTTTGGTTTGTGAGTATATAAGTTAAAACTATTTATTCCTGATGTAGGTACGACTTTTGGGATAAAATTGGAACAAGATAAATTTTGTGTTTGGATGAAAATTAAATTTTTTTTTAACGTTTGGGTAGTTAGATTGAAATAGTGATAATAAAAGAATTATAATTTTAAAATAATAATATTTGATCTAAATAATTATCGTAAATATATTAATTAAATAATAATTTAACTTATTTAATTAATTGTTATTGAATAACCTTAAATATTAATTAATAAAATAATTAATAATGAGTATTATTAATTAATAATTTAATTAACCACAATTAATTAGTTAATTATTTAATAAATAAATAATTAGTTAATAAAAGAATTAGATGAGTCAAAATATTAGATTAATTAAAAAGTTAATATAATAATTAAAATTATATTTATTTTAATTAAACTTGTTCTTATTCAAAAAAAAAAAAAAAAATCAAATTTATACTAGCTTTTTTCTTAAAAAAAAAAATAAAAAAAAAAAGAAAAAGAAAAGTAATGACTATTCCCACCTTACTTATTTTTTGTTTGAAGAACAAAAGCTGACTATTCCCACCTTAGTTATTTTTTGTTTGAAGAACAAAAGCTGGGATAACCCCTCATCCAAGATGGGCTTGTTCCCCATTCACAGTGAGTTGTAAAGGATACTTTTGATTGTGACAGGTAGAAATGCAATTTGCAAAGTGAGCATGGTTAGTACATGAAGATGAAAACATGCAGATCTTCAGTTCCTTCCATGGTAAGAACACCTTCATTGTCACATGGCTTGTCCATAAAAGGGCCATCTTTTCTAGCACCCAACTCACTGTGACCACCCTCCTTTTCCTCATGTGAGAGCTAGTAAAAGGCAAAGGCAATATGACTTGCATGAGAGTGTGGACAATGACAGCCACCCTTTGATGTGCCCCATTTCCTTCCTAAAGGTCATTTCATCAGACTGTTGGGGTTTGTGGTTCCTATGTTGAGCAACAACATCCCCCACACACTATATATGCTTTTAACTAAATGGGAAAAGCAAATAAAAGAAGATCAAGATCAGGGAGAAATTAAAGCCATGCATGGTTGTGATCTTAATTTCCCTCTTTCCCTTCACCACTGTATAGAGGTCCCACCTTTGAGTGTTCTAGGAGTACTTGGAATCTTATATATAACAGTGATCAATCTCTTATTCCATCTGGGAGAGAACTAACTAACAATTTCCTGGAAAATCAAAAGCTACTGTTGATAAATGTTGTGTTATATGGTAATTAATGCTTGATTAGTAGTGTATTATCGAGCAAATTTTGAAATTTATTATCTTCTTACTAGCATACTAGTAGCCTACCTGTACTGATGTCGATTGAGATAGCAACAATACGAACTGAGTTTAATAGTTCACCACCAGATATAATGCAAATCCTAGGGTCTAAATCTCATCTTGCTTACTTCTTAAGTAATAAACAAGTATATATATACTAAGCAGTTTTGATTTACTTTACCTCAGGTATTTCTCAAGGCCTGCAGCCCTTAATGCGTAGCATTTAATATCATCAAGTTGATGATCATAACAGGGAGTGATAGAGAGAGTTTCTCTCGATGCAGAATATTTTAATAATCTCTATGAAGGCAACTTCATTGGTGAGGAGTTGATGGAATAAGTACTTTGATAGGGTCTTTAATTACTCACACAAAAATAAATAAATAAAAGAAGGGTTCTTTGATGAGGACCACTTAGATCCAATTGGGTCGGTACACTTTGTCCCTTAAAAAAAAAAATAAAATTTTGTTTCTAGCAATTTATTGGCAAAATTATTTGGTTTTCCAATTGTTACTTTATAAAGATGATAAGGCACTTGAATATATATATATATATATATATATATATATATATATATATATATATATATATAACAACATACTATCTACTTTATTTATTTTTTAAAATAATAAATTTAGCTTTAAATATAAAATAATTAGACTTCGAATTCGAAATCTCGAATATCAACAAATAATTAGGCTTCAAATCATCAAAATCTTTAACATTTGTGTTAGGAATGATCAATCCAGCACCTGAATGTTGGTATTTAAAAATTTAGATTTAACTTATGTGAAAAATATAAGAGGATTTAGACACATGAATTTACCTAAAGGCCCTCCTAGAGGACACAAACCAAAACACCAAAATACCAAAATAGAGGGGCTTACGTTCAACAAATTACGATTCATTTATAACCAAAACACCTGAATGTTGGTATTTAAAAATTTAGATTTAACTTATGTGAAAAATATAAGAGGATTTAGACACATGAATTTACCTAAAGGCCCTCCTAGAGGACACAAACCAAAACACCAAAATACCAAAATAGAGGGGCTTACGTTCAACAAATTACGATTCATTTATAAACAAATTTTTATCTTCCATTTGAATTTATTTCTATAAATTTTTTAGTTTTCTTGATAGGGTGCAATTACTATGACTCTACAATAAACAATAAAAATTACTATACTTAGCTAATTTTGAAATACCTGAAAAATAAATAAATAAATAAATATTTTTAAATTATAGTGGAGAAAATCTTGCTTAAAAAAATAATAATAAAGAAAAAAAAAACGAGTTATTTAGCAGTGACAAAAATAATAATAAAAATAATAATAATAATAATAATAATAATAATAAATATTCGTGTCACGTTTCGAGAGTCTACATCTCTCGTGTCGAGTACTTTATATATAATGTTTTTTTGTTTTTTTTTAAAAATTTTTGGAAGAGATCCCTTGAAACACGTCGCCACTTGTCGCGCTCCGCGCCCCCTTAACCACTGACAAACGCCGTTAACCTCTTCGTCCTCTTCCCCTTTCCGTTTCGGGGACCCCACTAACGACGCCGTTAACTTTAACGGCGGCGAACAAAATAAACCTCTCAAATCCACAACCGCCTCACTCATCGTCATCATCATCATCAGTAGAGATTAGAGAAACCCTTCTCTCTAGAGAGCGAAGAGCTCTGAGAACCCTAATCCCCCTTTTTGCGTGAGCTTCGACCCGTAGAATCCCGGCTAGGGTTCGCTCTTTGGAGTTGCGGAGTGGGTAAAAGAGGGATCGGTCGAAGTGGGAGGTGTGGGAATGGTCCATTTGAGGTGGGTTTTAAGGGTTTGAGGAGGTTTATTGTGCTCCGTAGTGGAGAAAAGCTGCTTCTTTCGGTGGTAATTTGTTCGATCCTTTCGCTTCCTATTATTGTTTTGTGATGTGTTTTGGGGCTATGATCTGGTTATTTTTGTGATATTTCGTTTGTTTCAGTATATTTTGTCTTGTGGAGTTGGTGTTCTTAATGAGAAGCGAGGAGTAATTTGGATGCTGAGCTCTTAGCAAGTTGATGATTGTTTTTGTAGTTTCTAAATTAGATCCTGAAGAAGAAAAAGTAGCTTTTGTTATGGTTTTGATTCATAAAATTTTTCCAGAATCTTTTGATTAAACTGTTCTCCATGTAATATCTTCTGGAAAGAGAAGACCCTGAATCAACAGTTCTCTTGTTTCTTTCTTTTTTGTTGTTGGAGAGTTTAGAATAAGTAGCTTCTTTTTCTTAGCTTATCTTTTAGGCCATTAATGGTTGGATTACTGTTTGGTTTAATTGCCAAAAAAACAAAAAAAAAAGTGTTATTTTGGTAGAAATTTGATTTGGTGAAGAACTTTGTTCTAATCAATCACCATTTCCTTTTCCTTCAGAACTCCTATTTGAGGATTGAAATCAAAGGTTTCCGCAATTCAATCTTAAACTTGTTATCAAAAGGAAGGAAAAGAGAAGAAGGAACAAAATGCAATCCAAATCCCGAATCTATGCTGACCCATTCCTTCCCCACGAAGACCATTTCGAAGACCATTTCGATCGGATACCGGACTCCCTTGTTCTCCTCATCTTCAACAAGCTCGCAGATGTTCGATCGCTCGGCCGCTGCTCGTCCGTCTCGAAGCGCTTCAATTCCCTCGTCCCCCTCGTGCAGGAGGTCTACGTCAAGATCGATCGCGTCATCACGACCGACGGCGGCGATCCTGACGAGACCTTCAACCTTTCGTCCCCCAAACCCCGGAACCTGATCTCCCACCTACTAAAGCTCATGCTTTTCACCATTCTCAAGCCCTTCAACAACCTCCAAAACCCAAATGGCGGAAACAAACCCCTTCTCCCCCAGCTCTCACACCACTCTCCCGCCCAAGTCCTCAAGAACTTCGCCCATGTCCAAAATTTGAAAATTGAGCTCCCCGCCGGCGATGTAGGGGTGGAGGACGGAGTCCTGTTGAAATGGAAGGCGGAGTTCGGGAGTACACTCCAAAGTTGTGTGATTTTGGGCGGTACGCGTGTGGATCGGAAATCGTTTTGCTCCGACCAGGATAGCTCGGTAGAAGACAATAACAACGGGAGCATGCCGGAGTCGTTCTACACGAACGGCGGGCTAAAGCTGCGAGTGGTTTGGACGATTAGCTCGCTTATCGCTGCTTCCACCAGGCATTATCTTCTCCGACAGATAATTAAGGAGCACCCAACACTGAAAACCCTGGTTTTGACAGATGCTGATGGGCAGGGGACATTGTGCATGGGGGAAGAACAGCTAAAGGACTTCAGAGAGAAGCCGTTGGCGGCTTCTGCCTCTTCAAATAGAACTCAGGTTCCGGCTTCTAATATGAAACTGCGGTACGCTCCGAATTTGGAACTCCCGGGAGGAATCGGAATTCAGGGAGCAACATTGGTGGCAATCAAGCCGGCCGGTGAGGGAAGTAGCAGTAGCAATAGTAACCGGAGGGAATTAGAGGCGCTCGTTGGTGGAGCGTTTGACGGGCCATTTAGGGCAGCGGTGAAAGCGCTGTTGAAGAGGAGAACTTACCTATTAGAGATGAATGGGTTCTAGATCAATGTCGCATCGAGGCCCGGGTTTCGCTCTTCGGCGTAGCTTAGTTCGGTTTTGTCGTACTCGTCGAACCGGGAAACTACCGCCTACTATATACTAAGGTCTGCCCTTCTCTGCTGTGATATTTTTCCCTTTTAGTATCTGTACAGTAATAATCACTAGTTTTATTTAGCAATCTTATGAATGCAACCGCCTAGTTATCTTTATATTCATCTCGGCGATCTTTTGATTTAAGCATGAATCACTATGATTGTATTGTGCCTTGCTCTCTTGTTTCGATCTCTGCTTCTACTGGTATGAATCACTATGATTGGAAACTCATTTTTCTGATGATTTTCCTGGTATGTATCGTGTTTTAGCGCGAGTTTAATCCGTTGTTGGTTTTGAATTGCAGTTTGGTTCATCGCTAACGGTAATGGCTAAAAGAATTAGTGTAATAAATTTGTATATTAGCTGTTCCTGTACGTTAGAGCTTATACTGATGCACTGACAATGACAACATTAAGAAAGAAAGAAAAAAAAAGGGCACGTTGATCGGTTCTAGCTGTTTGAATTTGAGCATTAGTATATATTAATTTTCACGACGACTAAGTCTTAAACTACAATTTGTGTAGTGTCCTTTTCTTAAACAGTATTGTTGCAGGTGCAACGGCTCTTATGATTTGTATTGGAACACTAACTCTTGATGTAAATGGGAGCAGCTAGAATCGTACTCAACCATTTCTAAAATAATATATATAATAATAATAATCACAATCCGAGCATTAATGTCATTTGATTGATCTCTTCTTCTTAAACAACTGTTTCTATGTTATTTTCTACACTTAACTGAGATTCATGTACCACTGAATGCTTCATATGGTAAACAACTGTTTCTATTTTTTTTTTTTTTTTTTTTTTTTAATTCATGTATTGGTGTGCCATGCTTCAGCAGCTACAGCTGTAGCAATGCACATTAATGTGACATTGTACTTGATAGGTATTGGTCCATTATGACATGGAGGAGTTGCTACCAACTTCCATTTAATATTTCAAATTTAAATTTGATGGGTCCCACATTGGGGGAATCATATTTCCCCAGGTCTTTTGCTTAATAACTAACTAACTAGTTTTATCATTTAATCTAGGCCTCCTCTCCTTGTCTCATGATTGTCTGCATTGGCCCAAAGGTGGGGCCTTCTTAGGTGGCATCACAATCATATGTTGGGAGATAGATACTGGATAATATCTTAAAATCTAATAGGATTTCATGGCAGAACAATGCTAATAGGATCACATTAGCTTCCCATAATTTCTGAATATTTTCACGACTCATTTGATACAATTTGTGTACTTATTATCACATTTAGGCAGCTAAAAGAGTTGATCTTCTTACTTATGTTTTCCTTTTAATTCTTATATATGAATTCTACCCAAAATTAAATTATTATTATTATTATTATTATTATTAATTTTCTTTTTTTTTTAAAAAAAAAAAAAAAAAAAGGGGAACATCTCATTGTAGAAAGGGTCCAAGAGACACATGAGGCATTATCACAGAGATGGTCCCACAGGGTTATTCTTCAGGCCCAGAGCCAAAAATTCTTTTTTTGACATTAAATTTTGTTTGAGAGTCATGTCAATTTTGTCTGCCAGTAGAAATATCCAGCTTCATTTGAGTAGATCAAATGCTGCTTGTTTCGCTTGACTTTTAGGAATAGAAATAAAAAAATTTAAACTCCAGAAGCAAAAGTTTCAAAGCTTTCCGAAGGATTTGCTTTTGCTGCAGCAGCCGACCATGTTGGATGGAGAGGATTTAATTTAATGCATGAGCTGCAGTCGCCTTACGGGGCAGCTTTATTTGAGCAACACTCATGCGACAGCTCTTAAGTGGGCCCAAGCATTTGCGTTTAGTTTGCTTACGTAGGTTACAATTATGATCTTCACATGTACATTTCATTTGATCATGCTGGAGAAATAATGAGCCGTAGCTGCATCAGAGTCCTATGGTTGACCATGCAACACAGCTGTCGGAAAAAAATGCATACGAAAAATAACTAGTTGGTGTTGATTCTACTACATATAATAAAGGTGTCTATTATATGAAAACAAGATTAAGAATCACTCACTTAGGGCCAGTTTGATTTTTTACTTCTGCTTCTGCTAGCACATGCAATTCATAAAGAGAAAAAAGTTGTTCTAATATCCTGAAATTGTGCTTTTACTGATAATAGCAACTATACCAACAGTGCTTTTAGCAGTGTTTCCTGTGACAAGGGCAGAAAAGCTGTTAGACTGAAATAAAAGAGGAGTACTACTATCTCAGCAACACTCCCTCCATTTTGGATTCAGCAACACTCCAGTCAACTCTTCTTGCATAGAAATATTTTTTATTTTTCCCCTCTCCTCTAGCATAATTTTTTTTTTTTACCCAAAAAAGTTTTCTAAAATGCTTCTATAATTTAGTTTTAATGAAAGATAAAACTGTGATTAAAAGGAGTAACACAGAAGAGCTTCCTTTTTTTTTTGTTTTTTTTTTTGTTTTTCTTGCGCACACATTCATACAAGAAAAAAAATATCTATATAAAACTCACTTAAACTATGGACTATGTTGACTTAGCTGCTCAATTTTTTAAAATTTTAATTTTATTATTCAATATTTGATTTAAATCAATCAACGATACTTTGACTTTAAAATTTAACAAAATTATCCTAGCAATAATTACATACAGTATACTAACTACATCAGTTAAGATACAAGACACATTCAAATTTTAAAATTAAAAGTACAACTGATTATCTCAAATTAAACAAATTAATAATTTTGGATAATAAAATAAAAAAATTTGAAAAATTGGATGAAAAAGGATATAGCAAGAGTGTTAGGATAGGGAGTTATTTTAGTAGATAGGCCCCCTATTTATGAAAACAAAGCAAAAGAAAAGAGTGCAACAACATGGGTCCGGGATTTGGTTGGTGCGAAGGCAAAATCTTTGAGCACCATCCACTGCGGTTTCATTCCTTTTGTCCGATTCTCTATGGACAGGAATAACTTTCCCCCATATTAAAAGGCTTTGGCAGGGCCTGTTGATGCTCAATTATGCCCAGCACCATAAGCAGGGCATTCATTGCTCTTGGTTTGTAATGAATGTGTCCACAAATTGGATTATTTTTTATTTGTTATTTTTTGGTTTCTGTTGATTTATTTACTGTAAAATTATCGACTTAAGACGAATGTTTCCATTTTCATTTTTACTTTTTTTTTTTTTTACTTAAAATTATTTTTTACGATTTTATGTACAACCAACCAAACACAACAGATATTGATGCTGATTCACTTTGAGAATAGAAGATAGTGTGACGGATTCATAGTTCGTACAAAAATAAATGTAGATCATTTAAAAGAGTTTGTTCACGTGCATTTAAGTGTGTATCCAGAAGATCTACCAATTAAATGAGAACATGGATGCATAGTTGACGGAAAAAACTGTGTGGAAGTATTTGAAAGCCCCACGAAAGACATGAAACAATTTATGCTAATCGATAACCTGCTGCTGTATTTGCATCTATTTAATGGAACATATGCATTTGTAATATTCAGATATCGCAAAAGTGGTAAGTGGGGTGGGGAAGTGTCGCACCTTGACATCGAATTATCGGTACTTCCCCAGCTCCATCTTCTTCTTGATTGCCCGGTGGCCGTGATAGACAAAAGAGTCGACGATCCCGGCGACAGTGATGATTCCTGGAAATATGAAATCACAACTTGTTGTCAATTTTAAAATTCTCTCATTCAATACTTTTCTGCAGTAAAAGGAAAAAGCCTAGATTCTTAGACAGCCCCCTTTACTCTAAATCAGCTGTAGATGCCAAAGCGATTAAAAAAAAAAAAAGGCGCTGGAAATAAAGTGAGGGAACTTTTTGATTAAATAATGATGGAGTGGACGGATAGGAGGTATGCGGCGGTGTCCTCTTTTTGGCTAATAAATATTTTGGATGTAAAGCTGTAATAATGATAGTAAGGGTTTTAGCAACACAACCTCCTACTATAGCGCAAATGTTTGTCAAGAAGTGGAGCAGCGATGTGTTTTCCTCTGTAAAAATCACCTGCAACATGAGCAAGAAATGGCACATGTAAGAGAGACTCATCACAGAAGGACAAAGAGAAAAAAATAGGAAGAGATTCATGCGAAGTGAACTCAAAGGAAACAAATCACCCTAAAAGAAACAGGAAACTTGAGCTAATGTCTATATTGCGATCCATGTAATGAGAATATAGCAAAAGCTCATCATACAGTATGTACAAGTTTAAGATATATATACGGCTACTTATTCAACTGATTACACCACGTCAGTTCACGCAAATTGATCTATGGGTTTTCCATCTTTAATTCTACAGTACACTTTTCTTGATCTCACAAAAATGTTGTATCTCTTAATTGCTCGGTAGCTAGGTAAGATTTCTCCTGATTCAAACTCGGGTAACATAAGCATACATTCAGGTAAGGTGACCATAATTATGACTCTGATTGTCGGCATCTAAATTACTCATATAACCACATTACAAGAACCATATATTAATAATCTACATGACAAAAGCTAAAATGCTTATTATGTAATCATATTTAATATATTAGAGTTCATACTATGTTACTATAACAATTTTAATTATTTTTGTAAGAATACTGGCAAATTTGCTTTGAAATTTTTTTATTCCAGTATATAGTGCTTAACTGGTGAACTACACAGAATACAAAAAGTGAAGGAAACTAGTCTCAGGCTATTGAAAAAAAAAAAAAAAAAAAAAAAAAAAAAAAAAACCACATAAAACAACAGGTTCAGAAAAAATTGTCAAGAGATTTCATCTTATTTTCACACCTTGATGGGTGAAAATTCATAAAAGAAAAACACTCCGAGGGGAGGTCTAGGATAGCCCAATGTGTCTCTAAAGTGCTCTGTCACTGAAAACTGCAAAAGGAGCAACTAATTAATACTGACTACTTGCTGCCGTTGAAATAAGATTGAAGAGTATATTACCTGATTTGAATGAATTTTGTGCCCTCGAATATCGGTATAGATGGTAGGAACAACCTGAACAGAGGAAAATTATTACTTTGTTGACGATTCAGTAATTAGAGAGCCATGCAGAAATTATACTGCAAAAGATTTGTGACAAGGTGACAAAGAATTGTAGCTTTTCTACTGACATTGAAGCTATTATTTCATGGCAATAAAAATGAAAAACTGCACATAAGGATCTAGAAGCAATCTCGGTCCAATCACCATTCACGCAGAAGTTAAATAGATTCCATTTTATGAATTAGAGAGAAGCAACAAAAAAGCAAAATCTGTGCTCACTTTGATAAAATACTGGTACATCCCGATGATGTTTGATGAGCCCAACTCACGCTGAATTATTTATGAATACCAAATTGCATTAGAAAAACTATAATATCAGAAATATCAATTGCGAAAACCTACCATCAACTAGAAATATAATACAACTGTCCAACTCACCCATCAAGCGGATTTATGGCACCTGGGAACTCTCTTCCAAAGGACAGTTTATTTATTCTGTGACTTAACTGATCTTGCCAAAGAAAAGAAGATTAGGCTTTAATCATGGTAGAAAATGACAAAATTAGGTATAGCTGATAGAGATGATTTAGCAAGGCAGTACTAATTAAGAAGTCGCTATACTTACGTTATAGTGTTCTGTTTGAAAATTCAACAGATCTTGCAAAAAATTGAATGATTGATGAAAACTTTTTCCAGGGGCAAAGTGAAAATTTCCAGCAACTTTATTGACTTCTAAGAACCCATGGATGTTGCAGCCTTCACCTTGTTCATCTTTTATCTTCTGGATGAAGCCCTCCCTCTTGCACTAAATTAAGTAACATCATGTTTGAAAAGCAAAAACAACATTAGAGCCCAAGAAAAATTACCTCCTGCTACTAAATAACAATATAGTGAGGAGAAAAGATAAATCAAATAAAACTTCGGTCAAAAAAACTTGTTTGACGGTTAGTATCTAATTAAATAATTGAGTATAATATACAAAGCTATTAAACCCAAAACAGCTATTACATCCAAATAGATCATTTAAATGATGAAAATTCAAATCGAAATGAGGTATTCCAAACTTCATCAGACCTGGTCGATCATATCCGGATTACTCAATCCCCAACCTTTCTTCTGATATGCATCACGAACTTCATCACAAGAGTTGCAGCAATCATCATCTGACTGCACAATAAAAGAAAAAAGTAAAGAAATTTTCAGTATGCCAAGAGTTGGCAAGAAATCCTGAAATGTTGCCAACTCAAACAGAGAAGAACATACGTGTCAAGAATGACATTTCTGGTACTGCCAAAAAACTGAAAAGCTAATCATGAAAAGCAGCGTGATTGATGGAACATACCGCTTCTGCACCATAACATGAACCGCAGTAACTCTCATTGTGCTCAAGCCTTCCGCCATGTCTCTGTAGTGGCCTTTCAATCTAAGAAGATAATCAGGCAAAGCTTTTGAGTTTTGTGAAACAGGTAGATGGATAACAACCTTTCAATGTTAAGTGCATACTACTTTATGCTATTTTTTAAAATAAAAGAACACAGATTGCAACAATAAGGCAAGTTAGGCTGGAAAAACACCTTAGGTGCACCAACACCATCCTGTCTTGATTCAAGTACATTCCCAAGATGATCGATTCTTTTCTTTATTATGTCATGTTTCTGCAGGAAAATGGAAAACAAAAATTTAGCTTGTTTAGGAACACTAATTCTTGAAAAAGAAAACCTGAAACTAATAGAAGAATCGGGTAAATTACAAAAAATAGTGTTTCTATACATACTATGTCATAATGCTGCTCTCCGCTAACATCCATGGTATCTACAGCGACAAGTGAACAAGCTAAGGCTGGGAAGGTGACATCAAACTGCAGAGCAACTGGTTAGTATTAATATTTTGTGATACTGAAATCGAATATTAAACAATAACACTTCTTCTGATCCAGAATTAAAAAGGATATGCTGACAAAGAATATTCTGAAAACAACCTAGTATTAATGAAACACACGAGAGAGTATGGCAGTTTTATTTAAGATTGACAGGGTACACAAAAGTGATGAAAGATGGTAGAATGAGTAGCTATAGTAGAGCAGAAAATTTGTCTGAAGAATAAAGACGTCCAAACAAAAAAGTGCAGAAATATGAGAGATTCACTACCCAAAATTTGAAATTATCTATCGCATGCAGCTTGGAACATATGAGATAAATAATTATAGCAAAATAGTAGCAAATTAATATACAAAGAAATTGTTATAAGTAAAAGAAAGTTAGAACAACCGAGTTCTGAGTGTTAGTACTAACATTGATACGTAGCCTTTCTCCTCTTGAAGTATCTACTATTAGTTTAGTCTCTGTAGCAGAATACAAATATAATCCTGCAGAAATAAGTGAGTAAATAAGCAATTACTGCACCACACACGTACAAAAAATCTCTCAAATGCGTAGAAGAACCATGTTATTGAAAAGGAGCAAATCTGAAAACTAAACCGATCAGCCAGTATGAAGATAGTTCAAACACTCAAACCATCAAACTAACCACAAATTCTAACACGCTATTCTGAAGTATGCAAGCAAAACAGGGAGCTTCAATACCTAGGCATCTCTTTCTATCTTTTGAGGTAAGCAACCCCAGGACTACATAATATTAGCATGACTAGAATCCATTTTCGATGGCGAGTGTCAGGTTAGTACTCTCAGTGACCAAATTGAAAACCAAATCCTAATTGACTTTTACGTAAATCACGCTGTCCTTTATGATGGCAAGTTTTCAAAGCTGTCATGCACTAAACCTTGCTTCATGAAGTAGAGTTTGATCATTTTTCCTCCATTTGGAAGAGCAAGCCCAATGAGAACATCTGAGTACAGCAGCTTACGTTAGTGCGCTGATCCATTAATCCGATAAAAACACATGAACCAAGATCTCTACTTGCACGTTATATTCAGAATACATTTCATGATACAAAAAAATAGGTAAGGCATAGTGAGAAAATCAACACTGATCACCAAAAACCATACAAAGAAATAGCAAAATAAGCATGTACCACGACATGCATTAAACTTCTCCACATCACCTAACCCTAATTCCCCCCATTGCAACTATTAGCAACAAGGAAGAACCCAAAAACCAAAAAAATTCTCCCGCTACACCGTTCTGTCCAGCTGCAATTGCGAATTACCAAATAAAAAACTCAAAATTGCAACGCACTAATAGCAAATCACAACTGCATAACCTAGAATCACTCCCTATTCACCATTCTAATCAAACACGTCACACCATAACTACATCCGCGGATCTAAGAGCATCCCAAACGCGGCGCAAAAAGAATAAGAACTCACTGATCTCGGACAAGAAGAGGAAGACGATGGCGACGGAGGAGAGGATGGTGATGAGGCCCCCGGAGAGGGTTCGGCTGTAGAAATCCTCGTTCACCTTGGGGTACGCGTCCAGGTTCCGGAGCTTGCTCACGATCTCCATCGCCGCGCGACGGAGGACTCCGAAAACCCCCCGGATTTGAACCCCACAATGGAGAAATCTAGGGTTTACTACGCATTCGCCTCTGCTTCCGCCTCTCCCCGCGATGGCAGCTCACGGAGAGCTCGGACGAAGAGGAATGGACGACGAACCAAAATGATGGAACTCGTTGCAGGAAAAGTAGGAGGGTCTTTAAAAAAAAAGTAAATGGGCCTTTTTGTAATGGCCTAAATTATGTGAGGGGTATTTTGTAATTGTAATTACGATTAGGCCTAATGTAGGCCCGGTAGGATCTATCCCAGGATGTGATTATTTTTAAGATTTTTTTTTTTTTTTTTTTTAAAAAGCGGCTGATAACACGTTTACTATGTGCTCCACCAGAATAGGCTTATTTTATTATTAATGCGATTACGAGACAATATATATATATATATATATATATTATTATTATTATTATTATTATTATTATGGAAGGCGAAAAATAAATATTTTAAGTGTAGATGTGCAAACAATATTCTGTTTGTTTGCTAGAGACGGATCTTTATATATTTTGATCCTAATTTTATTTTATTTCTGGGTCTGAAGCAGTGTTTGAAATGCAGAATCCATGAATGACATATTGAACAAGACATTCTAGTTGGGTGGCTGCAAACATTGGATTTTTTTAAAAAATAATCTTATAAATTTTTAAAATTTGTAAAATAATCTTGTGTAAAAAAAAATTATAAATCTAATCCTATTTTTGCCGATGCTACAGGGCAGATCATCTACTAAAGGCGCCGAATCATTCAACGCCTTTAGTGTAAAGCTACAAATGCTGAATAATTCAGCGCCTTATATATTATACCAAAGGTCTTGAGAATTTGGCCAATTTTTGTGAAAATTAGTTAAGTCCTTCCTTAGACTTTTGGCGGGCCTTTAACTTTACACCAAAGGCGCTGAATGATTCGGCGCCTTCAATGTTTATCTGAATCGTTCAGCGCCTTTAGTATTACTCTAAAGGTGTCGAACGATTCAGCGTCTTTAGTATCATACTAAAGGCACCAAATCATTTAGTGCCTTCAGATGGACTACTCAATGTCGCGCCGAACTGGCAAAAGCAGAATTAGATTTACAAAAAAAATTTACACAAAGATATTTTACAAATTTTAAAAATTTATAGAATTACTTTTAAAAAAAACCCGCAAACATTAGCTCACAACATGAACGAGGATGAAACAAAATAAAATAAATAAATAATGAACATATATGATCGACAAGTTTACTGTATCAAAGTTGTGCACAAAATAACGTTGTATACAACACTAGCAAAGTACAGGGAATACCATCTGATTACTACTTCAGACTACAAATCACCTTACAAAAGCACATGTACACTTTTCCTGCCCGATATTTCTCAAAAGCTAGTTATATCACCTACCTAGCATTTTTATTCTAAATTTTACAAAACCGACCACATCGCAGTCTCTTTATTACAACAAATAGATTTACAGCCCCTCGTGTACTTACACCACCGCTTCGTTCGTTCGGTTGATACCAAATTATTCCCACGACTTATTCTTCTTCGGAGGTTTTAAGGATACTGACATAAACTACGGTTGTGGTCTATGCACAGCATTGTCGTAAGCCATCCGAGCGCTGCTGATAGACTTCTGGAGACCTTCGTATTGCCCCAATGAACACGCGGAAAAAGTCTTGAGCCGATCTAGGAAAACCGTCAGACTTGATCGCAGACTGTCGTGGTTGAGATTCCAATTAACTGGGGATTCATTTTTATGCGTATCTGCTCCCAAATTATCAATTTGTCCTCCTTTACGATAAAATGACATTGAGACATTTGAACTTCCTCGGCCCTTCTCTTGGCGAGGTAATAAATGGGCAACCACTGTCGCTAGCTCTTTCAGAGCATCTGAGACTTCCTTGGTAGGCAAGTTCTCTAATAGATTTAACCAATCTCTGCAGGTGACAAAAATGGGTGGAGCTAAGCACGTTCGCGGAGAGAACTGAACATTCTTTTTCTTTGACTTGGGTGGTCGAGTCAGTGGGAAAACACACTTTAGAAGCCAGCCATTTATACTTTTGAGGTATGATTTTTGTGACGAGATCCACTTTATGAAGTTTGAGCACAAAGTGGTTAGCTCAAATTCTAGAACAGTCACGGCCTGGTGAAGAGATTCCGATCGAAGCGAGACTTTGGTGCTTCCATTGCTGTAAGCTACTGAGATGATGTCGTACTGATGCTTGTGGCAATCGAGCATCACTGCCCACATTCGGGTTAAACTGCATGAACACGAGGTATGGGAATTCACGTCACTCAGTTGTTGTATCAGCAAATTGGCAGCAGACTAGTCTCATGTATTGATAAACATGAAATGCAATACATCTTGAAGATCTTTATAGGGAAATCAATATATTCTCATGATTTCTACCGGAAAGATGGATTTAACTTACTTTGCCCACATGGCTGCTATGGTGACAAATAAAAACTTCGGCCTTGTTTGGATGTCAGAATATGTTATCCGATGATAACTTATTCAACATGAAGATTCTCTTGTGCATATGGAAGGTAAAAGTTTGATTTTTCTTTTTTAAAAAGCCATAACATTCATAATTTGGTAAGATAGCATATTTCATCTAGAAAATGATTTATCTTATTTCAAAAAAATGATTTGAATATTAAATATTGCTATTCTATTCTAGACATTTGATTACACTTCTAGTTTCCAATCACAATAGAAATTCTCAAACCAAATAGGATATGGCCGAATAACTTATTCCGGCAACCAAACAAGGCCTTCATGTCCTATTTCACATGCTGCAGAACATAGTCACCACTCGATGCAAGAGTGCCTTACTGGCACCACAGCCATGTAGAAATGCCATGATTACGTCAAGCCTCAACTCAAAGAGCACGCAGCAGCATAAAAAAGTACATAAAAAAAAAAAGAAGAAAAACCACACCTTCCAATCAGCTCTTCCAGTTGTGGTTGGAGCTCATTATCCCTTAGTTCTTCTATTATTTTAGATATTGAGTTGATTCTGTGAATTGCCACACGAATTCTGGAGTGCAGGTCCTTAATAGCTGCACGGGTTTTGTCAATTCTTGTTCGGCTCTCTTCTCTCGACTCTTGATCTCTTAGCAGCCGACACTTTGCATCATATTCTTTACGAATGGCTACACTTGCCTGAAGACAAAAGAAACGAACTAGCAAAATTTTACGTAATTTCAAGAAACATATTTACTTCAAAAAATAGAGCAGGTAGTTCTATTCTGGTAGTTTACTCCAAAGTGAGAAAAGTCAGACAAAATAAAAAATTAGTTGTAAAACCTCCCAATGCAAAAGTGAAAACCCGATCAGAACACTTGAAATAAAAACAAGGGCCTTAGTTTGATCCAGAAATTCCATAAGCAAATACACTGAAAACAACATTAAGCGTCACAGGCACCAACACTCTGGCATCTAGACAAGAGTGTAATGTGTAACTATAAATTCTCCGCAAACACTGAAAGCATAGCACTTTATGAATTTGCTAATAGGATTCTAGTAAAAAAAATGAAAAACCGGTGATTGGTGCCGACGGCACCCCAGCTCCACACACATTTATGTATGTATACATATATAACCTATTGGTATATAGACCTGGCTACCTACCTATCAATCTGTAACATCAATATGTTGAACAAAAGACAGTCTATTAATACATTTACATTTCTTCTTTCTTGCGGCATTTATCTCGTTGGATTTAAGTATATTTCACCTCACAAAATAAAGTACATTATACAGTAGCGATTAGAAGGAATGGAAATACCAAATGGCATATTGCAGCTAAAACAATCTAGTAGAACTAGAGATTAACCAAACTAATATAGTGAACTACATATATGTGGAACCAAAGAAAATTTCAAATACTTTTGAGACTGCTTCATTTCAAAGATTTGCATGCCAATATCCTTCGACATTATTTTTGCTAGTTAAATAAAATGACTGGACTATAGGATATAGCACAAACAAAAGTTAAATTCTTACAACATATTTTATTGTAAAGAATCTTAGCATAGAATCCCTCTTTAAAACTGCCCACGGGGGCAAATACATGGCCCGATAACAATAAAAAAGGACATAGGCACCACGAGCATTTACTGTTAGCCTATTTTATTTGCTCAGAATACCACCCCACTTTAATATTAAGTGTAATGGTAAAAAATGACTGAACTTTCATTTAATATAGAATCAATAAAAGATGATTTTATCCTGAGTTTAAAAAAAAAAAGACGAAAAGATGAAATCAAAAGGCAACAGATGCGGTACAAAACTGACGGACATGTTTTACCTTAACTTCATCATAAAGCTTTCTCTCCCATGCGTACAACCTATCTAATGTTGAGGCATGACTGCCAGAGTTCATGCATATGGTCCTGTAGAGATTACCAGTGGGATCCTCCATTCCATCTTGCGATGTCACCCCTATAGGGTTTCTGGATGATGAAGAGTGTGAGGACATAGATCTATGCCAAGTTAGGGATTTTATCTCAGTTGGGGCAGAAGCTGCATTAAAGAATAAGAAATCAGCGGTCAATATATAGGAGGCAACAGTTTAGAACCTAAATAATGAAAGAAAAAAGTGGGCAATAGAATATGCAAAAGGTCTTAAAAAAGTTATCTTCAGGTCAATTGAAAGAGGGCGCAAACAAGTGGCCAAACCACAACCAAATGGGTGCAAATGTTACAACAAAATCATCTGAAACAAATGTTTCATGATAACCTCTATAGAAAAGAGCTAATGTGGAACTGAAATAGTATACAGATGTATAGATAGATAATAAGAGAGAGAGAGAGAGAGAGAGAGAGAGAGAGAGAGAGAGAGAGAGAAGATTAGTACTTCACAAAGAATAGTGTTAACCCACCTTGAAGATGAGGAGTATCCTCTGTGCAGCAAACAAAGCATGAGGTAAGAAAAGATGTCTTTGATCTATGCGCTGCATCAAAGAATCCATGTTAAAAGCTCTTACCCTTTCTGCCAAAAATTCAACTGAAACTAAAATAGATTTTTTTAGCCAAATAATTATATTCATTAAAATTTGCAACTCAAGATTACATAAAAATTGTCAAGAATTTTGCGTGAAAGAGATACGAGCTAATTATATCTTACATAAGTTCCACTATTGTAAAGAAAAATCTCTTTTAGAAAGATTGAAAATTTCTACTGGAAGTACAGCTACATAAAATGTGAGATAAGAAACATAAAATGTGAGAAAAGAAAAAAGACCAACCACTTTCTTCAGGGACTAGAGGGCGGAACTGAATTTTGTCTGCCTCCAGCATCCTGGGAACTTCTCTTCCCGAATCGGAAGCCTTAATAAATAAACCTTCAATAACTTTCAAGCACAAGAAGAAGTCCATCCCCTGTTTCATTGCTGGAGCAGCTTCTCTCGACTTGCCATTTATTGGAAGGGAAATAGCAGGTGGTAGCACTTTTGATGGAGTCATCACAGGAGCTTTATCAGCTTCATACATACCATTGCCAGCCACACTCTTTTGCTCATTTTGCTGCTCATTTTCTGCAGAAAAATTTTCTATGGAAGGAATATCATGTGACCCATTTATCGTATTTTGATCCAAATTTACATTTTGGTTTTTGAACATCCGAACTAGTGGTTCAGTTGATGGACGGTCAAAATCATCCTCAGAGTCAGAGAAGTCATCCTTTTCATTTAATGGAGATTTCTCTCCTTCCTCTTCTAGCTCAGGAATCCCCTCTTCTTCTCTAAGACGTCTGATATCATCAACATTTTCTAAATTATGAGCAAACCCCCTGTCCAAATTATGAGTAAACTCCCTGTCCTCTTGAAAGGAGAACTGGTTGTCCACAGGCTGAAAAAGGCTAAAATAATCCCATGGGAGAGTACCAGGGGGTGGTGGACGATCTTCCAGTAAAGAATTTTCATCTAATTCTGATTCGCGGCGCCTTGGTGTGGCGGACGAGGTGTTAATAGTTGCTGTTAATGGAACCATCGGTTTTTCTTCTATAGTTGTTGAAAAGCTCCTACTGGCCTTCATATGGTTCACATGAAACCGCTCAGAAGAAAGGGGAGAGGGAGTGGGAGATAAAGAATCACTTGTGTCCAAATGCTGAGAAATAGATGGAGATAAATTCGAGAATTGGGATTTTTCGATCAGGGAGAGAGGATCAGGTGTAGCCGATGTTGATGTGTCTAAGGACGATTCCGTGGGGGCTTCGGGCTCCACAAATTTTCGAAGTGCAGTTCCTGTGTTTCTGAGGGATTGTATATAAGCAAAATGGGCAGCTGCAAGCGAGCACCTTCGATCAAGAGCTTCTTTAACGAAGCGCTTTCTTTCATGGCATAGTAAAAGGGGCTTGTCATCTTCAAGTTTAGAACTTGCAGCCCCCATTTCTAATAGCGGGGCCCACAACTCCACATAAACTTTCCACAAGATAGCAAAGCAACTCTCAAGTTTCCACCAATGTTCATCTAGAAATCAACCATAATCTTCAGGCTGATATATGAATTAACAGTTTCCAGCTGTGCTCACACAGTAGATTTGCACGATCAATACTCAAACTATCTGGTAGATTGTGCAATTTCTTGCGCTTGAAATAATAAGAATTCCCTGATCAAAAACAATAAAGAGATAAGGTCCATTCACCACATAAATGCATCAAAACATTTTACAAAACAAAAGGAAGACGATAGAGAAGGCCGCGATGTAGGTAAGGAGTGACCAAGTTGGAGCACGCCTTGCCCGAGGATGACGCAGATGGGATGTTCGAAGTAATCAAGGATTTGGAAAGCAACATGCCAAGCAATAAGAACCAGTAACACTACACTGCAAGGCCTAAATTCTACTCTAATAGATTACGAAATGCCATACATCTGAAAGCAATTCCAAGATGCTATATTCCATGATGGCATTCAGACATTCTTACCAAATCCAATAGATTCAAGCGGTCATGATGTGAGACTGCAGTCCTACAATTATTCTGGCACAAATTTTGCAAAAACCGAATCTAATATGTTACCACACATCGGAAAGTCGGACAACTGTATTTGCAACAAATGAAATCAGAAGAAAGAGACTAATTTTAACAAAAACTATCAGTTCCCCGGGCAAACGATAAGATTTGTAACATAATGTCTCAAGGCTTTCAAAAATAATCATCCAACAGTGGAAAGAAAAAGAGTAAAAATCAGGAGGAAAAAGAGGAAATACAAAGGAGTAGAGTATATAATATTTCAACTCAATTCATAGTTCTAGATATGATTATAACCAAAACTCTGAAAGGGATAATACTTTGAAAACACAATTGAAAAGTTTAATTTTGGTAAAAGAACCAACATGATAAGTTGATAAATAAGCAAAAAAAAATTTATGACTAACAAAATTTCAAAATCGATCCTCTACAATTACAAGTAATTCCTATCATGCCGAAGCAAAATTTTTGTTCTCAGAATCCAACCAAAGAGAAATAAGTTCAACCATTCAGATATGTCAACAAGTTTTTATATACTACATCTCGAATCCCAATATAGTCAAAACTTTTCAACAATATTTCTTAGTCCACAAACACAGAACACAAATTAAGACGTACAAATTCTAAAAAAAAAACTGTAATCCCCACATCTCATAGTTCTATCAGAGATGTCATGTACTAAGTCAAACCAATAAGATTTAAAATTAATCCAACATCAAAATATGAAGTAATTGAGAAAAAGACTACATAGCATAACATCAAAAGGAGCAACTTTTATGCATCAGAAATACTTCGCTGCTGCTAAATCCAATAATTATGCGATTTCCACTCAGTTCTAACTAATACAGATCAAGTAAAAATCCCCAAAAAACACAAAATTCTCCATAATTTGCGACAATTCGAGAAAATAGCCCAATCCAGAAGAATTTAAACACTAAAGCCTAATCATATCCGATAAAAATCGAACCAACACAACACAGCCAATCCAAACGAGGGGGAATCCGGTACGGATGTCGCCGAGGAGTACCTGAGGCCAATTCGAAGCGCTCTAGAGACGGGATCTCGCCGAAGAGGCCATGAACGCCATAGAGAGAGAGAGAGAGAGAGAGAGAGAGAGAGAGAGAGAGAAGGGGAATTTGGAGGGGGCGGTGGAGAGGGCGATTTTTGATGCGTTCGTTCGATCGATTACATGCAAAAGAGGATCTTCGCGGTGATGGGTCGCGAAAGGAAAAGGAGGAGAGAGAGAGAGAGAGAGAGAGAGAGATAGAGAGAGAGAGTGCGTTGTGTGTGTTGGGGTGTGGGTGGGGCCCACACAGAAAAGTGGTGGTGGTGGGAAAAATGATAATAATAATAATTGTTATTATTATTATTACAATAACTATATATATTTTAATGATAAATAATGGAATATTAGGAAACTATGGTGACGCATTGTTTCAGCATTTCATGGTACCCATGTGAATTTTTGAAATTCCAATTATGCCCTTGTATTTTTTTTCCCTTTTTATTATTATTATTTTTTTATAGATATACTGATACTTAGAGAGTTTAAAATATAATATTTCTTAGTATTGTCGAATATATATTTTAATTTTAAAAAAATATTTTATAAATATCACTATCACTGTTAAGCCAAAGAATAGACCGATGTACTAAATATAGGTAGGCTAAATTACAGAAAACCCCCCTATAATATCCCGCTTTTCCACTTTACCCCCCTGTCTTTTAAAAGTCGACAGTTTGCCCCTCGTAATTTCGAAATGTGCAGTTACCCCCTGCCGTCAGGAAACCGTGTGTGAACCGTCAAGTTTTTGAGAAAAAATTTTTATTATACCCAAAATACCCTCAGGGATTGGCGGGAAACAGGTTAAAGGCTCTTCTCTTTCCCTCCCTGCTCATCCATTCTTCTGATTACGCCAAAAAAAAAAAAAAAATCGCAGGTTAAAGGCTCCTCTCTTTCCCTCCCTGCTCATCCATTCTTCTGATTACGCCAAAAAAAAAAAAAAAAATCGCCTCAGCCCATTTTTCTCTAACAGAGAAGCTTCCTGAGAAGGTAATTTTGAAATTTTTATGTTTGAATTTTTTTAAACCCCACCGATTTTATATATTTAATTTTTTTTTCTTCTCCTGTGATCTATAATATTTCATCCACAAGGTAAGTTTGAATTTTTTTATGTTTGAATTTTTTATGTTTGAATTTTTTTTTCAAACCCAACCGATTTTACATGTTTGATTTTTTTTCTTCTCCTGTGATCTGCAATTTTCATCCACAAGGTAATTTTTTAATGTTTGATTTTTTTTCTCCAGTGATCTGCGATTTTATATATTTGATTTTTTTCTTCTCTTGTGATCTGCAATATGTTTGATTTTTTTTTGATGTTTAAATTGCAGACCTATTTTTTTTACTAAAATTTTTTTTCATCGGTGGCTGCAGCACAATGTCCACCTCATCATGTAGTAGTTGCACAGCTGGAAAATTAAATGTGGATAATCCTATTTGCTTCTGTGGATTAAAGGCGCCTCTGAGAACATCACTAACAATCGATAATCCCGGAAGACGATTTTATGGTTGCGTAAACTACAAGAGAAATGGCTGTGATTTTTTTCGTTGGCATGATCCAGAGATATGCAAGCGAGGAAAAGAATACATCATCGAGCTCCATGAACAAATAACCCAGTTGAAAAAAAAATTAATAGCATTGGAAAATGAAGTCTTGGCTACTGCTGAAGATAAGAATGCTCTTAGTATTAAGTTGACAGATGTTGAAAATTCGAGAAAAGCGCTTCGAGAGGAAATGGATAGGCTAATAGACAAAATAATATTGTACGAGATGAAGCTAAAGGAGAAAGACAATAAGAAGAATCGCAACCTGAATCCGTGTTCAGGTTGCACTACATTCACTGCTACATTCAGGTTGCACTACATTCACTGCAACCTGAAGCTTCCCAGAATCAATCAAGATTCACTAGCAGTTTCACTGATTAGTTCCCAGAATACATTCTCCCAGCATGCATTGAACTACATTCAGGTTGCATACATTCAGGTTGCATACATTCAACTACACAGTTACTGAACTAAGCTCAGATTCACAGTTCAGGTTGCATACATTCACATTCAACTACACAGTTCAGGTTGCATACATTCAGGTTGCATACATTCACTACATTCAGGTTGCATACATTCAACTGTCAACTGCATACATTCAACATTCAACTTAACTAAGCTCAGTTTCACAGCTACTGAACTAAACAGCCAACTACACAGTTTTTTAGTATAAAATTCACACATTGAACTAAACACGGATTTAACTAAACACAGATTTAACTAAGCTCAGATTCACAGATATATAAATTCACAGATTTAACCAAATTCACAGATTCACTAGCAGAATACATTCTCCCAGCATGCATTGAACTACATTCAGGTTGCATTCAGGTTGCATACATTCAGGTTGCATACATTCAACTACACAGTTACTGAACTAAGCTCAGATTCACAGTTCTGGTTGCATACATTCACATTCAACTACACAGTTCAGGTTGCATACATTCAGGTTGCATACATTCACTACATTCAGGTTGCATACATTCAACTGTCAACTGCATACATTCAACATTCAACTTAACTAAGCCCAGTTTCACAGCTACTGAACTAAACAGCCAACTACACAGTTTTTTAGTATAAAATTCACACATTGAACTAAACACGGATTTAACTAAACACAGATTTAACTAAGCTCAGATTCACAGATATATAAATTCACAGATTTAACCAAATTCACAGATTCACTAGCAGAATACATTCTCCCAGCATGCATTGAACTACATTCAGGTTGCATTCAGGTTGCATACATTCAGGTTGCATACATTCAACTACACAGTTACTGAACTAAGCTCAGATTCACAGTTCTGGTTGCATACATTCACATTCAACTACACAGTTCAGGTTGCATACATTCAGGTTGCATACATTCACTACATTCAGGTTGCATACATTCAACTGTCAACTGCATACATTCAACATTCAACTTAACTAAGCCCAGTTTCACAGCTACTGAACTAAACAGCCAACTACACAGTTTTTTAGTATAAAATTCACACATTGAACTAAACACGGATTTAACTAAACACAGATTTAACTAAGCTCAGATTCACAGATATATAAATTCACAGATTTAACCAAATTCACAGATTCACTGCCTTGTAACACCCCAGCCATCCAAAATGATATAGTTCAGTCTTCTACCACCCAACTACACAGTTATCTAACTTGAGTTCTAAGAAATATTTACAACTTGCTGCAGCTTTTGAAACCAAAACACAAAAAGTCTCAGCAAGACAAAAAAATCACCTGCCCTGTCCTAAACAGGCTTACTAGTAGATTCTTGAGTTGGCTCCCCTATCCTTCTATTGATCACTCCCTATAAAAATCAAATCAAATATATATTGTGATATAAGTAAGAAACAAATAAAAAGTAAGAATCTATATATATTAAGATATAAGTTAGAAACATACAGTCCCATAAGGTCTTCTTGATGCTATGCCCTGTCCCAATCTTATTATAACTGATTGTTCATTGCTGGTAGATGCTCCAACCATTGCGCCACTAGCTCCACTAGCTCCACTGGATGGATTTTGTATGGAGCCACTGCCTCTCCCAACTTGACTGGAAGATGCAGACTGCATTGGCCTCCTGCCTCTCCCAGCATGCATGGAACCCCTGCCTCTCCCAGCATGCATGGAACCCCTGCCTCTCCCAGCATCCACTGGCCCACTGCCTCTCCCAGCATCCATTGGTCCCCTGCCTCTCCCAGCATCCACTGGCCCACTGCCTCTCCCAGCATCCATTGGTCCCCTGCCTCTCCCAGCATCCACTGGCCCACTGCCTCTCCCAGCATCCATTGGTCCCCTGCCTCTCCCAGCATCCACTGGCCCACTGCCTCTCCCAGCATGCATTGGACCCCTGCCTCTCCCAGCATGCATTGGACCCCTGCCTCTCCCAGCAGCATGCATGGACCCCCTGGTAGCAGAATGTCTTCCTCGACTCACTACCAATTTCCCTCTTTGATTCAATGGTGGCCTCCCTCCTCGCTTCATTGGTTGTGTCACTTCCCTGAATTGACTTGTTCCCTCACCAGATATTTCCTCTCTTGATGCAATGTTAGTGCAAGATCGAGTATTGTGTCCAAACTCTTTACACTTCTTACATTTATACTTCTTACCTCCTCTCCTAATTACACCTTTCTTGGGCTCATCAGCTGCCCTCTTTCTTGATTTTTTAGGTCTACCTGGTTGTTTCCTATATGGAGGTGGCATTATAGGCTCAATCCCAACCTTAGGCCACATTGAAGAATCAGGTAAAGGCATGATCATGTGGCTATAGGTTCTAATATAAGTCTCCTTTAGAAAATATTTGTGAACAAAGTCCTCGGGATCCAGTTTATGCTTGAATATAGCCGAGACAGCATGTTTACAGGGAATACCAGTAACATCCCATTGTCTACATTCACAAGTTGATGCTGCTAAGTTAACAGTGAATTGCCTTCCTGTGGAATGAACTTCAAATATAGTATCTCCAGCCCATAAAGCCTCACAATGTCTAGCCTTATCTTTTATTTCTTCTAATTTTGTTTGCACTTTAGGACATAGCAATCCAGGTTGACTTTCCATATATTGTCTCTTCTCTTGAAATCTTGTCATCACTTGCCTTCGAATCTTCTCCAATAAATCAATAATTGGTTGCTCTCTTGCATCCATTATTGCCCGATTCCATGCCTCACACATATTGTTACATAGAAGATCACATTTGATTTCAGGTCTGAAATGTGATCTTGTCCACAATCTTGGCGGCACTTTCATGAGCCATTCATATGCAGCTACATTTGCATCCTTAATTTTCTGCATGACCCTTTCCCAATCTTGCACGGTATAAGATGTAGCTGCCTCCCAAAGCAAATCTTTTAGTAATTTGCCTTTAAATTGCTCTTTGAAGTTATTGTACATATGTTGCACACAAAACCTGTGGTCCACCCCTGGCAGTAGGACATCAAAAACCTCTACCAGACCCTAAGACATAATATCAAAAGCATATGAAAGTTAGTTGTTTACAAAAGACTAAACAAAAGTTCAAGACAAGAGACAATTGGAAACTAAACAAAACTGAAAGTTAGTTGTTTACAAAAGACTAAACAAAACTGAACTACAAGTTATTGAGTGGAATACCAAACAAAATTGAAAAACAATTAGAAACTTACCTTTTGTCTGTCAGAAATGAACGTCCATCCATGGGCCTCTAATGGGCCAATTGCTTGTAGCAAATTTGTAAGAAACCAATTCCATGAATCCTTCAGTTCAGCCTCTACAACAGCAATGGCCAGTGGAAACATCTGATTGTTTCCATCTCTACCAATAGCACTGATAAGCTGTCCACCAAATGGTCCCTTTAGAAAACAGCCATCAATGCCAATTATAGGTCTACACCCTTCCTTTAATCCTTTGATTTGAGCATCATAGGATACAAAAATCCGTTGAAACACTGGGGGTAACTCCAGTTGTGGTCTTTCCACAACTAAAAATGCAAGGCTGCCCGGATTTTTTATCCTTATGATGTTGCAATAATCCCACAATTTCATGAATTGCTCTTGATTAGATCCCATTATAACCTCCTTTGCCTTTCTCTTAGCTCTATATATTTGGCTCTTAGACACATCGATGCATAACTCCCTCCTCATAGTCTTTTTCATTGCTGATGTTGACCATTTAGGATCATCTCTCAGTTGCTCCAAGTATTTATTTGCAATCCATGTTGAATTAGCTTGGGAGTTTGTGAATATCCTACCACACTTATGCTCAGGTTGCAAAGACTTGATTTGGAAGCATTCCTCATATGCATTCCAAGATGCATGCACCCTCCATCCACATTTTTTCCCCTTCTCACCATCTTTTTTGCAGATCGCAGTAACTCTATTACTCTCATTCTTCACAAAAATGAAGTCATATCCATTTGTTATTGCATGCTGCCTCAGCAATGTTCTAAACTCTCCAGCTGATGCAAATTTCATTCCTATTTTAAGTTGTGGACTCTCCATATCTTTTTTGTTAAAGACAGGATACTTTGGCCATGAAGTACCATGTTCATCTGATGAGGATAAGCTATCGAGATCTTCACTAGGGTCATAGTCTGAACCCTCCGCAGTATCTTGACCATCTTTTGCTCTTTCCTCATTAACCGAAGCATGTGTTGGTTTAGAACTAGTGGCACCTCCCTCACTTCTGCCATTATTGTCATCCAAATTATCTTCCTTGTTTGTATTAATGCAGAAATCTCTATCATTAATGCTATCCTCATCACTATCACCAAAGTTGCTCCATTCATACAAACTATCACTATCACTTTCAGATTCATCCTCAATATTAACAATGTCTTCTTGAACCCTTTGCTTCCCTTGCTCCCCTTGATCCCCTTGTGCATCTACATTCTTCACTTGCTCCCCTTGTGCATCTACATTCTTCACTTGCTCCCCTTGCTCCCCTTGTGCAGCCATATTTGGTGGCAACTCATTTACCAACTCATCACTAACCATTTCTGGAGAAATAACATAGAGTGTAATGATACCCAAATCATCATGGCACTTGAGCATCTCTAGCACTGATTTGTCACCATCCACTAGTCTCAAACCATTAGTCAAATCTCCAATAGGGTTAGTGTAGTATATCATGGACTCTTTTGTTAATCCAATGCTCTCAAGCATATCCCATAATTCAATAATGGACATCAAATCTGGGTCCACATTATCGGCATAGGATATTTTGTCTCCACTATATTCTGTTATAGGATCACCTTTAAAAATGCCCCCATAGTGAATTTCTAGCGTTCTCAATTCCATCTGGTACAGAAATAAAGTTGGAATTGATCAGCAGAGGTCAAAATAGAATTGCGAGGATGATAATTTCAATGACATAAAAGTACCCTACTACAACTCAAATTTAATTCACTTATATGGTAAAATATAAGTACTACAACTCAAATGTTATTCATCTATAAAGTACAAAGTTTAACACACAGGGACCACAGGTATTAAATATTTGCTAAGCAACTAATTAAATATTTGCTAAGCAACTAAAACCATCCAGTAGAGGGACCACAAGTATTAAATATTTGCTAAGCAACTAATTAAATATTTGCTTACATTTACACTTCTTACACTTCTTACATTTCTTACATTTACACTTCTTACACTCCTATTTAATTAAATATTTGCTAAGCAACTAATTAAATATTTGCTAAGCAACTAATTAAATATTTGCTAAGCAACTATAACCTAAAGTAGAGGGACCACAAGTACTTCCAATAATTTATATAACATCTTATCTACAACCCAATCTTATCTAACACCCCAAGTAAATGCAACAAATAAACCCTATAAAAACCCAAGTAATCAAATCCCCAATTGTCCAGACATACTGTAAAATAATTAAAAATCAAAAAATATATGAACCACAGATGGCAATATTTGTTGGAATCACCTCGTTCGACTCTCGCACCGTCCTTCTTGGCTCAATGGCGGTCGCCTGAGTTTGCTGATTCGAAAGAGGCTCGGCTACGTCAGAGTCTTCGACTCAAGCTTCGATGATCCTAAATGGAGTTTCGTTTCCGCCCTCTTCAGCCGAATCCGGCGTCGAATTAGGGCACAGCGCAGTTAGATCTGAATTAGGGCACAGCGCAGTTAGATCTTCGCTCTCTCTCTCGTTCTCTCTCTCTCTTCGAATCAAGCGGAAGTGTTTTGTGCGACAGAAGGGGGTTCGAATTAGGGCTTGTAAGAATTTTTCGTTGTTTTTTCTCTCTTCAGTTCTCCCACTCTCTCTCTCTCTCTCTCTCTCTCTCTCTCTCTCCAATAGCAGTAAGGGCATAATGGTCATTTCACCCATCCCGTTAACGGCGTTGCCCCCTACCGACATTTCGGAAATTACGAGGGGGCAAACTGTCGACTTTTAAAAGACAGGGGGGTAAAGTGGAAAAGCGGGATATTATAGGGGGGTTTTCTGTAATTTAGCCATATAGGTAATATATTTTCTGATATCAATATATGAAAAATTACAGTTTTGAATATTAGAAACAAAAATTTGAGGATCAAATTAAAATATCGACTAAAAATTCATAGAGTACAATTTACTTGAGAGAGATTCACATTTTCTAACTAAATTTATTTTTAAAATAATAATAATAATAAACAAAACGTATAACTTATTATCTTTCTCTCTTTTTAAAAAAAAAATAATATTTATCATGTTGTAATAACGAATTAATTTTAAGATATTGAGATTTAGTTTTATTTTCTTACGTAGAAAGTGTCAGAACATAAGTAATTAAGCATAAAAATGAAAATAAAATTTTCATATTCTTAGGCTATATATATATATATAGAGAGAGAGAGAGAGAGAGAGAGAGAGAGAGAGGCTGGAATACTATTAATAGTATAAGTTATTGGTATTATTAAATTTTTAACCATTAAATTAAAAGATGTGTGGTTGAGATGATAGTAGGCTTCTGAGTTTAATGGGTGGTTGGAGAAATAACAAAATCTGACGGATAAAAATAATTAAAGGGATTAATCTAATAATAAAAAACTTGATAGTATTAAATACTTGATACTATTGATAGTATAATATCCGGATATATATATATATATATATATATATATATATATATATATATATATATATATATAACAAATAATTTTTTGGAAATTTTTTAAAAATAATGAGGGGAACAAAAAGATGCTTCCACATAATACAACCACGAGATGAATGGGCCTACGTAGTTTAGGACAAATCACTTTAATTAATCATGAAGGAACAAAAGTCAAAAGCAAATAAAAAAAAAAAAGTACAAATATTGGAATAAGAATTATTAAGCACAAATTAACGAATCACATTTCCAACACTAAGCCATTAAATTAATTCCATAACATGCCAACACATCTCTTCTCATGGATTGGTCTAAAAATATATTTGTGCCAATATTAAGAGTTAATTGCATACATGTCCCTCCAAATATGTCGAATTACAAATATATTCCTGTAAAATTCAACTTTTCACATTTATCCCTTCAAAAATCCAAAATTCTTCAAATATGCCTCTGTGGTTAATCCCTGTTTGGAATCTGTTTATTTTTTAACAGATTCGATGTGAAATTATTTTTTTGCCCCTTACAAATATATCCCTCCAAAAGTATAAAGGTATAATATGGAAAAGGTAAATATGTAAATTCAATTTTTAATCTAATCAAGGTTAAGCATTTAACCTAGAGTTAAATCAACTTTTCTAACAGAGATGGACGGTAGGGGCATATTTGCCCCTCTGGTTAATCCCTCCAAATATGCCCCTCTGGTAAATTCAAATATGCCCCTCTGGTTAATCCCCGTTTGGAATCTATTTATTTTTTACCAGATTCGATGTGAAATTATTTTTTTGCCCCTTACAAATATATCCCTCCAAAAGTATAAAGGTATAATATGGAAAGGGTAAATATGTAAATTCAATTTTTAATCTAATCAAGGTTAAGCATTTAACCTAGGGTTAAATCAACTTTTCTAACAGAGATGGACGGTAGGGGCATATTTGAATAACGGTGAATTTTTGAAGGGATAAATATGAAAAGTTGAATTTTGTAGGGATATATTTGCAATTCGACATATTTGGAGGGACATGTATGCAATTAACCCTAATATTAATCCCTATTTTTCCATCAAAATTAGCTTGATAGCGTTAAGACGAATTAATGAATCACTTCGTATGTGATCAATTTTATAGATAAACAGAGTATCAGAAACATATTAAAACTATTTTTGAATTAATTTTTAAAAATTATCTTATTCTATTTCAAAATATTTGACTTAATGGTCTCTGTATACTGGAATTTGGCTTGAATATTATTAGTGTTGCCATTGTATCAAAGCTATAGTCCATTTCTTGATTCCTTTTATTTTCCCACCTACTTTTACTTTTTTTAATTATCATTTGTTTAATTGCTTATAATAAAGTTCACATTTGTTGTTATAACTTTTGTAAAATATATTCCAAATATTTTGAACATCATCAAAAGATCTTAACCTCCATGTTTACAATAATGCACTTTTGCATGAACTATATATAAATAAAGGATAAAATAAATTAATTGGGTAGTTGGTATGTCCCTTTCAATTTAGCAAGTTTTTGTTTTAATTAAGCACTTTTCAAGAAATTAGTTTTTTTAAAAAATTAAAGTTCTTATAATAATTTTTCTTAATCTTATGCTAAATGTATAAGTAATTCATCAAAAAGTAGGACAAAAAATTTTAAATATTTTATCAATCGTCCATACTGCAAGTGACAAAGGGCTTGGTGATTCATACCCGTGACGAGTTCGAAGTCTAGTTGCTTCACATTTCTAATTAAGTTTATTTTAAAAATAAACGAAGCGGGTAGGATGCTACCTTTCTCTCAAAAAAAAAAGAAGATATTTTATTCGTTAAATACTGATTTTGACAATAAAATTTAAGCTAATTATTTTTTGACTAGATTGAAAAACGGGAATGAAACTCCTGTATCCAAAAATAAAAACTCTAATTTGTAATTTCACTAATTTAGAGCCAGTGAAATAAATTAGATTTCTCTCAAAAAAAAATATATATATAGATATTTTATTCGTCAAATACTGATTTTGATAATAAAATTTAAGCTAACTATTTTTTGACTAAATTAAAAAACGGGAATGAAATTTTTATATTCAAAAATAAAAACTTTAATTCATAATTTCAGCTAATTTAGAGTCAGTGAAATAAATATGGGAAAGATAATGTTTTTGGGGTGTAAATTGGATAGGAGATAAAACAAAAACAAAAAACCAAATAGGGGCATTTTGGTAATAGCAACCAAATAGTAGAGGGCAATTTGAGAACAGGGAAAAGGTAACATAATTTCATGCTCAAACTTCATGTGATGGTGAGTTTTTTTTTTTCTTTCTTTCTTTTTAAGGGATTTGGCACAAACTCTTTATGAAAAGAATATATATATATATATATATATATATATATATATAGAGAGAGAGAGAGAGAGAGAGAGAGAGAGAGAGAGAGAGATATATCAATTTGTGTATTTTTAGAAGCACAGAAGCATCATACTCTCAAATTCTTTTAGATGTAGGGATTTTCAAATGGATGATTGATTCTGCTAGACTTAGTCTGGAATATTTAAAATATCTAAAAAATATTTTTTTATAAATTTTTGATATTATTTATCTATTAATCGAAAGAGTTCAAAATCAACGATTGACAATAAAAATTTCACAAAATTGGATGATGTGATACTAAAATTTTAGATTAAAAGATATTGATCTTCTCGTTTATATAGTATAAAAAAAAATTTATTAAAATTTTACGTAATTTGGATATTTCTATACCGCTAAATTTGCAAACGGCTCACCACAATAATTAAAATTATTAATTTTTAACCCCTTTGATCACTAGACAAATAATATTAAAAAATTATAAAATTTATTTTCTAGAACTTTTAAATATTCTAAATCAAGTTTAACAAGATCGTCCATTTGGAAATCCCAATATTAAAAACAATTTAAAAACATGGAGGTCTCTGTACTACTAAAATCATACGAGCCGCCCCCCCCCCCATATCTCTCTCTCTCTCTCTCTCTCTCTCTCTCTCTCTCTCTATATATATATATATATATATATATATATATATATATATATAGCTAGGCTGGAATACTATTAATAGTATCAAGTTATTGGTGCTATTAAGTTTTTAACCGTTGAATTAAAAGATGTGTGGTTGAGATGATAGTGGGCCCCTTGGATTTAATGGGTGGTTGGAAAAATAGTAAAATCTAAGGGATGAAAATAATTAAAGGGGTTGATCTAAGGATAGAAAATTTGATAGTACCAATTAAATACTTGGTACTATCGATAGTATAGTACCCGGACTATATATATATATATATATATATATATATATATATATATATATATAGAGAGAGAGAGAGAGAGAGAGAGAGAGAGAGAGAGAGAGAGCTAGAGAGAACGCGCTAGGCTGGAATGCTATTAATAGCACCAAGTCATTGGTGCTATTAAGTTTTTAACTCTTGGATTAAAAGATGTGTGGTTGAGATGATAGTGGGCTCCTTGGGTTTAATAGGTGGTTGAAGAAATAGTAAAATCTAACGGATGAAAATGATCAAAGGGATTGATCTAAAGGTAGAAAACTTGATAGCACCAGATGCTTGGTGCTACCAATAGCATAATAGCTGGTCTCTCTCTCTCTATATATATAGGATGAAAAAATATGTGGTTAGAGTAATAGTGGGCCACTTGGGTTAAATAAGTAGTTGGTGAAATAGAATGATCTAAAAAATGAAATTAGTCAAAGAGATAAATCTAACGGTAAAAAACTTATAAGCATTAATTGCTTGGTACTTGTACATGCATAGTAACCGAACTCTATATAATTTGAGAGTTCTATATCGAGCACGTCATTATATATCTTCATATTGAGCCACGTGGATCTTTAAGAAAAGAGTTGTTGAGAGTATTCAATATATTCAAAAAAAAATATTAGACGCACCCGGTGCACTATAAATCAACTCTAAAATATTTATTAAATAATTAAATAAATTATTTAAATATTTTATATTATATATATTTTATGTTATTTTATTTTAGAATATTAAGTATCATATATGCTATTAATTTTTTTAAATATATTTTGCGGTGTATGAATATCAGATGTTCTATTAATCCTCCAATATACTTTATGGTGTATGAAATATTAGTATATATTAAGTGCAAGCTATTTTTTTTTTCTTTCTTTAAATTATGAGAGCATTCTATTAAATATTCACTCTACAGGGAGTATATAAAAATATACACTACATACTTAAAATCTATATAGAAATTTTAAAATTTAATTCAGTAAATATATTTAAATTATTAAATTTTATAAATGATATATATTTAATTAAATTTTGATATAAAAAAATAATTCTCTAATATAAGGTACAATATATGATGTATTAATATACACCATGTGCATATAATAATTTATTTTTTTCCAATCACTCTTAACAAGATAAAAACATTCTCGTAAATTTGGCAATTTAAAATAACTTCTCTAATTTTAACTTTATAATTAAAAAAATTATTTATAAATTTTTTTAACTATTATGTTTAATTGAATATTGTTTAAATAAAGTTATTATAATACAAATACTAAAAGTTAAGAAATACTAATAAAAATAAAATTTTTATAATGTATAAAAAGTTATACCAATTTTAATTTTTTTAGTTTTTTTGTTATAATTTTTTTAATCTTAAAAATTTAATAATTATATATATTAATTTATTAAAATATTATCTATCAAAAAAAAGAAAAAAAAGAAAAAAGAAAAAAAAAGAAGGCTCTTCCTGTTCCTTCTAATCCTAGTAAAAGTATATTTAAATTTTCTATTAAGGGTAGTTTAATTTGCTTGATAAAATATTATATTTAGTTTTTTTTATTATTATTATTTTCCAATGGTTTGTTTCTCTTTGCAAAAAGAGTGAAAATGTCTAACTCTGCAATAAAAGTTTTTTGACTTTTCTGTATGACATGTACTGTATCAAAGTGATCACTATATAGGTAAGAGCAGTAGTAGAAATTAATGAGTTCAGTTTTAAAATAGCATTGATTTTGACTTCAAGTTGCAGTAAACAATTTTAACTTTTCTAAGTGCTAAATGTTATATATCAAAGCAACTGTAGCTGAAAGCAAAATGGGTGTTCTTAACCATTCAATGCATTTTTGTACATTTCAATTTAATTATATCTTTTTTGCTGTACATTTTTGTTAGTTATTTTAGTTTTTTTTTTTTTTTTTTTTTTGTTCATATATATATATATATATAGTAGAGTTTATATACTTTCAAAAGTACAAGCCAAATTATATTTGTAAATTTTTTACTATTGAATTTGTATTGAGATTTGTACAATTATAAAATCAACTAAAAAGAGAGAAAGATAAAGTACAATTATACAAATTTCAATAGAAATTCAATGGTAAAAAATTCACAAGTATAGTTTGGCTTATGCTTTTGAAAATATATAAGCTATATTTTATAGAGTCCGGCTACTATACTATCTATAGCACCAAGTATTTTGTGCTATTCCTTAGATCAACCCTTTTGATTATTTTCACCCGTTAGATTTTACTATTTTTCTGACCACCCATTAAACCCAAGGGGTCCACTATTGTCTCAACCACACATCTTTTAATTCAACGATTAAAAACTTAGTAGCACCAATGACTTGATACTATTAATAGCATTCCAGCCTAGCTCTCTCTTTCTCTCTATATATATAGAGTTCGGCTACTATGCTTGTAAGTTTTCTACCAATAGATCTACCACTTTGACTAATTTCATCCCTTAAATCATTCTATTCTACCAACCACTCACTTAATCCAATGAACCCACTATCATCCTAACCACACATTTTTCATTCAAGAACTAAAAAGCTACAAGCATCAATAGTTTGGTACTTTTAAAAGGATAGAAACTCAATTTTATATATATATATATATATATATATATAGAGAGAGAGAGAGAGAGAGAGAGAGAGAGAGAGAGAGAGTTCCGTCACTATGCTTGGTGTTTATAAATTTTTTACCGTTAAATCTATTTTTTAGATTAATTTCATCTCTTAAATTATTCTATTTCACCAATCACCCACTTAACCCGACCAATGGGCCTATTATTATTCTAATCACACATCTTTTTATTCAAAAACTAAAAATCTACAAACACCAATGACTTGGGATTAAGTGAGTGGTGGGTGAAATAGATCTATATATAATTAGTATTTTCTTGTTCCAATAGAATTAATCAAATTAAAAAAAAAATAAAAATTTTACTGCATCCAATTAATTATTATTACCTTATTAAACTTCTCAAATAAAAATAAAATAAAATAAAATTTATCCTCTCCTTATCCAAAAGCAACAAGACCCCCCCCCACACCCCAGCATTATGAATGCAAAGTTGGATGCTTTCTCTTTAATATCTGTCACAATAGTAACATTGTGAATTTTGACTCATGTTATATATAGCCCTCAAAGGTTGTATATATGTTTGGTTTTCCAAAAAATTATCTCAAAAAATAAACTTTTAATTAGCTTTTTAAAAAATATTTTTTAAGCAGTAGTTTTATTTTCTAAAAAATTTTCTGGGTCTCACATAAAAGAATCTGTGTGACTCAGCAACATATGGATGAAATCAAAAACAACACACACAAAGCATGTTTTCGCAGTGAAAAAAAAAGGGATCTTACTCTGACACTATATGATAAAGGAAACAAGCTTTGGTACAATTAATACTGGAAGTTTTCGCTGGCATATGTACTTATAAGGCTAATATATTTTTGGCGCAATTTCTTATATATTCTTAAAAAAATTTCTGTATTCAGATTTACCCTTCTTAGAAGGCTAATATTAAAACTACCCTTCTTATGTTCCAACTTCTTTCCAAAATACCACTGAAGTTAAACTCTGTTAGTGTACCATTTGGAGCTGCCGTTATCTGCATGAAATTACCATTTTGCCCTTTCAAATAAACCCTAAATCCTAAACCATAAAACCCTAAACCCTAAACCCTAAAACCCTAAACCCTAAACCCTAAACCCCTAAACCCTAAAACCCTAAAAAACCCTAAACCCTAAAACCCCAAACCCTAAACCCTAAACCCGGGCAAAATAGGTATATCTGATAGTTTTCAACTCCGATTATTATTTAACTCTAGTTTAACCCTAGTTAACTTAACAAAGGGAAACGGTAGGGTTATTTTTAATAACGGTCGAACGTATAAGGGGTATATTGGAAAGAAAAAAATAAGAGGGGTAAATCAGATATTTCTTCAGATTTTAGGGGTACACAGACAATTATTCCTATATTTTTGTAAGCACAAGGATTTATACTTAAAAATTATTTTCTGACGTTGAAATTATCGAATTCTCGATCGATTTCATTAGACTTGATTTAGAGTATTTAAAGTATTTAAAAAATAAATTTTTTAATTTTTTAATATTATTTGACTAGTGATCGAAAGGATCTAAAATTAACGATTGAAAATAAAAATCTCACAAAATCTGATGGTATGATACTAAAATTCTAAATCGAAAATATTTATCTTTTTTTATATAGTATAAAAAAATTTCTATTAAATTTTTACTTGATTTAAATATTTCTACACCGTTAAACTTACAATCTACTACTCACTACGACCATTAAAATTATTGATTTTGTGCATCTTTGATCACTAGAAAAATGATATCAAAAAATTATAAAATTTATTTTTTAGATACTTCAAATATTTTAGATCAAGTCTAACGGACTCGATCGTCAATTCGGAAGTCCCAACATCAAAAATAATTTATAAGCACAGAAGGCTTTGTACTTCTATAAGTATATCAGCCTACTCAGTACTTATATATATAATTGAGCTACTATATTTTTAAAAATATCGAGTAATTGGTGCTTGTTGTTTTTAGGGTGCTTATATAAGAATAGTAGCTGGACTATATATATATATATATATATATATATATATATATATATATATATATATATATATATATATATATATATATATATATATATATATATGTGTGTGTGTGTGTGTGTGTGTGTGTGTGTGTGTGTGGCGAGGTGCTGAAAAAAAAAGCAGTAGAAGTTTAAGTTTATTTTGTACTGCAGTTCTCTTTTTATGCTTGGGCAGTGGACTATTGTGTTAACACATCCTTCTTTATGATCTGTAATCCAAATTCTATTTCTCTTTAACCTTCTTTATGATCTGTAATCCAAAATCTCCAGATTCTATTTCTTCTTTATGATCTGTAATCCAAATTCTATTTCTCTATAACCTAGTTAAAGTTTTTGCAGTATTAATTATTAGTTTAATAGAATTTTTCAGAAGCTTTATGATATTTGTTTGCAGTATTAATTATTAGTTTAATAGAATTTTTCAGAAGCTTTATGATATTTGTTTTCGAAATAGAACGCTAAACACCTAACCTTTTTATTATTATTTTTTTTTTTTGAAAGAAAGATAATATGCTATTCGTTTTATTTATTTTGAAATAAATTTAACTGAAAATGTGTAGCAAATAGATTTCGAACTTAGGACCTCGAATATCAACTACCTAGCCCTTTGTCCACTTGCACTGGAAACAATTAATAACAAACACCTAATTTTTTACTCTTGATAACTAGATATTTTTAAGAGATCGAGTGTGTGACGCTCACTTTTCAGAAAAATTTTTATTCGAGAACTACTTTAATTACTTCTAACATGCTTAATTTTTTAAATATTTTAGACTTAACCAGCGTCTAAAATATTATATATGAGTTAAGTGGTTTAGTTCTGATATACTTTATTTATATAATTATTTCAAATCGTGGGGTCTCATTTTTTTTTTCCTTTTAAATCATGCTGTTCTTATCAAGCTCAGACATGCAGACAAATATCAGATGATGTGAAATTTGTTTCACTAGTATTATCCGATCTTGTAAAAAGTCGCACTCCACCCATAGCCTCATTCTGTCCGATGTATAACTCTTGAGACTCATTTCATAATTTCGGCTAATATGACTCTAATGCTGATTTGTGGGGTCGCCTATTTTAGATTTAACATGTTTAATTCTCTTCATCTTTTAGATTTAATCACCATCCAAAATATTATAGCCAGATTAAAAAGTTTAGTCATATATATATATATATATATATATATATATATATATATATATATATATATATATATATATATATATATATATATAGTCCGGCTACTATACTATTAATAGTACCAAGTTATTTGTGCTATTAAGTTTTCTACCCTTAGATCAACTCCTTTGATCATTTTTATCCGTTAGATTTTACTATTTCTCAACCACCTATTAAACCCAAGGGGCCCACTATCATCTCAACCACATATTTTTTAATCCAAAAATTAAAAACTTAATAGCACCAATGACTTTGTACTATTAATAGTATTCCAGCCTAGCTATATATATATATATATATATATATATATATATATATATATATATATATAACTTATATATTTTTAAAAGTACAAATTTAACTATACTTGTGAATTTTTTATCATAAAATTTGCATTGAGATTTGTGCTATTATAAAGTCAACTAAAGAGAAAAAAAGAGAAAGTATAATAACATGGATCCTAATATAAATCCAATAGCAAAAAATTCACAAATATTGATGGATTTATGTTTTTTAAAGTATATATAAGTTCTAATATATATATATATATATATATATATATATATATATATATATATATATATATATATAAAGCTCTTTCTCTTTTTTAGTTGATTTTACAATAGCACAATTCTAATATAAATTCCAATGGTAAAAAATTCACAAATATAGTTGGGCTTGTGCTTTTAAGGTAGTGTTTGGTTTCGAAACAAAATAAAAAATAAGATCTTACTCCAGTCTTATTCCCCAAACGTATTTGGTTGTGGATGAGAACAGTTGTTCTCGTCTTTCTGAAATAAGTTGATATAAAGTTGGAACAGTAGTTCTAGTCTTTTTCTTGGAACAAAGTTATTCTCACTTAAGAATAACTTAATTAAAGTAAATATAATTTTAATTATTGTATTAATTTTTTAATTAATCTAATATTTTAACTTATCTAATTATTTTATTAATTAATTATCTAACTATTAGATAATTAACTTATTAATTTATTAAATTATTTATTAATAATTAATAATATTTATTATTGTTAATTATTTTATTAATTAATTGAAAATAAGCTTAATTAAAGTAAATATAAATTTAATTATTATATTAATTTTTTAATTAATTTAATATTTTTACGTATGCAATTTTAGCCTATGCAATTTTACGTATACTAATTGCCAACGTAACTCAACTAAACCCCACCCTAATCATAATATTTATAATGATTAGTAGGAAAAATTGTATCGAGACCCCCTCAATTATAGGAGATTCGAAACAGACTCCTCAACTCTTTAGTTTTTTTGGAATTGTAAGTAATGTTTTTTAAAAAAATTAATTTGAAAATTTTAATAAATTTATTGGTAATTTCATCCAATTTAATAGTTTTAATTTTTGTTAATAACTAATAAAATTTTTAAACTTGATAGAATTTTTAACTTAATTAAATAAAAAAAAAACTCAAATAAAAACAAATCGAAGGTGAAGAGGGGCCTTTCTGAAACACGAATATTGTTGGGGGGGGCCTCCATGCATTTTCACGTAATTAGTCACTTGATTAATTATGATAAAGATGGACGGTGGAAAAGTCGCCGATCTCCCCCACGGCACTAAAATTAGCAACCACGTGGACGCCGATTAGCTTATCCGAATCTCCCTAATCCACTTTTCACACCGACTAATTAAGTAATTATTAGTATTTAATTTAATAACCTTTTCTTAAAAAAAAATAAAATTTAATTTCATAATTTTTTGGATTTATAACACCAACGAGCACCTTCAAACAAACAAACAAAAATAAATAAATAAAAATTGATGTCTAAAGTATGATTTTTTAAAAAAATTGAAAATTTAAAATATGAGTTTTAAAATCAAAAATTAAAATTAAATATGTGGAGGGGTGCATCATCGCTCTACTTTTGGATTTCCTCTTCTGGTAAACGCACACGTCAAACAATTTCCATTTATTGTTTTAAAAATTAGAACTAATAAAATAATAATAATAATAATAATAATAATAATAAAAAATTATTGCATGAGAGAGAGAGAGAGAGAGAGAGAGAGAGAGAGAGAGAGATAGAGAGAGGTGGTTTACTTTTGGACCGGGTCCATCGCATCTTCCGTGGTTTACTTGTGTTCTTAGTTCCGTGACTTAGTTGAGAAGTTGGTTTTAATGGAATTTTGTTACGACAATTTTGGTGAGCAGTATAATTCATTTTCTATTTGAATTTCATTCATTTGTTCTAATCTCAATATCGTGTCAGGATGATAAATTTACAAGGAGATTCAATAAAAAGATTATGATATGATGTAAATTTTTGTGTAAATATTAATACTATATCGGATGACGATTTTCCTAACGGATTGGAGATGGGAGTTTAATTAATTTTTGCACTGATAGATAGTGTAGTGAGGTGGCTTTATAATTTCTTTTTCTAGAGGTATTTTTTGGAGTAGAAAGAAAGACGATCAGAATCAATACTTGGTTCGATCGCAATAGATGGAGATGGAGAAAAATTTTAAAAGATACCGGTATGTGGAGGCAGAGGTATAGAGAGCAAGTGCTTAAACTGAATGAATGAGTGGAGGGCGCCGTATGGGGGCGATGGAGTGGTCTGGAGATGGCATTAGAAATGTGTGTTACCGTCGAGTCTACAACTCTACATGGTTCTTAGCGACGGGAGGCTACGGAATTCCACCACCTTTTTCGTTTGGAGGCTGCGTATGCCGTCCAAAGTAAAGATTTTTATTTAGCTCGTCCTTAATAATCGGCTTCTTACGACAGACAATCTTTGTAAAAGGGGATGGACTGAAAACAATCTCTGTATGCTTTACGGCTTTGAGGTCAAGATGGCATACTATTTGTTCACGAGATTTGTGTACGCACGGTTCGTGCTCGGGGCGGGGAGCTAGAGGCTGATATTCGACGGGTATGGAAAAATCGGATGGGAGGGGAGGCATCGTTGGCGGAGAACAAAATTTAACCTACCTGGCAGCAAATTAATGGATGCTCTGAAAAATTAGAAACAAAATTATTTTTCAGTTGTCAAACACTGACTCCGATTCCGCCGTCATATGGGTTAGAAGAGAGTTGGTGCTTTGAACGGAGTTGGGTTGACTGGTCGGTTACTTGTCAATCTCTGCTCAATTTTTTTTTTTTTTTTTTCCGCTTCACTCGCGCTTTCTAGAGACTCGGCTGTCTCACTGATGTTGCTAAGTTTATTTATTTTTTAAAATGAAACGGATAGTGTACTACTACCTTTCACTCCTAGAAGGAAAAAAAAAAAAAAAAAAAAAAAAAAAAAAAAAAAAAAAAAAAAGGAAGAAGAAGAAGAACGAGACGTTTTTTTTTTAAAAAAAAAGTTTATTAGATGTCTCTAGTTTATAACCCAAGAAAACATAAATATCAAATTGTACCGGATCATCCCCCATAATTAGGTGGAAAATTAAAATTCCAAAAACGTACATCACATATTTTCTTAGGAGACAAAAAAAAAGTCATACCAAAACCAAGGAATAAGAAGCTTTTGGCATATGATACACTGCACCCATTTCGTGCTGCGCCCTATTTAACTTATTAGTGACCAAGAACCTCAAAGTAGTAACTAATTAATTAGTTTTGGGTCCCAGTTAAAAGCAAATTGCATTATTTGATCATGGTGGGTTGATAATTTGATAGACCTTTCCTTGTCACTTTTAAATTGGCGTTCACTTTCGAAAGATCAAGAGCTATAGAGAATATAATTGGACCTGCTATTAGAATTTAATTTTAATTTCAGTTCACTCATTAAAGAAAAAGGATAAATTAAGTTTCTTCGACCAATTTATAATTCCCCGTATCTTTAGCCAAAACTTGAGCAGTTGTTTCTAGAAGTTTCTCAAATCAACTCATCATTCTACGATTAACATTCCACAACCCTAATTATGCAAACGAGGTTTCACATTCCACACTAAGAAGAAATAAAAACCCAATTAGTTATACAGCGCAAGATAATCTGTATCCGAAATGTAATGGAGTCGACAAAGATGTTGGCAGCGCGATTTACATGCAACTGCACCCAACTAGGGAAAAATTAAGTATTAAGCGTACAAAACTACAAAAAGTTACATGTTTCTTAACTAGGAATGTTACATTTTTATGCACAACTTGTACAAAAAATAATGTTACATGTGAAATAAATATGCATGGCCAGGTGCTTATAAGAGCTATGCTAGCCCTCAGATAATGAATTTTTGCTTGGCCTAGCTTGTAGAGAGAAGTGATGCCATGAGAGAGAGAGAGAGAGAGAGAGAGAGAGAGAGAGAGAGAGAGAGAGATTGTTGGTGGCGGTGTAATCAGTCCCGAGTTTCTTGTAAAATGTAGTATGATCAGTCCTGAATTCAGAGAAGTGATCCCTGGTGGTGGTATAATCAGTCCCGAGTTTCTCGTGAAAACCCTTGGAGATATATGATCCGGCCAAGCAGATACTTCCAAGTGTTGCGGACTTGATTCCGCAGCAGCTATAACTGGCCCAAGCGCTCCTGATTATAAAAGAAAAAAAAATGAGCATAAAATTGAGGGGAGGAAAATCCAGTATTAGAATATGGACAAGCACAAAGATTTTGATCTCAAGCAGGCGAAATAAATAAACAGGTACATAATGAGAATGACTCAATTGCGAGCCGATAGACGCGAGCGCACATTCTGAGCGTTCGCAAATTCAAAAATAGATTACTCAAGCAGATATGAAGTGAAACTAACATGTTAAACTAAGTGAGATTGTAACTATCAGCATTGATCATCATATCAAGCGAACGAGCCACGAGAAAGTCAAGTGCATATCAAACCTGAAGCATCTGCATTAGTTTAGGATGCTGCTCCAGAAGCTGACAAAGCTTATCTCGGTCACTTAGCAGCGACTGTAAAGAACAATAAAACGAGTCATTAACAGATTAAACCAAAAGCCATAAGAATATCCAAATCTAGTCCGAGATAGACTAACGTCGAACCTGAATAGCTTCGGGGGAGGAGAAATATTGTTGTAAACTTATCCCCGCATCTTTTTGCTGCTGAGACAGGCTATCAACCTGAAGACTCTGATTTTGAGGTTGCTGATGCTCGACCGCCAGCTGTGGCGGTTGTGGTAAGACAGATTCTGGTTGTTGGGTTGGATAGTAAAACTGCATCTGAGGAACATGCGGCTGCTGCTGAAACTGTAAGGGAACCTGAAGTTGAACGGAGCTTTGTGCGAATGGCATCGCTTGCTCAGTATGTGGTTGTGGCAATTGAATAGAAGTAACTTGCTGCGGAGTCTGAGAAGGATGTGGTAGCTGAGGTGGTGGTGGCGGCGGTGGCGGCGGTCGTGGTTGTATGGACGAAGCCTGGGAGTTCGAGAGGATATGTGAGAGATTGGATGGAATCTGACCTTGCTGTGAACTAAAAACTGATCCGGGCAATGAATTGGATCTATTGATCAGCAATGATGGAGTAAATGGTGGTAGTGAATACGCAGATAGAGTATTATTTCCTGATGCAGGGAGAATACCCAACCCTGCATCACTAATAAGTGAAGGTGGAATAGGTAAGGTTAGGGTTCCAACATTAGAGGTACTTTGGTTATACAGTGAAGCTGGGGAACCAGAATGCAGTGCAGGCGAATGAGTGATCGGAGTAGAGTACGGTGGGGGAGGAAGCGGAGGCATATGCATCCTACTTCCTGTGATAGAATTCCACGAACCATTACCAGTTGATAACATATTCTCCGAGTGAAGCTGCAATTTAGAAGTTAGTGCTTAAGAAACAGAAAAGGCATTGAACTACAAAGAGAAAAATCAATCTATCTTAACCTACCTGCAGCCCAGCAACATTATTAGGGCCACCGACATCGAATGCCTGAAGGGGATATCCAGTAGGAAGTGGTGGTTGCACATCTCTTGAAGCGTTCACATATGGTGACGAAACGGCAGAAGCTGGAGGGGGTGTTGGAGGCAAAGGAGGCTGTGCATTGCTAAGTGTCTGTTCCTTCTGCGGGCTTTTTCCGTGATATAAATAGGACGAGGGAAATTGTTGAGTAGGCAATGATGCTGAACTTCGTGCATTAGGAAAAGGAGAGGGAAAGCCAGCCATATTTGTTGAAGGTTGTGAAGCATAGCTCGATTCAGATCGATCGCGCGAGGAAGTGCTCTTCTCTGAAGGAACATTCAATTCTTGTGTTCCGGATATTTGAGATTTAGATGCTTGTGGTGTACTACTAATCCGATTGAAACGACCATTTCCATTTCGATCACCTTCACTCTCCTCAACGACTGAACCAGGAGAGCTTTTGCCCACAACAACAGCTGGCAATGGCAAATTTTCTTCTGGTTGGGGGAATGGTAGCTTATCGTCAGAGCCTGATTCCTCATCGAAGACGATATCGATCTCATCATCATCAAGATCAGCTCTTAGTTTCTGCGGTTTATCAGGCTTAGGAGGACCAATATTATCGTTCAGGAGATCCAAACTCTTGTGTTGTGATGCATCACCAGCCGCAAGAGCGGGAATTGAATTTTGGCGCTCCCTTTGCCTTGCCATGAATTCATCCACATGGATCGATGGAGGCCGTCCACTAACGGACCCACCACGTTGGTTAGTATTTACTATATTAGATCCACTACTTGCACCATCAATGTTTCTCTCTCGCGCAACATAGTCATCTACGTGCATTGAAGGCGGTCTGCTCGTGTTAGGTTTCCGCTGACGGAATGTATCCCTGCGAGTGGGTCCTGCAGGGGCATTTTGTGCATTCGCCCCTCGAGAAAATGCATTCAACATAGTAGCTTCGGAACTGGCACCATCCCGTGTACGTTTACTCGATCCATCTCCTAGTGGAAGTCTTCTCTTTGCAGATTGACCTGGCAACAGCTGTTTCCCAAGAGAAGAATCAGAACATTCCCACACAAGTTTCTCCAAGAATTCCCCGTTAGGAAAGTCAGTGCTGGTTTTCTCTGAATCTCCAATGAATTTCCAAGCATTCGAGAAAAAAAGTGCAGCTTCTTCGTTTAACGGTAATGCGCTTAAAGAAGGCATTAACTGTGATGTCATAACAACAGAACGAATAGCATTGCTGGGGGATTCAAAACTTTCTGTATAAACAGCTAGTTGTGAATGGGACAGTGAATCAGAAGTGCTCTGAAGCAGAAGAGATACTGCTTTTACAGACTCCTTGACCTGTAAATTCAATGTGTTTGGCTTAGCACTCAAAAGAATAAGAAATGCCAAAAAAGTGAAAATACGCATGATAAGACTTTACCTGATCTAAAGCAGATTTTCCGACTATCGCAGTTGAATTCTCATTCTCAGCAATATTTCCCTCCAATGATTTTAGCAAATTTACAACCTCGTTCAGCTTTTCATCAGAAATATCTGCAGCACCGCCTGGCTCACATGGAAGTCCAAAAAGGCACTTCAAAATATCGATTCCCTCCCCACTAACAAGCAAACAAGATGAAGGGATAAATAATCTAACGAGGAGAAAAGGAAGTGGAGCATGCACATTGGAGGCACATACGTCGAGAGTGACTTACCTGTCACCTTCCAAGCTTAGGCAAACAGCACTTAACGATAACGCATAAACTGTTTCTACTACAAAGTTTGCACAACTGTCATTAGAATCCAGAGATCTCAAAAGCTTCTTCCAGCATTTTAAGAAGGGAAGGGACTGCAACCAACTATACTCATTGGAATAGTTTCCATCAGTATCCCTTTCATCTTGTTCTAGCTCCTGATTAGGACCTACAGCTTGAGAACATATTACTGAAAGAGAACTTCTACCCTGTTTGGATGAAACTAGCTCCTTGAAAGCCATGGCACATGCCAACAATTCCTTTCCAACTGGTAGCACCTGATATAGCACAATTTCTTCATCGCAATAATCAAATGGTAAAACTAGACAGAAATGAATTCAAGATAAATCAATCAACTTGCAATACACATAAATAGGTCTACACTCTACAATTCATGTTACAGCCAAAAGAACTCCATTTACAATACCTATTGATTAGTCCCATAAAAACTTATTTAGGATCACTAATTGCCAGCATACTTGGCCTTTCAACAAAGGACTCGATTAAAGGCTGCCAAAAGAAGAATCTTTTGCCTTAACACAGAGTGACAAAGAAAACCATTTTGACCTAATAAAAGCCATGAATGCATTATTTACCTGACATAACTTCAGGAGATGGCACGTAATCAAAGAGCTTTCTTCAAGACTCACGTTTTCATTCAAGCACCTATATTTTGAGAGAACACAATGTGAGTATCAAGAAAAAAGTAAGCCAACTAAGGCAAAATGCTAAATGGGCACAAAAAGGATTGGTTGTGAATTTACTCGTCATGCACTGCAATTTGTTTTGGGGATGACTGGGCATTAAAGATCAATGCCAAAGACTTAAATGCAGGGAGACTCCAGCTAAGCAAAATATTATTTCTAGAAGAAACTCTGTTTTCACGAGTCAGCATTCCTTCCGAATAAAATGCATTGCTACATATCTCTAGTACTTTACCTAGTATCCTAACAGTCCCCATCTTACTTAATAATGCCTGCAAAAGATAGGATCATAAGAATCAAGCAAATGTAGTACAAGTACAAATTAGATACACATATATATTTTGCCTTACCGTGGAGTTGGGATGTTCCAACAAGCTAGCGATAAAATGAAGCAATTGATGCACCTAAAAACGATTCACAATCCCAATTATAAATCATCAATGATTATTGGATAATCAAAACATTAATACTTAATACCTTGAAGATATCTGTATCTGATAGAGATGATTCATCAACATGATTATCCAACCATGAGATTGTTGGCTGTAGAAGTACAACTGCACATTCTGCCCTTTGGGAGGCAATGCGAGCTATTAGAACTCGAAGCATATCTTGTATGACCACTAAACCCTGTGAGATACAACTAACTGGTGAGAATACAGTTAGCACTCAAATATATCACAGGACAAAAATACTACAGAATTCACTTTTTGTGCTCTGGAGAAAAAAAACAGAGAGCTTATATATTGTAGCTTATATATTGTACATACCGAAGTAGCATATTGCAGGACAACTTGTGCAATTTTATCGAGCTGTGGTGTCAACCGATTTAGTAGTGACGAATGTTCTGGCTCCAAGTACCAGTTTATTTGTCTCTCTACTTGAGGTCCTAAAACAGTTGCAATACTCAAAGCTCTAACAGCACTCAGTGGGGGCATTTCATTTTTCCACAGCCATATACCTTCGTCAGGAAATAGATAACCCTATTGGAACAGAAGAGATAGAAGATGTATTTTTAATACACTAGTTAAGAATAAGAGAATTTCAAGTTTGAAACAACTACATATCAAATGCTCTCAGGTTTTAGAATCAAAAGAAAGTGCACAATATGGACATGAGATGTATTTTTAATACACTAGTTAAGAATAAGAGAATTTCAAGTTTGAAACAACTACATATCAAATGCTCTCAGGCTTTAGAATCAAAAGAAAGTGCACAATATGGACATGCATACCAGAAGAGAAAGTAGACTACAGACGTCTTTTGGGCCCAGCGCTGCTGAGGAAGTGGCCTGAATATTTTCAAGAAGAGAATGGAAGAGTCCAGGAGTCCAACCGAAAATGGGCCAGGAAGCAACTGCTGATGTAATAAGATGACAAATGGCACCATGGCCCAGAGCAGGGCTAGGATATAAGAAGGATAAATCTGCGGCACATGCTGCAAGTCTTGGGCTATAGTGATAACACTTCAATCAGGTTACCGCAGGAATAATCTAAACAAGAAGAGGAGAAAAGTATTTACCTTACTTCCCGATGGAGTTGAAGAAGTGCATTAAGTAACTTTTTATTGCGATACTGCTCCTTTGTCTCCTACAGACATCCATTAATATTATTTTTAACAAATATAGCCTTAAACTTACTAGCAGGGACAAATTAATCCTTCAGAGCAAAAAGAAACCATAATTCTGTCAATCAATGAAACCATTATTAGCAACAGACAGAATGATGAATTCTGCGCAACTATGACAAGTGTTGCGAAAAGGGATAGAATTCTGGAATGAAGTAGAAATCACCTACGTATTGTAAACCTGTTTTAACCATGCAGTAGCATTCCAGTTTCATCCTAAATAGGTTAAATTCAAACTTTCAATTCAAACAGTGTCAAATGATGCAAGGCAAACGCAAAATATTCATAATGCCAATTTATACATTTAAAACACTTAGAATCTGTCTACTACATACGAATTGGCCCTATGCAGCTCTTATGTCAGCCAAGACGGAGCAAAATAACTCTCTACAGTATACACTGGTGCATCTATCTTTATCTTATAAATTAGATAATAAAGATTAGATTTTCTTCCACTGTATTATGGATTTATGGATTTTAAGTTCGAAATTTGTAAACTCTTAAGTTCGAAATGACACTCATAAGCGCACAATCCAGATTCAAGTATTTAGCAGCTTGCCTGCAATTTCCGAAGGAGATTAATCAACAAGACAAGAGAAGGAATAATAAGATCAAGAAGGTGTTTTTCATGATTTCGGCCAAAAAGCAAATCAGTAGTCGAGCTGGACTCTGCTCCTTCATCAACAAGGTAATCTGAGAGGAGAACAATAGGAGAAATTAAAAGAAACAAACTTTAAGTTAACATGATACAATAACAACATACTTGTATAAATGCATACAAAGTTGCAAACTGAATAAAATTTGTCAAGCACAATACCAAAACAAACAGGGCAACTAAGTCAAGCCAGCATCATAAATGATGTTCAGGAAAAAAAAAATTATAAGTTTTCAGTTATTAAATAAAGTAAAATTTAGTTAACTGGCTTTCACAGCCACAAATAGCAAAGATAAGTGAGCAACGCTAGCATCATTAATGCTGTTAAGAGGACAAATACAATCTTCCAATTATTAAATAAAGTAAAATTTACTTAGCAAACTTTCTTAACCACCAATAGCAAAAGCAATAGCAAAGAATGAACCACACAAGATTTTAAAGGGCCAATTTCAGATCCTAACCTAGTAGATTATCTTCTGGGAACTATAGAGTACAGAAAGGTTGGTTAATGCAACTCTTCTTCCTCCTAAAAAGAACAACAAAATTGTTTTACAATTTCATTGCTTTGTTCAGTGATCAACTTAATGGTAAAATTTGTAACAACACTATCAGGGCAAGTTTATAATGACAGCTATAAGTCAACAAAGTTTGAATTAATGAATTAGTAGTTCATACACCCCGTTTCTCAGCATTTCTCATATATGGAGGTATTGGATTAATACCATTAAACCATTTGCCCAACAATATAAAGGGACAAGCAATGGAGTGCTCACCATAACTGTTAGACCAGCGCTCGAGCATAGACTTGCAATTGACTAAAACCACATACACGAGAGTAACAGCCCCCTCCTCAAAAAGAGTTGCAGCCACAGCCTTCATAATAAGATAACAATTGCAAAGAAGGCAAAGTTAAAAGATAATAGCTAAGGCGAATAAAATATGCGGAAAAATTAAACTGCAAAGGAGCTCATACTGAATCTTCAGAAATATATGCCAAAATACGAAGCGCTGTTGTTAGTTGAACTATAGAAGTGCTGGTAAGGGTGACTCCATCAAAGTACTTGTCAGAGACGAGCTTTCCAAGAAGATTATCAATAACCTGACCATCTGAACTGCTGGTTGAATCCCCAAATACATTCTCTACATCAATTGAATCAGATACAAGTACACTCGATGAAGAAAGATGAGCATCTCCACCAGAAGCTAAAATAGCAGCATATTGAAGGAGCCCAATAGTCCCGTTCTTGTGGTAAACAACACCTGCGTCTATCCATTCCAGCAACCTTGTAGGAGCATCCTGCCTATTCGATCCTGGAGAAGATAAATGTAAAGCCTTGTGAAGCTCTACAGCCAGTCCAATCCAAGATTTAAGAGATGAAGCAGCAGAATCTGCGACCATCACTTCAAAAATTTCCGCAGCAGAATGAAGGATGGCTGAACTTAAAGGTGAGGCTCCTACAACAGCTTTATAAGTCAAAACAACGAAGTACATATAGCCAAATAAAGATTAAAACAAAAAGTGTAAACTGTGAACTATAGTCTACCACTGGTTATAGTAGTTTGCTCTAGATCTTTGTATGAACGCAATGCCTCCAGCAGAACAGAAAGAGCCTGTAATAATAACACAATGAGGATTAATCATGCAACTCAAGAAATTAATTAGAAAATCATTAGTCTTTTAACCTTGAATATCTTCAAAAGCTTAGTATAGTACCTCCGGAAAATAGCCTAGTGCCAACAACGCTTTACGACCAGAATCAGTCCTGCATTATTCATGAGAATTAATGCACGTTAGACTTTAGATTGTAGATACAAGTTTTGCTCATGTGTTCCAGATCTAGAAACATGCTAGATGCAGTTTCTTTCTTTTCTTCTCTTAGAATTTACTAATATTAAGATTCTTAAATCATTAAGTTGCAATGTTGCCATAGAGAATCCAAAATACTAAGTGCCTGTTTGGCCCTATTGTAGGAATGTCGAATGAAGTGTTGTCAGAGTAGTTTTTTTAGAAGAAGCATTGAACTTAAATCCCTTCAATAAATTCTATGCAGCAGAGGTAGAAGCATTTAACTGGACCAACTGCTTTTGCGGCTTCAGAATCTTATTTCTAATTCCCACTAAAACATAAGCACCAATACCATCTATTTGCTAAACACTTCTCTGGAGGTAATTGTTTGCTGAAAGCAAAAAAAAGCAGGGCCAAACAGGCACTAGAATACCATAAAGGATTACAAGAAATAAAAAATCTATATATAATACATAATTTTGAAGCTTTGGGCAGTGAAAAATTGTATAGACAAGAAGATTCATAGATTCATAAATAGTACAATACAGAAGACTTCGTATCTAATGACAATAATTACTAAACCATATGAAAAATGACAGGTACCATTCTGAGAAATTTAGCCATATAATATAGAATCTAAACAAGTATTTAGCTTTTGCCATAATATCTATGCAACACTGTGTATCTCATAGATGCTACAGCATAAATGAAAACCAACTTTGGTTTAAATTCTGCATTAGCTACTACAAAAGAATGTTGTTCGGTAAACTGTTTGTTACATTTGTTTTCTTTCTTTTGCCAATAAGAACAGTCAGTACAAACATTCTACTCTGTAAAGTACAGAACATTAGTCATTATGACCAACCTGGATATAGCACAGAGTACCCAGAGAACCCATAGAAATTCATCGGAATTAGGAGTAGCAGCAAGTAAGCGATCAATAGCAGTTACCTACAATGCAACAGAACAATCAGTAAGTAGCGAAACGCCATACCCAATGAATGATCAAAAAACATTTTAATCAGCAAATTAACGTGTATAAATGACATGCATAGATATGCTATTTAGTTCAAGCTTGAGCATTGATGCATGATATTCACTACATAAATGCATACAGCAGAATTTGGCTAGTAGCAAATGTAAAATGGTTGACAGTAAAGTTCAAATATAGGTGATGAAGCAATCATATTTTAAGACATAAGGTAACAAAATAATTTAGGCTTTGAGCATATTAGTAAGATTAGGTACCTATGAATAAGAACTACAAATCAAACCTTCAGAAGCATGAATGATTCTCATGAATTAAGAGACAGATTAGATGTCGCAACAAGTTATTCGCGGAAACAACTCTTCATCCGATATTTCCAGCACTTTGATTGATAGAAGAAAAGTAACTTCAATTTCCCTAATTTCACATCTGACATGCTGTATTCTCATTACTGCCCATTCTAAAACGGCCCAGTTCTCTACACTCTACTCAAGAAATATAATTTTACATATTTATCTTTATCATTATCATAAATGACAGTTAATATGTTATTTGCATTGGTAATATCATTTCACTAAAAATATATATTAAATACTATTATATGATAACAAATACCAGTAAACACTACATCCTGATTTTAGCGATATATGTAAACAGTACCAAGATAAATTGAATATGAAGATAATGATAATGATTGACTAGCCATTTTTTGTAAGCCCTCGTTATATGTATAATACATTGTTGGTTCACTTAAGAAGAGTGGGCTCTGTGCATGATGCCCTTTGCTAGTTTTTCAAGGTAGATGCCATATACAAGATTAATGACCGTATCCTAAATAACTAGGGATAACTTAATCCACCTAATCACCAAGCATCTTCTCAACCAGTCAATCCTTTCAACAACCAACTGTCAAAATCCCCCCAACTAAACTAGAAAAGATATGCTAAAAGGAATGTTCTTAACATTTATATACTAACCACTCTAAGATAGAGCTCTATAATCATCCCAACTTCTTGCGGACGGCAAAAGAATCCCTTCGACAAAAGAACAGTTGCCTGTCTGAGAGTCATGCATTCTGTCTTACTGATATCTTCCGCATCTTGAAAAGCGAGAATCAAGAGCTCAGTTGCTTCAGGTTGAACAAGCAGAAACGATAAGCCTAAAAAGCAAAAGCAGGTAGCCTTAATACCATCGTTTCAAATATACAATGCTCTAGAAATAAAAGTTTCTATCTGTAAGCAACAGAAAGGACCTGAACGACAGAAAAGGAAAGAAAGCAATATGAGCTCAAGTGATGTAGCAATCTCCAAAAAAATGTCTGCCGCACTCCCACTGGCTGATCTCAATGTGGCAGATGATAACAAAGCAGCTGACAAAGGAAAAAATCCACGTTCCTGTTTCAAAAAATCAACAACAAAAACAAAGAATATACTCAAAAGGTAGTGCTGAAAGAAAAGGAAGAAGTCCAAGAGAATAAACAACACAAGGAGAAAGAACCTTCAGAATAAAAAACATAAGCATGCAAACAAACACATTATTACCTTGAAAAGGGATAACAGATACGGATCAAAATCAGACCTTGCAAAACTATACTTGGATGTGGCTATAAAGTTGACTGTTGCTTTATAAGACAATAAATCTTCAGCATTGCCTAGATTAGATATTCTTTGCCCAAATGACCCTGGCGAGGGATCTTCAATAGGGCCATAAGAATTTATTGATTTCTGCATCAACATTTACCAGCAGAGAATTAATAACAGATAGTGCCCAAGACAAAATACATATACAACACTACGTAAATAAATGTGTGAAAACACAATACATAATTTATAAATTATATATTTCATCCTTGGAAAATTGTCAAAGCAGAAATATACCAAAATATGCTTAAGCTGTGAATTTGCATCAACAAGCGATGCAACTCCATCAGTGGTAAGCTGACCATCACCACGTAGGTTAGACAGTAAGAAAACCACTGCAGACTGTAAATTGACAATAATAATAATTGTTAGCACCTAAAAAAATTATATTGAAGTGATGCGACTAGAAAGCAATGGCAAACCTCATATCTGGACAATATCTCAAAGAAACGCAACCGATGTAGGACATATGTAGAAAGAGAGGCAATATCATGTCTCTGCTTTTCCAATAGTAATTCCAATAGATAGCAGTAACCATCACTAACACGAAATGGGATGACAAAATCTCTACGTGGCCACCACCCCAGAAATGATTCACATCCAATGCCATGTCGAGTAGCACACTCAATGATAAGAAGTAAGAGTAATGTAGTAGCTGTTGATTTCGGTATCTCTCGGTGAAGAAGATGAATAATTTGATCCATTCCACCGCCATTAACAAAATGAAAGCAACCCTCCCTTGAAGAGCAGAGGAGAAGGATCAAGCCCAATGCGAAAATCAAGTTTTTGCTCTGTAGAAAAAAAACCAATAGTAAAAGGTTTGCCATATTGCTCAGTCAAAGAATGAAAGCAAAAGCCTCTCATAGATAATTTTATATCTTAATGTAGAAATATGAATGACTGTACCTGAGAGAAGAACGGAAGGTCAAGAGAGGAGGCTTTCCTAAAGAATGGGAAACATTGATTAAACATGTCAACAAGCATTTCAGTAGTAGGCAACTGGGTTTCCAATTCATCTTCCATTAACTCACAACTTCCATTTACAGATTGAAGATTGTTCCAGATTTCAAGAAGCTCATTCCTAGCATCAGCAAGAACATTAAGAAACTTTCGACTATCTCTTTTACTGTCAACGAGTCCACTCAACAAGTTTTGGTCCCAAAAATGCAGTGTGCTGTCAGTGTTGACCACAGCACACGATGAAATGACTGACTCAACAGAACTTACGACATTAGAATCCATGTTGTTAGTATCGACTAATTGGCATATCTTAAAGGCTAGCAGCAAAAATTGCTTCACTTCAGGCGAAATATCGAATTCAGGAGCTCGAAAACTTAAGGATTTTAGTGAAGACACTGATTCCTCAAATGCCAATTCAGATGAATGTAATGCTGGCGGGAGGTCTTCAAGCCTTCCCTCTGATGGAGAACAAACTACATTTGTGAGAGAATTGTCCAAATCCACTTCTATGTTAAATTGGCCAAGGTCCTCAGCTGTATTTCCATAAACAACCAGCGTGAGACTGCGATAACTGCCACGCAATACCAAGTGGTTGGTAACGATGGCCTGCATTCCGTAGTCAAAAGAACCCAATGAAAATTTTAATAAAATTCTCCTAGAAAATATATATAAGAAATAAAATAACAACAACACAGTTCAACCAAAGAAATCATATTCCATGCAAAGAAAGAAGCTTTAACATTATAACCTATTTATTGATTAACCACATGATAACAAAACCAAGGAAGTCCGTCATCACTAACAGTTATAAACTTATAGCACTTGGTATTGCATATGATAGGTAGCAAAAGAACATGTTTAGAAAGAACAGCAGATACACTAAGCAAGGAGAAACAACCTCACCTCAACTTCCAACACATTGGATGAAGAATGTGAATATAGGAAAGGCTGGCAAAGGCGCCTAAATCGTGACTCCCCTTCACAATGGACAAAAACCTCCAAAGCAAACGAAGGAGGTGAAGTAGCCCTGGAAAAGGAATTATCCCACAGAAGTAACATGACGGGCATTAAAAGAAGTGTCTTACAGATATACAATGCAAAAACAGAAATAAGGTTCATCAACAGCAGCATAAGTAGCTTTAAAATAAAAAGACAACTAGATGCTCAATGGCATGTACAGTTGCAAAAGTTGCAAAATGACTCATAAGAGGATGCTTTGGCTAGAATTTTACACTGTAATCACCCTTGTTAGACACAGGCCCTAGAAGAGAAAAAAGTAAAGCATATTTGATAACTTATCCACTATCCGTAAGCACTTAACAACTACTAGCAAAAATCTGCTATGAGAAAAGTCCTTAAAAAAAAAAAATTCCTGGTCGTATCACTAAATTAATTTAAACTAAGACAATTTAATACAGCTCAATTAAGTAACGATCACTGCAACTGGAAAGATGCTAGAAAAGAGTATCTTTCGTACCCAATAAGCGATATATTTGGCGTGGAAGGCGAGGCATTCTGCTCAAGAAACTCACAAGCAGTGATTACAACAGGCTCGGCAAATATTACCTACAAGTGAAACAATTTATATTCAACAACAAAAATAAAAAAGCATTCTATGAGGGAGAAGAACCATTCAGAAAGAATGGTGAATGCCCAATCTCATCAACCAAAAGAATTCAAGAAAAAAGCTAAGTGATGCAGCCAACGAACAAACCATTAAAAAGTAGCAATTTCAAAACATAAATGGAAAAAAAAAAAAAACATAGATGTACAAAACAGAGATGAAGAAATGAAAAACTACAAGTGAGAAATACAAGTAACAAAGAGTATACAAAAAAGTAACATGGAAATTATTTCAATTTTTTCAGGAGCAACTAATGTTGGTCGCTGAAAACCACACAACAGAACACCAACACCAAAGTTGATCATCCACATATTTAGTTTGACCTACAAAATGTAAAAGGGGGTTAACAAGATTTGAGATGTTTGAAGACAATGTAACCACGAATAATGTGTTAACAAAACGAACAAATTTTCTATGGGAGAAAGAACTCCAAATCAAGTATTGGACATAAAGAGAAATTATTTTGGATATATATGAGGTGATGAACTGTGAGAGCACAGCACGTTACTAACACAGAACAACCTAGGGTTACGAGATTGCCATCATGTTACATGCAATTGACGTAAAAAGTAACTCTAACAATAATAAGACAGTGATAACTGAGAGAATATGCATAATATTGACTACATGTTTACAAGATTACAAACAATCTCATTTCTATATAAAAAGTTTAAAACTAACCGATCCAAAGCAGACAAAACTAACTATCCACTAATGAAGAAATAAAAAATAAGACAAAACTTCGCAGCCTTAGATAGTTTATACTCATTGGTGAAATAAGCAAATCCAAAAAATAAAGAGTAAAGTATCACGTCAATGAAATAAGCTAAACATAATAAAGCAAAAAGGGCTAAAATGAAATTGAGGAAGTTCAGACCTAGAATAGCAAGATTAGCTTACCTCATCAACATACTCGTCAAGTTGAGAATGAAGAATTGTTTGAGCAAATAAAACATACGGCTCCGGACGACCCATTCTGTCTTATTGAAATCTAGATAAACACGCCTGCAATGATTAGAAGCTTTGCTATTGAGTTCACGGATGACAACTAACTCATAGACAAAAAGAAAATCAAACAAATTTGTAGAAGTACACAATGAAATGGTAAAAGTTTAATCTTTTTTCACTTCATTCGCTTATAAGAAAAGGCATAACTACGATTAACTCTCATTGCAATGAATTCGCGCACGCACACGCGCTCACCGCGCACTTCACACAAAAATGTTATCGAGCTTCAACCTACAAGCCTCAAAAAATTAGTAGTGAATATCATTACGTAGAACGTAAAGAATCCTACAAAAGAAAAAATCCCCCAATTTCCCACAAAAAATACATATATATAAAAAAAAAAAATTCCACACAAAACAGCACAAACACATTATCCGCACCAAAGAAAGAGATCCCTAAACTGCTTCGACATAAACAAGAGGACCAAAAACGCACTTAATTTAACAACGACAATTGGAAGTAGAACAGAGCTATAATTAGGAATTAGGGTTTCGTTCGGCACATTACCCCTCTGCTTGGTGAGGCTTCGACCTTATCTTCTTCACCTCGACCCCTTTTCCCCCCTCCCCCCCCCAACGAAGAAGGATCAATCGCAACGAGGAAGAGAGAGAGAGAGAGAGAGAGAGAGAGAGAGAGAGAGAGGAGAGGGGGAGGGTCGGAGAGGGAGAAGAAGCATGGCGACGAGATGTGGGTGGGGGTTTAGAGAGAACGAGCGAGGAATCGGCGCGATCTAACGATGACTGTGGGCCTTTTAATTAGGCCCAGCCCATGGATTATGAATTGGGCCTAAGATCGTACCAAAGCCCAACACGTGTTTTCTTTTCTATTGGACTTCGTTTCGGTTTGTGTTTGGACATTTTTTTTTCAAAAATTTAATTTTAGGAATTTTAAAAAAATAATATTTTGTTCGTTTTCCGCCGATCAACAAAACAAATATTGATAAAAATTTATCTTTTTTTTTTCTACAAACTAAACACTATAAAATATAAAATATTTTTTCTATCAAAAAATTATTTTTTACGATTTTACGTACAACCAAACACCTCTTTAGATTAGTTTTAGTTCAGATATTTAGAAAGGTTTAAAAATTTTGATTTTACTTTTTATCCTTTCACATTATTTAATTTAATTCCTTATTAGAAACATTATTAGTCATTTCTTATTATTAATTATTAATTATTAATTCCAAATATTTTATTATTAAATTTTAAATATTATTATCACGCATCTAAATTCTAAACTCTAAATCAGGAATCTCTAATATATGTATACCGACGAATCAATAATATATTGGTCGAAAGTGGAAGACCCAAAGCATTTCTCGAGTAATGCGAGAACATTGAGAGAGATGAAATAAAATAAATCAAATCAAAAAAATCAAAAAAAAAAAAAAAAGTAAAATTAAAATTTCTAAAGATTCTAAAATACCTAAAATTCAGATAATTTTTATACGTTTATCCCAAAAACGAAAAGAAAGAACAAATTGAGAGAGATGCCAAAACTAATAGAGAGAAAATAAATTAAAATATCTAGTTAAAAACCAAGAGCATAAGTAAGATACATGTTTCTCCCTTTTTGTTCTGATGGAATTTATATGGTATAAAATAAAATTGAATACATACTAATATTCAGGATCATAAATAAAACTGTAAAATAACTTACAGAGCGCCATCGAGAAGAAATTCTTTATTAAACAGCGAAAGTAAGAAATTCGGTTGCAAGCAATACTAAATATTACCGACCGAACTAGATAATCTGGTTTCTCCTCCTTTCTCAGGCACTCTTCCATATGGTGTGGATTTAATGGATAATCTTACCAGAATGCACATGAGTAGGTGGCAGGACCAGTACCCCTTTATATAGATTCTAGATCGACTTCCCATCAAAGTCTGATTAGAATTCTATTTAATTTAAATGGATGAAAAAGAAATAAGATATACCATATTAAGTAATTCTATATTTTTTAGGATTGACCTTATCTATAATAAAATTTAAATTTAAATATAATTAATTAGGCCAAAAATCCTAACATGAATCTGGAGATGCTAAGAACCAAAAATATAATCTGAGCAACCTGAGGCCCTTTTTCTAATCAAAGCAATACATCATACTGGGAAAATACAAAGATACATAGATTTTGATATAGAAATACATCAATTGGTGGAGCAACAAGAACCAATGACTAATACACAGCGCAATGGACGAAAAAATCAAGCTCATGAAAATTTTGGTAGATCCTGCTTAAACTTGATATCATCGAAAAAAAAGGTTCTTCCGAAGCATCGAATAAGTTGTTCATGGATCACTTCATCGGCGGGAAGCTCCGTATTCGTCTCTCTTTTTAACGACGTCACTTCCTTATCAGCGATACCGCACGGCACAATGTGCTTAAAGTAGTCGAGATTGGGATCGATGTTAAAAGCCAATCCATGACAAGTTATCCCCGAAGATATCCTAACACCGACGGCACCGATCTTTCTGTCTCCGACCCAAACGCCGGTCTCATCGGCTCTTCCGGGGCGAGCTTTTACGCCGTGCGAAGCAGCCACTTCGATCATCACGGATTCGAGGCCTTGGACGTATTTTCTCGCGCCAAATCCAATTTCTCGGAGGGATAGGATAGGGTAAAGAACTGCCTGTCTCGGGCCGTGGAACGTAATGTCTCCCCCTCTCTCAGTGTAGTGAAGCTCCGCGCCGATCTTCGTGAGCTCGGACTCTGGCACTAACAAGTTGTGGCGCGTTCGCCTTTTGCCGAGCGTGTACGTGGGGGGATGCTGTAGGGATAGTACGAGGTCGGGGACTAGGCCGGCTTTTCGACCGGCGAAAAGCTTCTCCTGGAGCTTCAGTGCTTCCAAGTAGTTCACAATTCCCATTTTCCATACCTCGAGGCTCCTACGCGCGCGCATTTTTAAAAATTTATTGTTTTTTAAAATTTAGGGACCGTTAGGAAAGCAGAAAGTTAGAAATCGAGCAAGTCGCGGAGTTTCGCAAACTCGACTTCGCCCTCCACCCCACCGAAGTCGAAAGCCTAAACAAACGCCGCAGACTACGACTTTCGCGAAGTCACGAGTTCAGGAACATATTGATTCATCAATTATTGGTAGTAATGGTTCCATAATAACAAATCACTGCTACATGATAATGAGACAATAACAGCGACCCAAAACATATGCAGGGACGAAGCCAGGAGTTTGATTCTGGGGGGGCCAAAAATATATTATATAAAATATATTAATTTTTAAAAATTATTAATAAAACAAATTATATATAAAAAATTCAAAATACAAAAATGCTAATAAAAATTTTAAAAAAATTGCTTACCATTCAAAAGTTAGAATAGTGCTCGACGCTCCTTCAAGTCACGAAATCCATCAATGATTGAATCAATAGTAATCTGCATGAGAAAATTGCAAATGATTGAATCAATAGTAATCTCTTTACACTTTTCTCTCAAAAGTATGATAACGCAAAGGGCTTGGTGGTTGATACCTAAGACCCGAGTTCGAAGCCTAGTTGCTTCATATTTTCAGCTAAATTTATTTTAAAAATAAATGATACAGGTAGCATGCTGCTTTTCTCTCAAAAAAAAAAAAAAAAAAATCCTACTTAGTCACAAAACAAAGATTAAAGCTGGGTATCTGCAACCACTCTATCTATTCTACATATACTTGCCGCCTATTCTGCGAATCACAATGTTCATACCAAAATATTGACTTTCAGGCTGGCCGAAATTGGCTGCTAATGGCGAAAACCTTGAATGTAGTATTCCACCTTCCTTTTCCTTCATGCGTAAACTTATAACAAAATCTACTCTACAGGCAGAATCTGATAGTTTTTTTTCCCCTTTTTTCTGCAAAACAAAAGTGGATTTGAAAGTACCAGTGCACAACTATTGTTATCTAGTGGCACTATGGAATATCAAAGGGGGGACTTCTTGTAAAGAGAGAATAAGAGCACATTTCATCATTTTCACAAGTTCCCCAATACCAATATCTAACCCCAGAAGTGATAGAATAAGTTGCCATTCATGGAAGTGGCTTTATCAAAAGTCGCAAACTTTACAAGCCCTCTAGAAATTTATAGTAGTATCATCTTCTAAATCAAGCCCATTTCCTCAAGTTCATGAGTAATCGAACTACCCTAGGAGAAGATTCATGAAATCAAAAGGAAATGGAAACTAGTGCAAGAAAATTACACATTGCAATAGAAATTCCAGCCAAATCGGATCCAAAACTCCCGAATTAGAGCCAAAGCACCAAATACTCGAGAAAATATGAAAATTTACAGAATAAAAGTAAAAAAAAAAAAAATCAGGAGACTTGGCGAATAAACCCTAAAGGTCGTACCGAAACAAACCCTAGCAAGATCGGAGCTCAGATTCGGTAGGGTATGAGCACGGATCCAGAACGGGAACGCCTATACTAACCAAATCGGAGAAAAATGCTCTAATGTGCGGAGATTGGGCGATCGATCGAATACAAGGAGATGAGAATCGATTCACCTGCTCAAAAATTGGACCTTGCGGAAGCGATTCGCATAGCGAGAGGCTCCAAGGAGGGGGCTTTGGTTGGGACTTGCGAGGAAAAACCCTAGGGCTGCGTTTGAAAGGTGGAATTGGGATAAAGTATAAAGTACGGAACTAGAGCGAAAAAGCGTTTGGGATGGTTCCAGGGATAAGGGATTTTGTGTTTGGTTTAATAATGAAGAATAGGAGGAATAAAGAGGATAAGTGGGATAAATTACCATTTTGCCCTCAAGAGTTAATATGTGATAAAAGTTGTTAAAATTTAATTAGTTAGTTTTAATTAATGGATTAATGGTTTAAAAAAATAGAAATAAAATTATAATTATAATTAAATTATATTATTTAAAAATAATATTTATTTTAATATTTTATTTTCTCAAATAAAAATTTAAATTTAAAATATAAAATTTCAATATTTTAATTTTAAGATTTAAAATTTTATAATATTTATTTTAAATAATAAATTTTTAACATAAAATTTTTTTAAAATTTGAAAAATCGTATATTTGCTAAATATTTGTAAATTTTTGCCCTCAAACTTTATTATGTGATTAAAATTTTTTAAAATCATTTTTCTCGTTTTAATTAATGGATTAATGGTTTAAAAAAATAGAAATAAAATTATAATCATAATTAAATTATATTATTTAAAAATAATATTTAATTTAATATTTTATTTTTTCAAATTAAATTTAAAATTTTAAATATAAAATTTCAACATTTAAATTTTAAATTTTAAAATTTTATAATATTAATGTGTGATGATGAGAGTGTATTGGGAAGAGAGAAAAGAGGTAGGATGAAGGAAAAGAGAGAGAGGAGAGAGAGGGATTTGTGATGATAAGAGTGTATTGGGAAGAGAGAAAGAAGGGGAGAGGAGAGAGAGAGAAGAGAGTTTTTATTAAAATAATATGTTGAGAGGAGATAAAGTAGGGGAGAAGGGTAATATGGTAAAAATTTTAATATTAAAATAATAGGATGAGATTTGTTATACCAGCTATTCTTCTTGTTCTGGGTTAAGCAATACCAGATGATTCCAGAAGCGTTTGGGAGAATAAGGAGGATAAACCCGCTATTCCCGGTTCTGTACCAATACCAAACGGCCTCTAGAAGTTCTAGCCTAATAGCTAGTGCACCCACAGACTGACACACGTGCTAGGGCCTAGGAGCCTAGGAGGCATAGAGCGGGCCAGGGAAGCAACAGGGAGTGGGCCAGCGGGCTTCATTGTATTTCAAATTTGGCCCACAAAATAATATTTTAGATAACTTGGTCCACAAATTAAAATTTCTGGGGAGGGCCATGGCCCCTGTGGGCCTATATATGGCCTCGTCCCTGAACATATGTAATATAAAAACAAAGAAACGAATTATAGCAGAGTATTTGGCATCATGTGCTCTCATAGAACTTTTATCGAACACAAAACGAGCATGCTCATGAAGGGCAAAATTTTTCCGGCTTTACGAAAAACCCCCAACGATTATCTAATATTTGCATCTGCAGAAAAATAGTTGCCATTGAATTGTGGCGTTAAATCAAGGAATAAAAATGAAAATTTTCCATTTAGCAAGAATTTTTTTTAAAAAAAAAAAAGAAAGAAAATTTCGAAGAAAAGGTTCTAAAGAGAGAAAGATATAGAGACCTGGGAGAGGCGGTCGCAGAAAATCTCCTATGCGGGCGTTTTCTCTATTTTCTTCGATGTAGAGCTAAAAAGGACTCTTGGCCGACCCTCCACGCTATAATCGAACCGAGCTCCGACCGGTTCAAACCGAACCGGCTCGAACCGAACCGGACGATGAAAGGGTTTTCGGTTCGGAGTGTTATGAACCCGAACCGAACCGAATTGAACCGAACCGGAAAGGGCGGGGAAGCTTAAACTAGGGTTTCAGAGTTTGGGAAATCTTCGGAGCTTCTTCCTCGTCGAGATCGTCGCCGGAGGAGCCCGAGACCCTCCTCCGCCTCCGCCTCCGCCGTCCGCCGCCTTGCTCCGCCGTGCGCCGCCGCCGCCACCGGTGATTCCACCCTTCTCTCTCTCTCTCTCTCTCTCTCTCTCTCTCTCTCTCTCTAACGCATGGAACACGTAAGGATCCGGTTTCCCGTTAAACTTACGAACTTTTGCTGAAATCTGACAAATTGATTATTCAGATGATAAATCTTAATTTTTTAAATATTTAAATTTCGGATTGTAAATTACAATCGGACTAAAGTTCTGGTGACTGTGGAAAAAAATTTTTTAGCTAATTATGCAGTAATCAATGTTGGTAGATGGAAGTGGCTTCTGGAGATGATGATTCGACACCCACAATTGCATTTATGGAGCTTGCTTTAGAGCAGGTTGTTTGTAGTTTCTTTCAGAAAAATAAAATAATTTTTTTTTCAATTATTTTTTTTCAGTATTGCATTCTATTCTGATGTTTGTATTTTGCAGGCACAGTTTGCTTTGGACAATCTTGAAGTCCCTATCGGGTACTTTTTACATTTAGTTTTTCTTTTCTCTTTTGTTCTGGTAAAAATGTATAGAACTTGTCGGAACTAGGGATCGCTTTGAATCAACTACCCAATCTTTTAAAATTTTGATTTTACTATCCAACCTTTCAATTTGTTGATTTGAGCTGGTTAACAATACCTTGACTTCAAATTTTAATGTATCGTTTATTTTTATAATTTTAGTTAGTATATTTCATACAATTCTCACAATAATAAACTCATTGAAGTAAACAATTAGTTTAAATTTTGAAATTAAAGTGTTGTTGATTGACTCAAATCAAACAAATTGAAATGTTGGGTAGTAAAATCAAAATTTTAAAAGGTTGGATAATTGATTCAAAATGATTCATAGTTCAGATAAGTATTGTATGTTTTTACTTTTTTTTGTCATTTGTGGTTGTAGTATAAATTTTTAGACCAATTTTTAGGTTGTAGTATTTTTTTTCAAAATGATCGATAGTTCAGATTAGTGTTTTATATTTTTACTTCTTTTTTTTTTTCATTTGTGGTTGTAGTATAGATTTTTAGACCAACAATTAGGTTGTAGTAGAGATTTTTAGCGTAGTCAAGATGTTTAATGATCTAAAGTAGCTTCTAATGTGGTAACTACTCGCATCTTCTAAAAATCCGAATATAATGGGAAATGTTATTCGAACTGTAATCTACTTTTCTACAAGTCGTAAGGGGTTTATCGACTGGAAATATTTGAATGGTGTCATCTCTCTTCTTCTGACAGATGTTTATCCTTTGTTTTCTGGGGTTTGTTACTTCACGTGTTTCACTCTTTCTATCTCTTTGTCATTTCTAGTTGTGTGATAGTGGAGGATGGCAAAGTTATCGGCTCGGGTTGCAATCGGACCACTGCAACACGAAATGTGCGTATAGTATGGAAAAATATAAGCTTGATAATTATTATTCTCGTGACCTTTTTAGGAATTGATCTAGATATTATATTTTTGAAGATTGTCATTTCAACTTTAAGTTGGTCCGAGTATTGCATGTGTTCTTTTCTCTCTTTGTTGTTCGATTATTAGGCTACGAGACATGCAGAATTGGAAGCTATCGATGCTCTTCTTGAGGAGTGGCAGAAGATTGGACTTAACCAATTGGAAGTTGCAGAAAAATTCTCAAGATGTGATCTTTACGTTACATGTGAGCCTTGCATAATGTGTGCCACAGCTTTGTCCATACTTGGTACGAGCATTTTTTTACCTACTTTAACATAACATTTGTTTCTGCATTTAGGTAACCACTTGACTAATTTCTGTTTGTTTGGGTAGGAATAAGGCGGGTATATTTCGGGTGTGCTAATGACAAATTTGGAGGATGCGGATCAATCTTGTCGCTGCACGAAAATGGCTCTGATAATATATCCAGGTCAGGAATTTTTGCCAAGCTGGTGGGATCAGTCCCGTTCAATTTGAATTTCAAAGATATAAACTTTACAAGTATTGCTTTGTGTTAGCTTAAAGTGCTCCTTTTCTCTTGCAGCAATGGTAGTACACAGGCAAAGGGCTTTAAATGCACTGGAGGGCTCATGTCTGAACATGCTATTGCTCTTCTACGATATTTCTACGAACAGGGCAACCCAAATGGTACTTGAGCTATTGGATCTTCCCCTGAAATTTCCAGCAATTTCTGAGTTTCCATTTTTCACAAATAATTCCTTCTGACTTGGCAAATTTTCTATTTTTCTAATAGATTCAATTCAGATTTTTGAAATATACAGTTCTAAGTTGTTAGTCACTAGTAACTTATCATCTCGATTTTCTAAATTGTAGTTTAGATGTCACCATCTTTCAAATTCAATGGTATTGTGGATATGTTTTTTATTATTTTACTCCTCCTTGGATGCCTTCTTATAAACATGTTGTGCTCTAGCCAAGCTAATGTTGTTGGAAAATGCTTCGACGCTGATGAGATTTATGATTGTAATCTTATGTATTACAGCTCCGAAGCCTCACAGGCCAGTCCAAGTTTCTCCGCAATAACATTGAGCATTAGATTTCCCTCTGCTTTTCTTCTTCTTGCCACGAGACTAAATTTTTGAAGAGATTTTAGGAATCTAGCAAGAACCTTAAAACCGTTTCGACACGATACGAGGTTTGTTTGATATATTACTTTTAGACATTTCATGATCTTTTCTAATTTTGTTCTAAGGTCTGATCCTCTTTGATTTTGCCATGGAACAATACTTCCTGCTTCCATCTTATGCTTATTGTATTTCCTTCTTTTTTTTGGCAGATAGCATCCTCTTCTCCATTAAAAGCTGAGACTGGAATCCTATTTACAAAAGTTCATCACAGATCGGTGACAAGAAATTTACTCATTGTATGATTAAAAGGTACACAACTGATTGCAGGAATTTTTCTTATGAACTCACTACTGTATTATTCCTCAGCTCTCAAAAGAGCTATCAAGTGATTTTTTGTGTATCTTCAATAGGAAACCATGGTTTGTGGGTATTTTCGTACATTTTAAGATTCCAATATAAAATAATAGTTTCATTTGTGTGTGTGTGTGTGTGTGTGTGTGTGTGTGTGTGTTTTGTGATAATTTGCTGTGTGTTGAAACATTTGTGTGAGATTGAGAACATGAGAGCTCCTGCTTTTGCTGTGGAAGAAAACTGAAATGAACTTCTAAGGCTCAAAGCAAAAGTTAGAACTCTAGGCTTTTGCTTCTGCTGCACTTTTGGCAAGGAAGAACATTTTATTGCTTCATCTGCTAATTGTTAAAGCTCTAATTGAAAAGCACTATGGCAAAATCACCATCTTAATTCTTGATTGAACAACTTAATCCGAAACTTATGCACAATGATGCGAAGTTTTGATTGCAGGCAATTTCAGCATTTGATAAAGGCCAAAAAAATCAGCATTTATGATAAGGATAGTACAGCAAAGCCAGATATCAATTAAAACAAACTTTTCAATACAAAAAATAAGCAGCACATATTGATTAACCCCCATTGACTCATACAAACTACAATTGGACTTTTACTCGGACGAATGGCATTTGACTCATTTATACCTCTAAAATGAGCAGAAATCAAATATTCACAAAAGGAAGGAATTTTCAGAGACATTCTTACACCCCAAAAAAAAAACAATAAGTTGGGAAAAGAAAAGCAAAATGGCTTGATATTTCGAGGCTTATTCCATGTCAAATTCTTTCAGTGACTTGGGACTGCATATGATGTCAAACGGCTTCTTAAGACTGTCCTGTAAGATGGAAATCTGCCCCTCCTTTAGCAGTATGTTTTCGTCGAGGGCTTCGATCTTTCTCCTCAGAGAATTAGCATCTTCAAGCATGCGCATGTTAGTCTTTCGCATGTTATTTGCTTCCTGCCACACAATATCCCTCTCTTCGGTAACTGTTTTGAGTGTACCACGAAGAGCATTCAATTCCTTCATGGATTCTTGAAGATCTTGCTGAATCTGGCTAATGGTCTCATCTTTCTTCAGCATCTGTTTATCATAGTGAATTTTAAGTTGCCATGATCAAGTAGAGCAAAATGTGCAAAATATAAAAGCATCTGTTAATGTCAGTAAATCAGTGTTATATTTGCAAAGATTAACTTCAAATAGGATTGTGTGTCTCGGACTTTTATCAGACAAGCCTGCAGGATGCTGTTAGAGCCAAACTCCTAGAAGATCGATTTCAGAATCACGGTGTGGAATACTAAGTAGCCAGTACAAGGCGCAGCTGGAATAAGCATTCTTCATACATTTAAAAAAGAACTAGGCAGAAATAGAATCATGGCATCAGTGGGAAGTATTTTGCAGAATAGCAGCAGCTGAATAAGATAAACAAAATGAGAAGAATGAAGATGCAATAGTATATCCATATCCAGTTCGGTTGAACATAAGAAGATGATGTTTAAGTTTGTCAACAGATTCCAACGTTCTGCTGTAAAAATATTGATTTAAGCTGATATGCACTCTTTTTCCTTTGAGAAGAAAAGGCTGGCAGCAGATACACTGAACATGTATCATAAAGTAGGCAGCATAGATTAATCACTTAAGTTGAATTAGCTGATGTTTGTATTAGTGTACAATCAAGTCATGTATTATTATACTAGTGCTGCATAATTTGCTGCCAAAGATCTGTTTCAGTATTTCTGAGGCAACAAAGCAGCCAAATAAGTTTGTTGAAATAATTTGAGGAGATACTTGGCAGAGAATGTTTTGATCTTCAGAGTATAAGTATGGCTAAATTTAATGAAATTATTACTACAAAAGAATTCAATTTCTCACACAGAGAGTTTATAAGAGTAAGAAAATTGGTTCAGTATAAGTGATATACAGACCTGAATCTCCATTTCCTTTGCCTTGTGGTTGAGACAAGAAAATTCATCCTGAAGCCTCTGGATCTCATTTTGCAGGACATCTTGACTCCTTACTGAAGATGCTAACTCTGCCTGCAATTGTTCAAGGTCCAGCTCTTTAGAGTATAGCTTCTCGCGCAATACTCTAGTTAGCATAACTTCCACTTTTAGCTTGAGTTCTATTTCATCCTACATAGGCAGAAACAACATAAACAAAAACAAGGGAATATCAGAGAAAAACTCTTCTTAGTACCATGCCACAATTTGAATAGGGTGTAGGAAAACTTTGCATCTAATGCCATGAAATAAATAAATAAATATATAAAACCCAACTTAAGTGAAAAAGGTCAATTCAAGTTGTTATTTTACGAACAGAATTATGAGTTTTCTTCTTTCAACCCATTATCAAATGAACATGTGTTTTATAAATGTTCTTCTAGTTACCGTACAAAAGAGTAAATCCTACCTTCCAAGCCTGATCTTTTGCATGCCTTGGATTACCACCTTCGGTACTCTGCACCACAGATTCTGATGCTTCTAAAGTGGACTTGTCATCCAATATCGCCAGCACCGTTTGCAAACTTCTCCTTAAATTTTCAACTCCTCGTTTAATGCTCTGGTACTTAAGAGTGTACTCAACAGTGGAGTATCCTTCCAGATCACTCCTACGTTCTCTTTGATTTTCATGCTTCTTGCATTTGATAAACTCTAATAACTCAGCACAAAAGTGGCTGTTATCATCAAGTAATGATAAGGCCCGGGTCTGCAAACAATCTACTCTAGCACGAAGCTCCTGTTCAAGCCTTATAGAGGATAGCCTATACCCATTTTCACTGCTTTGGAAACGATCTATTAATGAAATGTTCTCATTCCTAAGGGACTCTATTTCAATCGCACGGGATTCAACCTCTCTCCTCAGCTTCTGCTCTATGCCCGTCAATCTCATAAGCTCCATTTGCAGCCTACTTCTACTATCTCCGCTTTCTCTTGATTTCTTTTCTAATTCATCATTATAGCCCTGTCTCAGTCCACTGATGGTCTTGTCTTGTTCACTGCGAAACCTTTGAAGTCTCACGACCATTTTATGTAATCCCTTATTCTCCTCTTCTTTCTCCTTGTAGCTTATTTTAAGTTGGTCTCTTTCCTCTTTCGCTTCATTAAATTGAACTTCCATCTCAGATAATATTTGTCGAAGATCATTATTCTCTTTTTTCACTTCCTCTGCTGTAGCTGTGAGTTCTTTACACTGAGTTTCCCAGTTCATTACCGAACTACATGCTGCAGCTTCATTTGCTTGAAGTAAAGAAACTTCTCTTTGAAGTGCAACGTTTTGCTCTGCGAGTTCTCTTACCCTCTCCCTCAGCCTCTGTTCTTCAGTCTGGAATTTCACAAGCTTCTGTGACCAGTCATTTGACCTTCTGTCCAACTCCTTCTCCAAAGTCAACTGCACTTCACTCTTCTCCTTCTCAAGCCTCCTTGTTCTCGTATCCAATTCCACCTTTGATTGTTTATACTGCTCTTTAGCAGAGAACCTCTCAGCTAGACGGGACTTAATCTGTGAGGATAGCTCAAGCGCAAGGTACTTCCTATCATCATTCATATCCTGAATCATTTGAAGCAATTCTGTCAAGCTTAAGCCCTTATTCCTAAGCAATTCAATCTCAGAATTTTCTCGCATGAACCTCTCTTCCATCTCTTTAGCTTTTCTAAGTAACTTCTCATCAGTATCTTGTTCCTCCGGCGAAGAATCAGACGACTTCTCTGGCCTAAGGCTCAAAGAACCATTTTCCAAATAGCAAGTTTGCCCTCGAGATCCGTGCAATTCCTCTGCTGTATCCTCGTAGATATCTTCAATGGTGGTGGTGGTGGTTTCTGATTCATGATCTCGTAACTTAATCAATTTTCCAGTAAATAAATGGGACTGTCTCTCGTTATTCCTTAAATTTTTGGCAGGGAAGGCAATCCTGACATCATCTCTGAATGAATAGGTCCTAAGGCTGTCTTTAGTAGAGGTTGGTGAAGATGGTGCTGTGGACTGAGCTCGCGGCGGCTTTCCCAAAATGGAAACTGGATGCTTTCCTGACAAAGTACTATCATTTACTGCTTTAGAGAAATTCCCACGAGTCTCAGTTGGTTTGCTGATCAGGTCCTGCTCTCCGTCAATGTAGAGGTCGAGCACTTCGCTATTGTTAGAGAAATTGGATTTACGAGTGGGCCCACATCTTAACGCTATAGGAGAGCTGTAAGAGGAGTTTCCAGATGAACATAGATAACCTCTCGAGGAAGGAGAATCGAATTCATGAACTTCTTGGGACTTCCGGACCTCACTTAGATTGTTTCCTCTCTTTCCTGCATGCCTTTCGGGTGTCGACGAATAGCAGCTGCACAAAATGAAGAACTCAAAATTAATAATAGCAGTTCTTAGAATTAGAGAATGTTTGTTGCAGTTCGTAGGGTCAAAGAGTTACAGAAGAAAGAAACATTTTTGGACGGCACAATGTGTGTCATATAGTGTAACTTAAACAAAGTGCTTCGAATGGAGATGTTGCATAAGTAAAAATGCACGGCTCTGGGCCGTTATAATCTAGCAATGGGAATAAGTTAGGAGATATTATTGGCTTGCACATTTTAAGGAAGATCAACGAACATTTGATCATCTTCTATAAATCAGCCTATCTAATAACATTGAAGAAGATTAAAGTTGCAAATAGAGCTGAATATGAATCAAAAAATGTAGGATTATGCTCAAGCCATGTATGTGTCGTTAATTTACACCGAAAACAGATAATGATATGCACATGAACAATTATTAAACGCAAAACCTTATGCATCAAAAGTTGATTCGGATACAAATTGGTTTCCATGCCCCAAAATGCTTAGCAGGCTCTATCAAGAGCAAACAATTCACAAAAGTTTCTCAGGTCCCATAGCCCAGTATGATGGTACAAATCTAGGTTTAAAGTTTACATACATTCAAAGATGACATCAAAAATACATGAAAAGACACAAAAGAACATAAAGTAGGTACACAAAAATTTTATAAAAACACTTACTGGACAGGGCATTCTCCAAAATGATGAGTTTCTCTGCGACAAATTTCTGAGGATCCACTGAGATCACCAGTAAAGTTCTGGTCACCTACTTCAAAACCACCATAAGTGGCCGGAGAAGAGAACGAAAGGCTCCTCCGGAGATGTGGGCTCGACAACTCCTCACTCTTCGGATACCTCTTTCGTGATTTGAAGCTCGATTCTTCAGGAGTTTGCGAGCCGCCGTAAAGCGTTTCTCCTGCTGTAGTCTTTTCATCCTTCTTCTTGTGGTTGGAAGTCGGGGGAGCCGCATTTGTACATCCATTGTTGGCTGCAGATGATCTGAATGAAAAGAACCTTCGCATCTTTTAAACTCTACACGGATTCGCCCGATGGAAGCATACTAAACTCAAAGGGCTGCTTCAAGTTGAAACCTTTCACCTACCTAAATCGAAAAATTGTTCAAAACTTTAAAGAATATGATAATGAGGCTTCTTGAATCATTTGGAATTGAGTTCAATCCAAGAAGATGAAGTTAAAATTGGTATCAACAGCTTATAGATAACCTTCTAAGTAGCATTACAATAACAATCAATAACTACAGAGAATGCATCGCACCGAAGAAAAAATGCAAAATTTATGCGCAAAAAGAGAAAATTTTGTGTCAGTAAAATGGTCGAACAGATTATAGGCATTAACAAAATACATCGTATAATCCAAAAAAAAAAAAAAAAAAAAAAAAAAAGAAGTTGGCGAAACATTAAACACAGAAAAACCAATAAAAGATCGCGAAAAAGAAACCCTAATTGGAAACCGCATCAAATCGAAACCCTTCCATAGTACTCGGTAAATCAACAAAAATTCAAGTAAAAATTACAAAAATAGAAAAGAATTACCGCAAGAGTTAGGGCACTCCTTCTCGATCTCTTCCTCTCCAAACAAAAGACGCTACTAAATCAAAACGCCTCTTTTGTGAGAGAAACCAAACAAACAGAGATTAAAATGCAACAAATGAACACAATTAGGGTAATTATACGCGATTTATTCACATTAATTGGATTTAAAACTGAAGTGGGAGGAATCGAGCGAATGTTACCGTTGAGCTCCCTCTCCGATTTCGCAGAGATCTTTTCTCTCCGATTCCTCTTTTTTTTTCTTTTTTTTTTTTCCTTTTTGAATCCACAATTTAAGGAAATTTAAAAATAAGAAAAAGAAACTGGAGCGGAGATTTTAAATAAGAAGTGTGGGAACTACGACGCAGCAGTGTAGTTGCCCTTCGATTACTAGTTATTTACGGATATGACACTGATGCCAAAATGAACGATAAAGCTGTAGTGGCAGTGTTGTAATATTGAGCATTATCGTAGGTAATTTCAACGTGATTATTGATATCATTGGGCATGTTGCGTACACCCGGTGTACTCATACACACAATGGACCACTTCAATGTTTGATGATTAGTTTATATATATATATATATATATATATATATATATATATATATATATATAAAGGAGAATTATTGCATGAAAAACATAAAATGAAAAATGAACATCAAATTGTTCCAGAAATTTGGTGGATAAATTTTAAGCATTTTTTTTTTATTTTACTTTTTCGAATTTCATACATCAAGAAGATATTATAGGATTTTTGTGGTGGTCCATGAGATGTAATTATACATCAGGTGCAGGAAATAATTTACGATTGCAGGAGAGTAAAATTATTTCAGTAATTTATTATTAGAGTTTAAATTTAATATGTATAATACTATTTTGAAATAATCAAGTATAAAAGTTAAATTATATTTAGTTTAAACATTGATATTTTCTGAAATAGTTAAAATTGTATTTGATTAAAACTATAAAATAATAGATAATAGTAGAAAAAGAATATATAATTTTTATGAAAATATCAATTTTGTCCTTACGTAGTATATAGAAAAATTAATATAAATATTATATTAAATTTGAAGCAGTTTAATTAAAAATAATAAATTATATTTTACCTAAACAAAATAATATTTTATATTTTATAGTATATTTTAGTAAATGCCAAATTACATGGCCTTAATTTCATACAATATATATATATATATATATATATATATATATATATATATATATATATATATATATATATATATATATATATATATATAATCTTTAGAAAACGCCAATTTGCATTAGTAAAGTTATGAAAATCACATAGCCTCGTGTTCATAAAGTTTCAGATTGAAAGATAAGTTAAAGCAAAAAAAAAAAAATCTCATTCACTGTCCCTTAAGAATAAAGGCAATTTCGAGAAAGTGGAATAAAGTTTAACGGATTATTCTAGAATAATTCGTTAAGGAGAAATTATTTTAAACTTATATTTTAAAGTATATTTTTCTATTGTTTGATAAGAATTATGAAATAAAGAGAGTTATTATTTTTTTATCCCATAAACGGACCTTAGTTATTTAATTAAAAATGTAGGGGGTAATATTGTAATTCTACATGTCGATATAGAGCCGTTGCGAAAAGAAACGATCTCCGTGGCGCGTGCTTGGAGCGCAAATTTGAGATCCCGCTGACAATGCTGAGAAATAAAATTACGGAAACACCCCTTTGCCAAATTATAAATTTTTATATTTGAAATTTAAAATCATTTTAAATTTAATTATTTCGATCGATTATTCAGTTTGAATTTTTATCAGGTGTTCATTTAATTGGTACCCCTTTGCCAAATTATAAATTTTTATATTTGAAATTTAAAATCATTTTAAATTTAATTATTTCGATCGATTATTCAGTTTGAATTTTTATCAGGTGTTCATTTAATTGGTTCGAACGAATTTAAAAAGAAATAGCAGTACTAAGTGCTCTAATAAAAATAAATAAATATATATATAGAGTAGAGCTTATATACTTTCAAAAGCACAAAATAAAATATGCTTGTAAATTTTTTACCATTAGATTTGTATTGAAATTTGCGTTATTTACTTCTTTTTTTTTCTCTCTTTAATTGACTTTACGAATGCACAAATCTTAATGCAAATTTAATAATAAAAAATTTACAAATATATTTTGACTTATACTTTTGATAGTACATAAGGTCTACTCTATATATATATATATATATATATATATATATATATATATATATATATATATATATATATATAAGTTTGGGGTTGTGGGTTACCGACAACTATAATAAATCTTCTCTTTAAATAAAATAAAATAAAAAATAATAAAATAAATAGTTGTATCAGACCCACTTATTGGATTTGGATCGAATTTGGCGGATTCTAGTGGAACTTAAAACCGCAAGCTTTCAAATTGCCACAAAAATATATGTCCGTATTAATTACTATATCAAATATGGCATGATTTTCTTTTTTACCAAATTTTGCTCCTTCCCATTTCCAATCAATAACCAGATCATTTCATTTAAGATTTTAAAAAAAAATTTAATCCCTTTCTTTCGTTTCTTCAATCATTAAAAAAATGATTGATAAGAATTAAAAATTCACGTTCAAATTAATTGTTTTGAGTGACTGTTTTTACCAAGATAATAATTAAAAAAGTAGTAATAACAAACCCAAAATCCATATATATATATATATATAGAGAGAGAGAGAGAGAGAGAGAGAGAGAGAGAGAGAGTTGAGCTTTTATACATTTAAAAGTAGTAGGTCATTAGTGTTTTTAGATTTTTAGTTATTAGATGAAAATATGTGTAATTAGGATGATGGTAGATTTTTTGGATTAAGTGAGTGGAGGGTAAAATCGAATGATTTAAGAAATAAAATTAATCAAATGAGTAGATTTAACGGTAGAAAATTTACAAGTACCAATTGCTTATTGCTTATACAAGCATAATAGTTAAACTATACATAGAGTTAAGCTCCTTTGCTTTTAAAAGTACTAAGTTATAAATGCTTGTAGGTTAATTTTTAGTCATTGCATGAAAAGATGTGTGGTTAGAATGGTAGTAAACTTTTTAGATAAAAGTAAATGACTGGTATAATAGAGTTGAACTCTTATATAGAACTATGCTTTTATATTATTAAGTTACTGATGTCAAAGGAATGTTCGGTTATGATAATAATGATTTTTTAGAATTTTGTGATGAGTGGTTTGTAAAATAATATAATCTAAAAATTAGAATTAATCAAAAGGGTAGTTCTTAAGACAAGAAACTTAATACCAAAAACTTGATTAAATTAATAATATAATAGTCTCTCTCTCTATATATAAGGTATAATGCTATCACAGCAACAAATGAGCTATGTTGTAATCTATTTATTTTTTATGAGGGGGCTTCTAAATCAATGATCAGTACTGTTGAATATGATCTAAATCATTAAAGGTATTTAAAAATTAAATTCTAAATATTTTTGACATTATTGACCTAATGATCAAAAGATTGTAAACTTTATAATTTTAATGATAGATATACGTATTTTGCTCGTTTAATGATATAAAAAAATTAAAATTAATTAAATTTAATTAGAAAACTATTTAAATTATATAAAATAATATCTATATTTTCGATTTTGATTACAACGCTCTTATCATAATTACTTTTTGAAATATATTTATTTTAGTTATTTATTTATTTTTTATTTTATAAATAAGAAAAAAATATTAAAAATTATAAAATTTAATTTTCAGGTAGTTTAAATGATTTATATTATATTCAACTATATCATTCGTTATTTTGAAAATTTCATCATAAAAATTAAATAATTAAGCGCCAGCGGAGTAAGTTCGCTTCGGATAGTATTCATATATATATATATATATATATATTGTTTCTTTGCAAATTACAAAAGAAGAACTACATAGCTTGCAAGTAAAATCTGCAGGGGTGAACTTATTTCACAATCCAATGTATCCACAGGCACAAAACACAATTAAAAAAAAAAAAGAAAAAAAAAGAAAAAGGAAGAAGGTAAACAGATGCTTCATGTACATTAATAAATAGTACAACAATAAGCAGTTACATATATTAGAGTTCAAAATTTTCATATAGTGATCACATACATATACATATACATATATATAGATCACTTCTCTTCTGCAACTTGTTCTCCGCCGTCGCCTTTTTCGCTCCTGGGATCAGCAAAAGCCGGAGCAGAAGCAGAAGGAGGAAGAGGAGGAAGCGGAGGAGAGGGAGCTGGGCCCAGGCTTGACGGCTGGCGGTGGTGCCTGCATCGGAACGAGCCTGGGTGCGTGGTCGGAGCGCAGACGCAGGTTCGGGTCGACCCCGAAAGGGTCGAAAGCGAGTCGGTGGACCACGACTTCCTCATTGAGCTAAGTTTGAGCTCCGGCTGGTCGTACTGCTTCACCTCCGTGCTCATGTTACAGATCTGCTGAAAGATTATGATTTGATCGTAACGAATTATTTTTTACACAAAAAAAAATAATTAGAAAAAAAATTGTAGCAAAAAATGTTGTCAAATTGATTGCAATATTATTAACAAATAAGTAGTTTCTCACCAAACTCGATCCTTAAAGATTTATAAAGATCAATTACATAAATGTTTCCGATTATTGATACTAAACAAAACATAAAACTCCGCTTAATTGGACTGCTGTTTTCGATTCACAAGTATGCACGAAGAGGTGTTCGATTGCTCGGAAAATTTTGAAAATTTAAATTTTATTTAAAATTCATGAAAAATATCATTTTTCATGAATTTTTCTTTTCCAGATAAAAAGATTTAAAATAAAATAAGAAGAAACGACTCCAAAAGATTGACAAAATCCTCTCTCTTGTACTATGTGCAATTTTAATTAAACACTAATAAAGGGGCTAATTATTTTTGTTTTTCCCAAGAGAAAAATTTATAGAAATATTTGAATAATTTGAATGCTTTCAAAAATTAATTTGGAAACTACAAACACAAACACAAACACAAACACAAACACAAACACAAACACGTATAATCATATTATACGAAAAAATTAAAACTATAAAAACTCACCTCGTATTCGAAATCAATCTCCTTCGACGCAGTTTTGTGTGAAGGAGAATGATGAGAAGGAGAAGAACAATGAATGTGATAAAGCTTTTTGAAAACAACAGAAAAAAAAAAGAAGGTAAAATTAGAAAAGAAAAGTTGAGGGGTTTCTATTAATAGGCCATACGAATAAGCCAATGATAGAGTCAACGATTTGGTTTTTCTCCTTCCTCTCCTATTTCCCCTCTCTTACCGTTTCAAAATAGTCTGGATTAGGGCAAATTGTATAATTCGTCCCGTACTATTCCGACGTGCTAAATCAGTCCTTATATTTTTAATTTATGAGCTCTTAGAAATACATAATTAATTAATTTAAATCGTACGAATACAGTATTTACGAGACTTGATCGTGATTCGATCCAATTAATTTCACGTCATTTCGAATATAACTCAGTCCAATCTAGACTCATGTCATTCCGAATGTGATTCGACTCAATTTGACATTTCGCCACAACCAGCCTTATGGTCACTTCGAACACGATTCAGTACAAATTCAAGTTCACGTCATTTTGAACCTGACCTCCCATTATAATGCGGGAGGCTGGTTTCTTTAAGCCACCAATCTTTTTCATGACTTATATAAAATCGCAACATGCGAGAATTTAACCCGTGATATCTGATTTTAATATCACTTGTCGGATTATTAGTGCTAACGATTAATCGCAAAAGCTCAAGCTATTAAAAAATATACAAAAAAAATTACTTAAAGCTTACAGACATAATGTCCACGGATCTCGATTGTTATTCGATCCAATCAGCCTCGCATCACTTCGAACATGACTCGGTTCAATTCGATCTTACGCCATTTCAAACGTGACTCGATCTAATCCAACCTCTCATCACATGATAAAATGTTGTCCTCTTGAATTGTTGCATATAAAATACATTATTAGGCTTTGTTTGGTATTGTTGCAAATTTTTTATATTTTTTCGAACATTAATCCTATAAAATTTAATATGCCGTTGAATATATTTTATATTATTTTCATAATCATTTTGATCAAATAATCTGGCAATCACCATCCTCTTCTATACTATTTTATATAATAATTTTTTAAAAAAATATAAAATAATATCAAATGATATCTTTTTCGATATTCTGAGTTCAAATGTACAAACACCAATGCGCAATATTAGAAAAGTACAGAGACAATCCACACATTTTACCCTTCCGTTACTTCCGTATTAGTTTGCAGCAAGGAAAATGCCACGATATCTTACTTCCGTATTAGTTTGCAGCAAGGAAAATGCCACGATCTCTGCAGGGTGTGAAATGACCAATTTAACCTTTGGACTTGTAGCCATAATTTCATGATGCTAGGTGTACACCCCAGGTGTACATCCTACACTCCACCCCAACCAGTAAAATTCACCCCATCCCAGGATGGGGTGGGGCTTCTTTCACTGATAAATATAAGTGTACACCCCATGAGGGGTGTACATCTTACACCCTACCCCATCCTGGGATGGGGCCAGTGGAATTCACCCCACCCCAGAATGGAATGGGGTGTAAGATGTACATCCCTCATGGGGTGTACACTTATATTTATCCTTTCATGATATATATAACCCACCCCAGAATGGAATGGGGTGTAAGATGTACATCCCTCATGGGGTGTACACTTATATTTATCCTTTCATGATATATATATATATATATATATATATATATATATATATATATATAGAATTAGGCTAGAATATTATCGATAGCACCAAGTTATTGGTGCTATCAAGTTTTTAGCTTTTGAATTAAAAAATGTGTGGTTAAGATGATAATGGTCCTCTAGGGTTTACTAGATGGTTGGTTGAATAGTAAAAATCTTAGGGGACCACTATAATCCCAACCGCATATCTTTTCATCCAATGACAGAAAACTTGATAGCACCAATTGCTTGGTGCTATCGATAGTATTCTAGCCGGACTATATATATATATATATATATATATATAGTTTGCCTACTGTGCTTTGTACCAGCACCAAGCAATTGGTACTTGTAAGTTTTCTACCGTTAGATATAATTCTTTGATTAATTCTATTCCTTAGATTATATTATTCCACCAACCACTCACTAAACCCAAGTGGCCCACGATCATCCTAGCTGCACATTTCTACATCCAAAAATAAAAAAACTTACAAGCACAAATAAATTTGGTGCTTTTATAAACATAGGAATATATATATATATATATATATATATATATATATATATATATATATATATATATATATATATATTATATTATGTTTTAACATCAACAAATGATTTATTAATAAGCATTTCTTGTCCGAGTAGGCTAAGTGTGATGCTTAAGATGATGGGTTTATAATGATTTTTTTTAAAAAAAATCCCTCCAAAATCAATCTCTAGTAAAATTAAAGTGCTATTGTCAACATCTAGAATAATTCTAGGAGGTTTATATAAAATAAGAGGTAACATTTTATTTTGTGTAATTTTGTAATTTACACGATTTTATTAGACTTTTCGCAAAACCAAAATATTATATAAAATAAATCTTAAGTAATAAACAAATATTTTGGCTTTCTATTTTTTTTTTATCTGATTGTTTCTCCTTTCGATTACAATAATGAATAACAGGATTTGAATCAAAATAAAAATACTTAAAATTAAGGTATTTTTTCAGAAACACTAATGTTAAATTGATTGCATTTTAGTTCTAATTATACGCAAATTAAAATCCAATATTTAATAGTTAAAACTGTAAAACGAATCCGAACTAGTATAAATAAAACTATAACAAAATTATCGAACCAAAATATATCTCTAATAGCAAAATTATCGAATCAAAACAAGATTATCTTATTAACTAAAAGCGATAAGAAAAAAAAAAAAAAAAAAAAAAAAAAATCTTCATGAAGGATGTTTATCTCCACCAAACATTTTATAAATCAAGCTTAACTACAAAATGCCACATCATGAACTTGTTGGAATGGTTGTATTTAAAACCATATAATTAATTAAATATTTATTAGAGCCCATCTTTAGGCTTCGAACTAATCCTGACCCTTGAGTACACGTTTCTTCTAGAAGAGAACTCCAGAAGGTCCTGTAAGAGTTGATTCACCAAGTCAATGTTAACAATATTGCGTTATTAAAGATGGCGAGACTGCTGAAATTAAGTAGTGGACAGCGAAAATTTACAAACTGAATAGTGAATATATTTAGAAATCGAAATCAGATATAGGATAGTTTATTTTATTAGTTTTTTTGAATCGTCTTTATCTTTGATGATTTTGAATCTTCCATATAACTCTCAGCGCAGATCGATTAAATTTTTTTTTTATATTCACGCTTAAAAATTTTGAAAACTCTAGTAATGTAGGTGAAAATCTAGAGAGAATATAGAAATGTCTATTTTCTTTTTTACGTTATTTCTTGTGTATTCTAGAACCAAAATATAGAGAAAAAGATTCTCTCTATATATAGATTATTACGATCTGTTTCTCATGTAGACATAAAAATATTGATTAAGATATAAGTTAAAATATATTTTAACTAATTAATAAGAAATATATAATTTATCATTCTCATTCTTAAATCATAAAAATAAATTATAAGCTTATCTTTAATATAAAAAAATAAATTTTAATTTTATTCTTAATAAAAAAATAAATTATAATTTATATTTTATATAAATTTAGTCAAATTAAAATTGGTCAATGTGTACACACTGCCGACAACAATAACAAAACAATGCATATATATTTTTTATAATAATAATATGTGTATGTGTGTACATATTTACAATCTAAAAAGTAATATTAAAACTCTTCGAGCACAGTGCCTGCGACTATTTCGATCTATATTCGACACGTTGACGCTGAATCACACGTATGACCAAGCTCTTAAAATAATTTGAAAAAGTCAGAGCCGTACAGATCTGCTCACTAAAAATTTAAATAATTGAATAATACAAATGTTAGAGAATAAAGTTAAGTAAAATGGGCTAACCATTGTAATTATATCATTATATATATATATATATATATATATATATATATATATATATATATATATATATATATATATAGAGGCTAAATTACAAAAAAAAATTCTTTTATAATATATTTTTTTTTACTTTTCTCCTTGTTTCTAAAAATCCTACATTTTACCCTCTCGTAATTATGTAATTATTTTTAGGAGGCAACGGAGTTAACAGAATAGGCAAAATAACGATAATGTCCTCATTATCCATGTGCTTATCCCTATGCTCCTGTGCTTATCCCTATGCTCCCCTCCGACTCCACTGCCGCCCTCGCACTCGCCCCCGCCCCGCCGAGAAGCTCTCATCCTCCTCCCCACCCTGTCGTCGTCTCCCCCGCCGTCGGAGAGGTCGGAGGTGCCCAGGGAGCCGCGTCCCTGGGCGGACGCGTGAAGCGCGGCGCCCCCAGGGAGCAGCAGGTCAACGTGCGGCGGCCTATGGGGGCCCACCACGTGGCGACCCCCCTTACCCCGCGCTGACCCGCGCCAAAGGAGGCGAGGGTCCCCGCGCGCGCATGCTGCGCGCAGTGGTGCGGCGAGTGGGGTGCCGCCACTTGGCGCCCCACCAGCCTCGGGCCACGCCTGACCTGGAGCGCCGTCGCCGGGGAGGGCCCGGGCGGCGACTGCGCCGACGATCGTCGAGGCTCCCAATAACGGTGGCGGCGGGATCCCTCACGGAGCGACGGAGCTCGGCCTCGTAGTGATCGAGAGAAGAAGAGGTTGAAGGGTATTTTCGGTATATTATCTAAAAAATTGACGGTAAACTAACGAAATGCTGACGGCGGGGTGTAAATGCACAATTCCATAATTACGAGGAGTCAAAATATAGATTTTTTACAGATTGTGAGTAAAGTAAAAAAACAGTATATTATAGAAAAATTTTCTGTAATTTAGCCATATATATATATATATATATATATATATAAGAAAATTATATTGCAAATTAATTAGTTGGTTTCAGGACACGTATAGCTATCAAATTTGTAATTTAATTCCTAGATATATTGTACTTGAGGGGCTCTAGAATATTTCATTTGTGCTTAACACGTAGATATGTTGGGTATGTGAAAATAATTTAAAATTGGGAAAGATCATATTATCTCGGAGTTTATGATTACTTTACAAAATATAATTAATTTTGCATGATTCCTCACTGGAGAAATGATTTTTTAAAGCTGCATTATTTGGACTAAAAGTAATTCAATAAGTTGTCTGTGGAGTTAATTTCAGGTTGAGCAGTTTAATTTAATATTCGTGTCTACATATTTCAACCGAATTTAATTTGTCTGGACGTTGAATTTACTGTTGAGTTTTTTGCCGTTAGATTTATTATAGATCATAATTTTACTCAACTTATTAATTTTATAAATTTATTTTTACAGAATAAAAAACTAGACATATTTTTAATTTAAAAATAAATAACCGAAATCTAAAAAGAATTTATAGAATATTTTGATAATTGATATAGCACTAAAATATTTAAACTACATCCTTCTAATTTTAATGGCAAAAAAGGGAGGAGATGAAAAACCCATTTCATGATGAATAATGAATTAAAGCACTGAAATTCATTGATTATTCATGGATTGTCATTTTATTTATTTGGTCAACAATTATATACAAAAGTTATTTTCTAAAACTTTTTAGGGACCACACATATATAATATAGGTTTTATATATTGCTATTTTATGGGGCCTTTTCATTTAAAGGGGATGTTAGGTCACTTAGAAAATATTGAAAAAAAGGTTTTTTTTGTGAAAAAAAAAATATATATATAACTAGCATATTTATTTTTCTAAAAAAAAATTAAAAATAAAAATAGTAATTTACTATGAAATTTGGAAAACAAACTTCTCAAAAAGTTATTTTTTTTTATCAAACGAAATGGACAGAAAAATAAAATATATATGCCACGCTAGTGTTTTGTTTCTCAGAAAAGCGTAATTTTTTTTTTTTTTTTTTTTTTTTTTGAAAAAAGGGTTTTTTAGGAAATTTTTCTTTTTAAGTTTCATGTCTACTTCATTCCAAAAAAAATTGATTTTTTTTAGAAGCTTAATTTCCAAGTTTAATGAAAAGCTACTATTTTTATTTTTTTTAAAAAGTGAAAAAAAAAATATTAATTTACTATAAAATTAGAAAAGTAAAGTTCTTAACAAAATAATTTTGTTTAAAAAACTAAACAGACGAAAAGCTGAAATAAATTTTTTTTATAAAGACCTTTTTTTCTACAAATTTTTTTTGTATGCTTTTCGGACAAATCACGTGAAAAATACAAATCTCAAAACCACCTCAAGGGAATCTGAGACCCTCTAACATTGAAGAATGAGGATCACCGTTCATTATTTTTATTATTAGGCTAAATTATAAAAAATCTTTATGTAATATTTTGCTTTTTCACTTTGCCCCCCTATCTTTTAAAAGCCTACATTTTGTTCCCTCGTAATTACCGAATTGTCTTTAGAGGGCAACGGCGTTAACGGATAAGGTAAATTGACGAAAATGCCCTTGTATTATATTGGAGAGAATGAATTTTAATTTATTTCTCGTCATTTTTGAAGGGTATTTTGGGTATATCTAATAATATTTTTTAAAAAATTGACGTTTCACTCACGGAATGGTGATGGCGGGGGTAAATGTATATTTCGGTAATTACGAGGGGACAAAATATAGGTTTTTAAAAGACAGAGGGGCAAAGTGAAAAAACAGGATATTACATGAATGTTTTCTGTAATTTAGCCTTATTATTATTATTTTTTATTTTTATGTAGGCCCTACCCAGGCCTTTACTAATTTTCGGGCCGGGCCGGGTCGGGTCCGAGATTTGAGAAATGCTAAGCCCAAATTTGGGCTTTTTTGGGCCGGGCCATGGGAGATTACCATCGACTCGTCATCTTGTCGAACAGGAAATCGAGGATAAGGAATTAGGGTTAGGGTTTTGCTTTGAAGCTTCACCATTTGCGAGCCCTAGTGCTCGGCTTTCGCTCCTCCTCCTCCTCCTCCTCCTCCAATGGCGACCTCCGAGAAGGAGGCGGCGCTCGCCGCTGTTCCAACTGATGCTCCCACTATGTAAAAATCCACTCCATTTCCTCCTCTTGATTCTCTAATTTGTATGCGTTTGTTACATGGATTAGTTTTAGCTTTTTTTTTTTCCCTAAATTTTTTGCTTCTGTAAATCTCTCAAAACTATAATCTCTAAGCTTGCATGGTTTTTACACTTTTTGGCATGGAAATTAATGACCAATTTGTGTAAATTTAGTGAATTGAGCTAAATTGTTACAATTCTCAGTGAGATGTTGAGTTGTGTGTTGGTTAATACTGGATTTAGCTGGAGTGAAAGATACTGAGGCGGTGCTCGCCTTTTGCATTTTGCTTACGAGAATGGGGACTCATCGTAGAGTTTGCGATAATCTGAGATCTTCTTTTTCTCAGTAAAAAAAAAAAAAAATTGACTTGGTGATATTTTTAGATGGCACTATCAGGTCTTTGATTTTTATAAAGGGCTGTTGAGGTATGTTAACTTTACAGGTGCTCTTACAATTTATCTGATGATCCATTTTAATGTTACACGTAATTGATACAGTGAAATAGATACATAATAAAGTAGAATTTGTTTCATGTTTCAAAGAAGCGACTCTTGAATCTCTTCAAACTTTCTTAGTATTGTGTGTGGATGATCAATGATTATTGAAAATGCAGATTCGACAAGATTATAAAGAAAGAAATCCCCTCCACTGTTGTTTATGAGGATGACAAGGTGTTGTGTATTTTTCCTTTTTTTTTAAAAAAAAAAAATTGATTGCATTGATTGAACCTTTCATGCTCGATTATTGAACTATACATGACATAGCTGTTTACTCTTGCGTAGTTCATACCGAAATTTGTCATATGCTTTCATTTTTGCTATAATTTGTTCACTTACTGATCTATAAATGCTTTTTATTTGGTTTGGCAGTGTTGAATTAAATGAAACAACCGTTATTCCCTAAAAATTTAAGCTAGTAGAAAACAATATTTTTATATTTAACACTCCCCCTTGCGTCTAGGCTCGAGACTTTTTAATAGGTTCACAACGTGAACTTGAATTAAATGGGAGGAAATCATTTATGTTAGGAGTATGGCATGACTTAAAGTCAGGACCTCCTGTTTTGATATCATATGAAACAACTGTTATTTCTCCAAAAGCTTAATTTAGTAGAGAACGGTGTTTTTATATTCAACATGTTGTTTATTGAATTGGTTGAAGAGGGCATTGCTTTTTATATCTGAAAATAGAATCAATTAATATAATTGCAATCACACATTCCTGCATTGCTTTATTACTTCCTATAATTTTCAGTGCTGTTGTATTTGTTGATGACCTTGTGATTTCCCCATTTTAAAGCCCCTTAGTTTCATCTTTAACCATGTTAAAGACAACGATTCTTCTCCGTAGTCTTTTTAGTAACTTAGCTAACACTGACTAACATATATGTGTTGGAACAAAAATAGTGTTTGATCTTTTACTATTTGTCGTAGGTGACAGATTCCAAAGTTGTGTGATTGTGTTGTTCTTTGTAACATATGGTTTTCTTTTCTTCTCCAAGATTTGTCTTGTTAAATTCTTGCCAAAATCCTGAATTGCAATTGCAGGTTCTTGCATTTCGAGATATAAATCCCCAAGCTCCAACTCATATTTTAATCATTCCCAAAGTCAAGGATGGTTTAACTGGGCTGGCAAAGGTAATCTCCACCCATTATTAATTTATTACCGACAATCTGACTTTTGATGTTACCATTTTAATATTCAAACCATTTTGATCTTTGGACCTTATAGTGAATCAGTTTCATTTAAATTGAAAGCAAATGAAATCATCTGATTTCTGCGGAGTTGTTCGTTTTTGAGAGTACGAGTACTTTTTCGGTAAGTCATATGTGATTATGATCTGTTGCTTAAAATTTTGCTCTTCAAATGACTATGGAAAGTAGAAAGCGAATACTCTCGTGCTTAATGATTGTAGTTGATTAAGGCTGTTTTCTTTACTATACTTCTCATATCAAAACTTTCGCAGATGTTGCTTGAAAGGTTAGCCATTGAATAGAGTAATCTTTTTTTTTGTCCAACCTATGGATAATTTTTATTAGTTCTGTTAATTTACAACTCTGATTTTTGTATCCATGTAATATACATCATAAGAGATTAAAACGGGACTTTCCTTCGGGAGCGTCCCTGATCGCTGTATATTATTTGGCGAGAGGCTGCTTGATCGGTGGCGCAGATTTTCATATATAGGTTTCAACTATATTTATATATCAATTTCTCAACATTATATCACAAAATGGAAACATAACTTCATAATTTCTGTTTCTCAATCGTGTTTCATAACGGTAACATCTGGTTGCTTAATGTGATATCATTGCTTATTTCTAATATCATCATCTACAGGCAGAGGAGAGGCACATCGAGATACTCGGCTACCTCCTTTACATCGCCAAAGTAGTAGCGAAGCAGGAAGGACTCGGAGACGGCTTTAGGATCGTCATCAACGACGGCCCCAATGGATGTGCGTACATCTCGGAGCCCTTTGAGATCTTTTATTACCGCATCGATCGTTCTACTAGCGACTTATATTTATTTATTTTTCCTTGGCAGGCCAATCTGTATACCATCTTCACCTTCATCTTCTCGGAGGGCGGCAGATGAACTGGCCGCCGGGTTAATGAAGTGCATTCTCCCTTGCATGATGTTTAGACTCTTCTATGCACTTATGTTCTCTGATAAATAAACCATGGCAAAGCTTGTGACAATTGAAACCATCATACATTTTGTTAATGCTTGATTTTTAGTGATTTATGTGGTATTAAAACACTTCCCATGTGAGAACATTGAATTCCTGTAAGTTAGTAAATAAGTTATTGTACAAATTTTTTAAGTCTTTTTTTTTTTAAATAATAATAATAATAATAATAATAATAATAATAATTTTTCCGGTATTATGTCTTAACTAGTATAGGACCCGCTACTCTGCGGGTAAATAATATTTAAGATAATTAAAATTTAAAATTAAAAAATATAATTAAAGAAATATTAAAAAAATTAGAAAGTAGTTTTATATACATATTTTTATTAAGAGTTAATTGCATACAACTCCCTATAAACATATCGAATAGCAGATATATCTCTACAAAGTTCAACTTTTTATATTTATCCTTTCAAAAGTCCAACATTATTCATATATATTCCTACCGTCTATCTCTGTTAGAAAAATCTATTTAACCACAGATTAAATACTTAATCTTAGTTACTTAGTGAGGTAAATTTATCTTTTTACCCTTTCAGATATTTCTGCATTATTTTTTGGAGGGATATTTTTAAAAGGGCAAAACTGTTATTTAACATATAATCTGTTAAGAATTAAACAGTGAAGTAACAATAATAAACCGGAGGGATATATATGAATAACGTTGGACTTTTAAAGGAATAAATATGAAAAGTTAAACTTTGTAGGGATATATCTGCTATTCGATATGTTTACAGGAAGCCGTATGCAATTAACCCTTTTATTAATATTTTCTTAATTTTTAAAGTTAAATTATATTAATAATTTTATTTTAAAATTCAATCAAATTTTTAGTTTTGATAGTTATTTTATAAAAAAAAATTAACTTAATAATTTTTTAAAAAGTTAAAGTTTGAAAACTTATTTTAAATTTAAGAAAAGAAATTATTATATACACTTAGTGTATATTAATACTTCATACACCATAATTTATATTAAATAATTAATATTCTAATATTAATTTTTAATTAAAAATATATGATATACAAAATTTAATAATTTTAAAAGATAGAAGGAATTTTTTTCTATACACCACATATAATATTAGATAATTAATAAAATATTTGATAATTAATATTATAAAGTAAAATATAATATAATATATTTTTAAAAATTTATTTTAAATATATATTTTAAACTTGATTTACGGTACAACGGGTGCATCCAAATTTTTTTTACTAATATGTGATAATTTTTGATTGGACTGTGATTTAATGGCAAAATACATCCAAACGGTCAAATAATGTATGTATAGATAGATAATTACATTGCAGAGAATCCACAACCAAGAATTATGTATAACACAAGCTCCTTCTAGAGTACTCTCAAAACATAATAATAATAATATGTAGGTGCCCATAAATTAATACAGAGAAAATGGTTTTCTCCTACCTGTAAACTGTACATGTGTAACCAACACTAAATCTTGTAGCTCGTACCTTAATTTGGTTCTTCTAATTTAAACTCAAACTAAATGTTCTCTCAGAGGTGATTGGATAGGTTTACACTATCACACAGCCCAATATATTTAGGAAATATCTGTGTGTAATTAAAACTACAATGCTATTGTAATTACTGCAACCGTATTGCAAGCTTATCTCGTACTTACCCTACCGTACGTCCAAATTAAATGCATCACCAATGATCTACTAGTACAAAGAAAACAACCCAACAATTGAGCTTGGTTGATCACCTACATATATACAAACACTTTGAAACATTCTCCTCCATAAGCACCTTATTATATTAGATACAATACAATATTAGAACCTTTGCTACGTAACCATGTTGAGCTCCTATTCTTTGCCCCTGATCCCTTTCCTAGTTATCATTCTCTACTACTCCACCATTCTCATCATCTTCCTCATGCTGATCAACTTTCGAGTCGCTTCGAGTGCAGAACGTGCGGTTTCCCCCGCCCGACATGATCAAAGACGGGATCAAGAGAGAAGAGAACGAAGACATGGACACGCGCATGTTCGATGCAGTTTGTGCTCAACAAGAAGGTTCGAGAGTCAGGGACAAAGTTGCCCCCTATGCAGAGAGAGTGTAACATCACAAGGAGTGAATGGTTCGCGAGAAGTCATCGACGGCGTGCGCGAAACGCCGCCGACTATTGTTGTCCGACCATTCGACGACGACGGATATCGCCACCGCCGTGATCATGCATTGTGGTTGAGATGAACATAGTACAGATCAAATTTGATCGTTACTGTAATGGTCAATAAAGAGTTGTACTGTAGAGCTAGCTATGTACAAATTAAGCTTGCAGAATTAATTAATTAAATTGTGTTTTATTTTATTACGATTAACAAAAGGTATTCAATTTAGTTAGTAAAAATAAGAAAAATCATATTTAAAGGATCTGTTTCAAAATAGATAATAGCCGAGAGGGTTGCGTGTAAATTTGTTCCCAAAAGATATTTTTTGTGCGTCGCACTCGCACCCCTCCTCCCCTATCCTCTCAATTAACTTCCATCGCTAACGGTCACTAGCCGTTGATAATCGATGAAGCTCTATAGCGGAGATTATACCCATGGATTAGGGTTTCTAAACCCTAGATTCTCTGACCTCACCAAACGCCCCCAATCCCTCCTCCTCCTCCTCCTCCTCCGAGGGTTTCCGCTGCGATGCGCCCGTGGCGTTGCTCGGAGATCTCTCTGCGTCTCGGTTTTCCGAAGCTCTCTCCATGGTAACAGTTTTTATGGCCTAACTAATTTTGATCGGTAAAAGTGTTTCTTCTCTCTCTAGTGTCCTGTTGCTATTTTGAGTGGAACGGGAGTGGGTTCTGAGCTCAAGTTGTGTTTTTTTTTTTTTTCATTTTGGGCATCAATTTTGAGTGGTGTTTGCCTAAGTGTGATTAGAGTAAGTAAAAGTCACATTTCTGTGGGCTTATTTTCAGTGTCTCCATCGTTGAATGTAAATGATAAAATGTTAGTTTTTTAGCTGTTTATCATGGTAACATGTTATTTTTCCAAGTTCAAATCTTTCGGGGCGTTCAGCGTTACTTAATTTTCTACTATTTAAATTGGAGCCCGCGTTCCTGGGCTTATCAAAAAGTGTCGAGCAATGGAATGTGTTGAATATAAATAATTAAAAACACGTCGAATGATTTGTATTCCAGAGTCCCAGCTTGGGCCGTCGTTCTCTAGCAGCTTAAGCATTTAGAGAATTTGGAGACGCGCGATTATTGAGTCTTGCTTCTGCTTTAGCAAACTGTTTATTTTCTCCCGAAATAGGTAACGAAACTGTCGGAGAGGATGTGATGCGAATGTTCTTCAAGGAGAGACAGTTGAATGGGGATTTTGTATCGAAAGCTTCTGACATGCTATGGGGAATGAAAGACTTAGAACTTGATGAATTTGAAACTAGCATTGTGGAAGAGGACAGTCAACAATCTAATGACGTAAGTTGTCGACATGTTCGATTTGTAGTAACATCCAATGCAATCTTGATCATTGCCGAAATTTTTATATACTACGCATTTCTATTCGTAGGCAATGGAAAGTGAAACCGACAGTGGATTTTTGAAGCTTACGACAACTAGAGACTGGATAGTTGGTGATAGCAGTGCTCCACTGAACAGGAAATTAGCAGCTGAGGTTTGGGTTACATGAATACAATTTACGACGACGCTCTGTATTACATTGGCTTTGCCACATTATAGTGGTTGTTTTATGCATACATTTGTCTTTCCAAGATCTAAGTTGATGATGTATCTAATTCACATTTGATGACAGAATTGGCAGCATGAGAGTGAAAAAAGGAAGAAACTCAACCTTCTGAAATATGAAGCGGTATTATCTATTTTCTGTTCCTATTTGATTTTACCCTTCTTTTTTACTTGCCGATTTACGTAACTACTCTTCCCCACCCTTAAAAGGGAAAAGAAGTTTAGAAACGAGACAAACTCATAAACAATTTATCATGTTTTGTCATGCGCCAAACTGTTGTCTTGTGTGATGATTTAAATGTTTCTGGCGCAAATCATAAGATGAGAGATGTTGACAAAAACAAAAATGAAGTTGATTATAACTCACAGATGGTTATATTATTATGATGTAATCGAAACTTGTAGCATTTAAATTTTGTGAAATTGTATTCTTTGTCATATGCCTGCAGCTTAAGAGTGAACTCCTGCTATTGACCGCCGGAATAGGAGCTGGTTGCAGTCTATACTGTTTGCTGACCTTTTCTATCGAGGTATACGGTTATGTCACTATCGTTAACTGTAGGGTTTATCTCTATCTCAGCGTGCTTCCGTTCTTTTGAAAAATATTGTAAAATTTTGGGCTACATATCTAATAGGTCAGACATCATTTTTCTGTTAAGTAACTAATTGCCAGTTCCATCTGACAGGCTGCTGTAAGTTATGCTTCCGGAGTTCTTTTCAGGTATTTTTTTCTATGCTGATGGCATGCTTCAAGTATTTACAGTCCCAGCATCCATGTATTTGATACTTGTTTTATACTTTCTGATTATTTCACACTTCTCTTCCTATACTAGTCTGTAAGATATAACTATGGCTGGTTGTTGAAGATGAATTTTCCATTTTCATATTGTTTGATGTTCTTACTATATCTTTGTGTTGGACATAACACTCTGATGTTTCATTAATCTACTGTACAGTTGCTTGTACCTTCAGCTTCTGTATTATCACACAGACAACCTGTCAAAAGAAGCTATTCCTACGATTTTTCTGCAGAAGAAATCCAAGAAGTATGTTTACAAATTTACACATTTCACATTGATTTTTCATCTCCATATGGTGATTATGCTCTGAACCCTTTTTTTTTTTTTTTTTTCTCTCATACAATAATATCCTCGTTTAAAGTAAAATTGGAATAAGAAGTGAGGATTTGAAGAATGTCGTGGAGAAAACATTGCGCGGGACCACAATTGCTCTCTCATCCCCGAGGCTTGTAATTCCTGCATCAATTTATGGCTTGTGGGCCTTGTCACATAATTTCAATTATGAATTTTTGGATTTCCAGGTAAACAATTCATCGACATTCAAAGCATACTTGTACTTTTCATTATTGCCTAAATCAATTTTATTCGCTTCTGCTACATTCTTTGCATACTTGTCTCATTAATTCACAATCTTGACCCATCTTTTGACGACGAAGGGATTCTAATGAAAGATCCTTCTTCGTGTACAGATTGTTCCAGGAATGATGGGCTTTTTTGCATATAAGGCTGCAGCTTTGGTGCAAGTTTACAGAGACAACGAGAACCTGCGCATGATATTTCCAGAAAATGAGGGCACTGAAAACACTTAAAAGGTGCAGATGCAGAAAGTTTTCCAAAGTCACCAACCCCTTTCTTAAGTCCTCATGTCTTGTAGAAATATCTTTGATGTAAAAAGCCAATGCAGATTCTGCTGTTCTGAGACTCAATCCAAGTATTTACACAGCAAAATTTTTGTGGGCCCTTTTCTTTTGATTTATTATTAGCAACACTTCAAGCACAGATAAAACTGGACATATCTAGCAAACTGACGAATGCCCATACTAATGAACTGCAGAAACTGGTGATGGGATGCTAAACTTGCCCCCAAACTCTAATTCTTCAAGGCCTAAAAAACTGCAAGGGAAAAAAGAAAGCTAATCCAACTTTTCATCACATGGACTTAACTTAGTAGTGTGTACAAACTAGCATGATATGAACATCTGTAGCAGATTAATAGACCTCAACATGTTATGTTTCAAATCTGACACCCAGAACAATAAATCAAAGTGATTTAAGTACAAATCAGTGCGTTTCTTTAAGGAAGACACAAATCAACCATGATGGAATAAGAGCAGGGTAAAAAATTATAAACCAAGTAAAAAATTTAGTAAGAAATTTCAGGCTAAAATTAAAGCATATCAGTGACAAAAGAACTTCAACAGCTACAAGTTTCACAAAAACTGACCTGTTACAGAAAATCTGAATTGCTTAAAAAGCAGTTTCATGGACATAATAATAGAAACCTATCGCGCTATTTTTAATACAGGAATGTAACCACATTACCTACCTAACAACACCATAGGTTTCGGAAATAAACAAACTCCAGCCAACAAAAGCAAGCACAAGTGATCCGAAAGCACCATTATCATGTGAAACATTCTGGATAGCACCACTGCATTAGACTCAGTTTAGCGCCTATGCCCGTGCCTTTTGCTCTTCCTGCAACTCCCTTTATCATCAGAATCGCTATCAGAAGCAGACTCAGATTCGGACGAGTCAGATGATGAGCTGTATTTCCCGCGCCTTCTCTTCTTCTTCTGCTTCTTCCTCCTCCTCCGCCGCTCCTCCGAATCTGATGAACTGTAACTCGAACTACTCTCAGATGAATAGTCCGTCCCTGTCACGGAAGATCCACTATCTGTTTCGAAAACAGAATCTTCACTATCTTCACCCTCTGAATCGGTACTCGACCTGTGCTTCCTCTTACTCTTCGCTCTGCCCTTTTCACCTTTCTCTCTCTTCTCACTTTTTTCATCCTTTGCCACCTCGATATCAGGATTGTCCAACTCATATGAGACCGAGAGAGTCATTTTCAACTTAGGGTTTTTCAGCTGCTGGGTTCTTGAGGGGCGCGACATGTAGACCCGCTCGTTCTTGCATTCATACGTCCAGTGGCCACTCTGGAAGCACTTCTGGCATTGGGCAGCAAACCCACCAGCAGAAGCCACAGAGGCTTTTGGATCTTTTCTCTCACCCAATCTCACGGCTTTTTCTGTGCTCATCAGATACATTTGGCGCTTCGCTTCTTTCCTCTCCTGCCACCTGCTCGGCCCTTCTTCCTTCTGGCCATAGGCATTAACGTTCCGGGCCGCAGCCGCAGCAGCACGCTCAGCTTGAGCTCGGCTGAGGCCCTTGGCTGCCGTTAGGGCGGCTGCCTTAATTCGCTCAGCCGCGGCCTGTGCCTTCTCTTCCTTCTTGCTAGACATATCTGACTGTTAGTATGAATGGATAAGGTGTGAGCTTAAAGGAGGTGGAAAGCTGATCTGTCCTGCAAAAAAGAACACCAAGATTCTGCTTTATCAAGGACTGCTACTTGGTGAAGTAATACATATTTACAGGTGAAAGACAGAAAGACCAAAGAAAAGAAAGAAATATGCAATTTTGAGAAAAGAGCACAAGATGATTAAGATTAACCATGTAATTTTGAGGTGAGCTCGTCTCGAAAGTAAAAGTACACAGCTCGCTCGTGTTTGGCTCGAGCTCATATCGAGATAGAAGATCCTAGCTTGTGTTCGGTTCAGTTATTATTCGAGCAGGCTCAAATTTGGCTCGTTAGCTCGCGTAGTTACAGAAGCTAAGGTAGCTCGTGTAGCTTGATATTACCAAGCTCGTTTTTTAGCTATATTTTATGCACCCATAGAAATATGCAAAAAGCAGCATAAAAACAATGGAGCTTCTTAGAATAACTTAAGAATCATTGCAGCATAAATTAAGATACAAATCTATTCAATAGATACAATGTCTTACAGGAAAAAAGAAAAAAAAGATCTTTCATTGTTTAGCTTTTCTCATTCAGTAAACAAATTCAATAAATATAAAACATAAAGAGCTTATTCTCAAAGTTGCAAACCCTAAACCCCAAACTCCTCTTAATAAAAAAATAAGACCCCAATAAAGATCTAACATTTATCTCCGGAGAAAATTGATATTGATTTAGGACTCCTTAATCGGCGATTGATAGTTGGAAAGACAAGAATCAGCATGAGATAGTCGAAAACAGGCCATCATCGAAGAAATGATAACAACCAGTAGTTGATTAAAGAATAAAAGTTTTTTGTTTTCCTTTATATGTAAACCCTAGAAGCCATCGGAGTTATTGAAAGAAGAAAATTAGCTAAAAATTTTTACTTTGAAGGTCGATCCCCATGAAGTGGTTGATTATCTTCTTCTATCTCTCTTTCAATTTCTCTTCTATTTCCACTAATTCTAGTTAGGACCTGCTGATCATATCAACAACCACAACGAAGCAAAGCTAACAAAAGAAAATAAACTAAAATATACATAGCAACCGAAGCATCCAAAGATATCGATCACATGCATATTTTTACAGCAATCACAAATTTTTTGCTGAGAAAGGGGCTAAAAAATCATCCAAAATAGAAAAACACACGCAAAACTAACGAGTTTTCGAACAAGGAGCATCAGGAATCAAGAAACACGCAATAAGCGATAAATTGAAGAGCAGAGTGGGATCAAATTTCAGACCTAGAGAGACGAAGAGACTTGGATCGCGAATCGCGAGCGATCGATCGATCGCCTCTGCGGATACCCAATACTTTCGCAAGAACAAACGATGTTAGCAAACCCTAGGTTTTAGAACGACTTCGCCCACCGACTTTGTTCTTATCGCACGTGCGTTCGTTTTTTTTTCCTAAGTTTTTTTTTTTTTTTTTTTTTTTTTTTTTTTTTTTTTTTTTTTTTTTTTTTTTTTTTTTTGCTTTGGCAAAAAAAAAAAAAAAAAAAAAAAAAAAAAAAAAACCGAAGTACAACTTATTTAAAAGGAATAATTACCTGTATAACCCTGAAATCTGAAGAAATATCTGATTTACCTCTCTTATTTTTTTCTTTTCAATATACCCTTCATACGTTCCACCGTTATTAAAAATATCCTTACCGTTTCCCTTTGTTAAGTTAATTAGGGTTAAACTAGAGTTAAATAATAATCGGAGTTGAAAACTATCAGATATATCTATTTTGCCCGGGTTTAGAGTTTAGGGTTTAGAATTTTTTAGGGTTTTAGGGTTTAGGGTTTAGAGTTTTTTAGGGTTCTAGGGTTTAGAGTTTAGAAGTTTAGGGTTTGGGTTTAAGGTATATTTGAAAGGGCAAAATAGTAATTACACACAGATAACGACAGTTCCAAATAGTACACTAACAGAGTTTAACTTCAGGAGTATTTTGGAAAAAAGTTGGAACGTAAGAAGGGTAGTTTTAATATTAGCCTTTTAAGAGAGGTAAATCTGAAAACAAGAAAATTTTTAGGGGTATATAGGAAATTGCCCCTGTTTAAAAAATTCGCTTATGATGCCAATTCGATCAGAACCGTCTATTTTTTTTATATAGCTTAATAATATTTATATAAATTTGTATATTAATTAAAAAAAAATTTTATTTTTTTTCTCTCTTTCCTCACAGGGCATCAATTTTTTTTTTTTATTATTTTTGCATCACTTTTCATTTCAGATAAAAAATATTACTGTATACAATATTATTATGAAAAATTATTTTATATTACAATATCGGTATAAAAAATATATATTATGAATAATATTTTATAATATTTTTAAGTAATAAATAAAATAATATGGATAAACTTAATATTACTTGTTTGATTTTGAATATGATCATTTTTTAATATTATTTTATTATTTTTATTTATAAATATTATATAATTATATAATTATTATTATTATTAAATAATTATTTTTATTATAATTATTTATTAATATGTAGTATTTTATCACTAGGACTAAATCTTTTGAATGCGGTGAATAGTTTACAGTTTTTATAGGACTATAAATCTTTTGAATGCGGTGAACCATTCACCACTTTTTAAATAAGCGGTGATTAGTTCACCGCATTTAGATACCCGAACAGCAAGAGATGGAGGCCTATTTTTATAAAAATATTTTATAAAAATTTTTGTTATTGAGGTTAGATTTGTAAATAAACCAACAGAATAAATAAGTTGTACTCGATATCCTTTGATATCCTTTGTTTCTTTCGTTCCTATTCAATTCAATAATTCAGTTTTAAAAAAAAAAAAAACATTATATAATTTAATAAGTTGTAAACGAAAAAATATATATGTATGTATATGTATATAATTAAAATATGATATGACAGTAAGGATTAATAAGCACAAATATACATAAAATGTTGAAATTTAAAAATTTGAGAAGTAACCTAAGCAATTTCGCAATATAACCAAATCGCAATAGTCATTTACCCCTTCAACACTCGAAGAAACTAATCTCTACTTCAAAGCCCTTCCATTTAAACATCGTTCTAACTTGTAAGTCATAAAGAGTTGAGGAAACAAATCAAAAGTTAAATTCAGCAGGCAAAGATTTTGATGTGGATTCAGAGTGTGTACTACAACGCACCAGTGAGAAATTACTGTATCAAATTCTGCAAAGATACGAACTATCCGATCCAAAATTTATATGAGCTACCAAAATCATACCTCGCATTGCTTTGCCTTGGATTCCCATAGCTCATACAAATCAAATCATGGATCTGACGAAAAACAGAAGAGAATTGTGGAGGAGCATCGACTTTATTATCCATCAAATTCGCACAAATTCCGCATACAGCCAGTATTATATTCATTTATGTACAAATCCGGGTAAGGGGAAGAAAAAGAATTCCTGGCCCGTTACTACACGCAGAGAACTGCAAAATCTGCACATATGCAGCCATCCACAAAATCTCTTTAAAGGAGAAATATATTCCGGTTGAAGCACTCAGAATTCAAAAAGATGGGGAGGCCGACTAATTCGCTCGCAGAGAAGTAGGGCCATGGGAAACGGCAATATGCTCCTTCTCGCTCTCAGTAGAGCCACTAACTCTGCTACAGCTACACTCTCCCTCCTCTGCCGCCGCAGCTGCAGCCGCAGCCGCAGCCGCGGCCGCCTTATCCATCTTCTCCTTAGCCTTAAAATCCTCCAGGCTTCGGAATTCCTCTCGTAGTACCCTATCCAACTCTGGATGCTTCTTTATAGGTTTGGTACCGTCCCTCTTCTCCCGGAAATGGTGAAATGCCCTGATTCATAAACAACTCACCATCATGGGGAAAGTAATACAACATGGGGGGTGGGAGGGAACACGGGAACATTAGCTAAATGCCTAGCAAAATTTTTCACACTTGGATGGCGAAGGTGTAGAAGTGAATAACCAGGACAAGTAGGTAAAAAAGGATAAAATGGTCATGAATGTTTATCATAAGCATACTGAGGGTGTTACCAGTATTTTTCAAGGCCATAAAGATTGCCCTTCTGATAGAACTCGAGCGTAAGCTGCTCAAAATCATCATATATATTCTCTTTGAAGTTTTTTTCCAACCCATAGCTGAAAAAAGGAAATAGAAAAATATAACTTACTAGGAAACAAATACATGCACATCACAATAGGGGCATCGGCTGAAAATGAGCTCGTGAACCTTTGTATAGAAGGGAGGTTGAAAAAGGGAAGTAGGATGCATACCTGTAAAACCTAAAGAGACACTCAAGTCCATAAAAGTACCTAGCGGCTGCATCCTCCAGTGCCAGCTTACGAAATTCCTTGTACATGGATTTGTTAAACATGTCTCTCAGGAAAAATGACCAAAACCGATAAAGTGTGTTCATTTCCTGCATGAAAAATAATCAAACTTAAATAGAGGGCCAAATTAGACGGTCCAAGAAAATATAAACACATGGAAGAGATAGCATCTTCAACAAACATTTTGAAGGTTTGGGACATTAATAGACATGATCAGGACAGGAAAAGTAAGACAGTTATATCAGTTGGATTAATTAGCAAGGGAAAAGGAGACAAGGTGTGAAGTAGGACTCTGATAGGATATATATCAGAAATTGAGAGAAAGGATAAGGCACAGCTCATTGTAAAATGAAAGGCCCAGTAAAGGTTCATTTTTTCTTTAAATAGTTATTTACTATTAAAACTAAACTACTTGAAGCACTAGCCTACATTTCTACAAAGAATATGAAGGTAATGGCTTCTCTAATAAACTGTACCTCACTGCAACCAATTCCTAATCTCTTACGCTCACCAAGGCATCGGTTGTGATACTTCAAGTACCTTCATCCAAGAAGAACTAAATAATCTCAGTTCAGCTTATAACCTTACTATGATAAATGTAGCAAGCTGAGCAAAACAGTTAAATTTATGGTGTTAAAAGTTATAAAGCCATCTACTTTTGCTGCTTAAATTCATTTTGCTCTAACAACTGATGACTTGGATGCTGAAATGGTGGAAAAGGTTTTGGCATTGATCCGACAGGTGGACTGCTCCCGGGAAGAATACCATGGGGAGAACCACTTAACTTTGAGGGCATAGAGCTGCAAACACAAAAAGAGATAAATAAATAAAAACAATTTTTAGGAAACAAATAAACTATAACTAACCGTGAAGTTTCTAACTGAAACTAAGGAACAAGTCTAACCCGTGATTTTCAGGTGGAGTCGACCCAAAGAAATATCCAATTGACTTGCTTGGCGGACTTTCTGATGCAAATCCATGACGATTATGAGCATTTGCATACGAAACAAAATTACCTGGAAACAACCGCTGTTTAAGGGAGCCATGTGACTTGTTATTGCCCTTATTTTGTCGCCTTCTAGATAAAGTGAGTCCCGACTCTTCATAACCACAATTTCCAGCAATTATTGCATTCCTCTTTGAATTCATTGAGGAATCGGATAGGGCAGTTGATCTAGAATATCCATCTCTTATTCCAGAATTATTTCTTTGATGATTAGGGTGTTTGGCTTGTAGCTCCTGTCAGCCACAATGTATTGTTAATATATATGATGCACCAAATATGTTGGTAAACTTGGTGTGCTACTTATTAAAGGAAATAGAGGAAAAAAGAAAAGAGCGTCGCTTTCATACAGCACCAGTAAAACCAAGGTAGAAAATAAATTTGTACAATTTATTGATAAGAAGCTGTCACCTGCAGCCGCTCATAAAAGTAAAGGCCATCAGTGATAGTAGATGCATGCTCATTCGTAATTGCTTCTGATTTCCTCGAACTGGCACTCTCATCTTTATCAAGACAAATATCCTGTACAGAACTCACAAAAAATGGAACTTTTCATTACGAAAGCTAGACTAGAAACTTAGAAATTAAAAGCATTATGTCAATCCAATAAACCCGGCTGTAACAGCCGTTCTCAACTCTAGAGCAAACTCATATGACATCGAGTGGAACACCGCCGATTCTAATCTTGATAACTTTTTATATCAGGGAAACAAATGAGAAAACCTTTCTGCATGCAGGGGTGAGGTTGCATAAGTCTAACCTACACCAGAAGGCCCCCCAATGGCAGATTAATTCAGTCTGTTTCTTCATGTGTAGGCTGATTTGTTAACCCTCAACAAAAAATTTGAAAGCAGCCTTTAACATTAGGAATTAAACTATAAACTACTACAGATGTTTATTAATGATGGGAGCGACACTGTTTATGTTTAGTTATTTACAGAAAGAGGGAAATGATGCTTATACACGATCATGAAAATGTATGTAGATATACACTGAAAGTTTACTAGCCAATCGAGAAATAAAGGGATTGTCAGAACTTAAAAGCAACTGAATGTAATTAAAAGAAAGACCAAGCAGGTTTTATCATCTGCATGAAAACAGGATGTCATAAAAGGTCAGCTTACCTTCCAAAAATAGAAAGTCAACATACATGAGAAAACAAAAATGATCAAATTCCAGACAACGGAAAGCAAAGGTAGAATAAACAGACAACAGAAAGCAAGGTAGAATAAGCAATAATATCTCAACAAAGAAGCAAAGAAACCAAATCTTACTTGGGTGACAATTATTAGCCTGCGGACATCTTGATCGTTAACATCCATTTCATCCTCTTCATCATCAACCCTGCTTAAAGCATTTGTTGTAAGAGAAAAGAGACCTCAAAATTAATATTAGCATGATCTACCTCTAAAACAAAAGAAGCAAGATCACTGAATCAATGAGAAATGAAGGAAAAAAAGGCAAACATGATATTACTCATTTTTTAAATTCTATTGCTGGCATCAACTATTAAAGATCATACTGCCAAAGAAAAACTAAGCGCTTGAATAATACCCAAGAGCTGATGAATACTATTCTTCTATTTAATAGCTTGCAGACTTTGCTAGAATAATCAAACATATAAGTAGAATATTCTAGACAACCTAATGATACAAAAGCACAACAGTGCTATCAATGTTTCTGCCTTCCAGACTAAACGATTGCCAAAAGCATGAAATGTTTTGAAATGATCGCATCTATGCTGTTAGACCATACAAAGAAAAGAAACACAATGAACGATTATGCATACAACAGCCTTCTCACAGCATAAGAGTCAAAATAACTCAAATAACAAAAGACCTTTGTAGACATAACAGAAGAGTTACCTCCTATTTAAAGAAAGATCATCCCTGTGAACAAACTCCGGCTCCAATTCCTCATCAAGCATGAATGTGCTTTGCTCCGCCCTACAGCTAGGTGATTGGACAGCAATGCCATTAGAGAAGACCTCTATATTCTGCATGTCAGATACCCTATTTGAACGTGTGACATCAAGCGCAAGATCACCACTACTGGAGAGATTGTCATTTTCCTGTGACTTCGCAGAGATAACAACAACAAGCGTGTTACCAGATTTAACATCAGCCATGGTGCCAACTGAATCTTTCTCTAGCGAACAGCTACATGTGCTGCAAAGTTCTTTCGGTCTGACTCCTGAATTTGGTCCAGATACTAATTCTATGCACCTATCCTTGTTATCACCGTCATATGCCGCTGCTTCATCAGCTGTTGGCACTTTGAGACTATCGCATTCTGCAATAAGCTTATCTTCAATTTTCGAGTACTCACTTACAGAGGGCAAATAGTCCTCTTGAACCTTACAGGTAGTTTGACGGACAGAATCTTCATGAGAGATTCCATCATTACTGCTCTCACTTCTACTGTTATTCTCTAAACTGACTGGACTCTGGCTCTCCACAGACACAGATTCTGTTGAGATTACATGGTGACGTGATGAGGGAAGCCACTTAGACCAGTCATTACGCCTCCTTATTCTGCCATCCTACCAACAAATCGACAGAAGTAAAAGTAGACATTTAGAACAATTGATCACGCTAGTGTAGACAAAAATTAATTCGCAAAGTATGTAAAAGACTAAGAACCTGAATTTCTACTACACTTGAACTCTGCAAAGCATCAAGTATTAAACGTGTATCTTTTGTCATGCACCTAAGCTGCAAATTGAAAAGAAATAAACAGGATGTTCATAATTTCCAATGATGGCAATCATATGCACTTTGAACCAAATAACAGCACCATAAAAACTGCACATTAAGAAGTTAGCACAAAGCGTATACCCTATTAAAATCGGCAATTTTTGATATCGAAACCCATCCATGATCATCAAGTATTGATTTCAGGTAATCATCTTTCTCTAAATTTTTGTCACTGCAAAAGACAAGAAATATCAGGATGTAGTAAAAGAAAATTATGAACACTCTACATAGCAATCAGTCAATAAAGTTCAAAGCAAAGTGCTGAAAGATTCTCAGCCGAGAATGCCAAAATCTATTTTCCCTTCAGTGATTGAGATAAGACTTGCAGCACTTACTATTATGACATATGAACCATCAATAAATCAAAAGAGAATTGTTTGATGAGATACCTGACAGTTCTTCTAAATAGCACGAATCAAGGCCAAAGAATGCAAATTTACATAAACAAGTAAAAACTCACCTGAAATAATACTCGACTTGTTTAACTATTTTGTCTCTTAACTCTACTTCCTCAGTTTTCAGATCCTTATCGGTAAGAGGGGGAGGACGCGAAATTGGACGAGGTGGACCCCTCATCATTTCCAAAGGAGGGGCAGGCACATAAAACATCAGAGAAGGATCTGTGTTGAAACAAACAGGGATATCAAAAGGAAAAAGCAGAGAGATTGAAGAGGTCAACAGAAGAAAAGCATGGAAGGTAGGCTTAGGTATATACCAGGGAAACCAGGCGCACTAACGAACCCAGGAGCAGGACCATAAAAGCGTGGCGGAAGTGGCCTGATAAAAGGCCGCGGCCCGATATCATGAGGCATATTTATGTTGCCTCTAGGATTAAACACACGAGGACTGTGCCGTGTTTGGTTAGGATGGTTTCCATGCTCATACCCATTATTATGATGCTTATTACCATGATTGCCACCATTCGGCCCCCAAGCATTTGGATCTCCTCTTGGTGGCGGCTGACTATTTTGACCAACAGGAACAAAAGCTGGGAATGAAGTTTCATATCCAGGCTTCACAACATGGACGTCATTATTCAGGAATGGTACAGGACAAGGCCGGTAGGCATATTCATGAATCATCAAAGGCGGAGCTTGTACAACAGGGTATAAAACTGGTTGTCCAGGCTGTTGATGGTAGGGCAATGGTACAGGAAATGGGGGGGGTGCACCATTCGTAGGAGTGTTACGCTTGGGACCATGTTTACCATGAGGGTGCATGTGACGATGCTTATTGGGAGGATTACCACTTCGAAACCCATCAGATTTGTGCAGGCCAACAGGTCCCTGAAAGAATGTTACTGTCTCATAAAAACCATAAACCGAAATGCCTAACAACAAGGAAATAAGTTATAGAAATGCAGCATAACTAGCTTTATTATGAAGAATAATTTTCACGAATCACAAGGAAACTGATAAGCTGATTTACTAGGTCTTACACTAATATCAGAAGATCTTATGTTTGAAGTATTAGCATCGCACATGAGATATACCCGGATATGCAAAATCTGTCTTCTATATAGATCCATGAGTCACAAATTCTAAGCAAATTAATTAATTTCTTAATCAAACTTACGTTCGCAGGTGCTTACTTCGTCCAATGTGCTATAATTCCAATATAGATCTTTGCAAAATTACTGATCTAATAAAGTAATAAGTAAACTGCCGTTTCTCTCATTTCAAAATTTCACATATCCAAAAGGGAGCTAATCAAAGCTTTTCAATTAAATTTTCTCCAAGAAAAGGCAATTGACAATGATGGCCCAATCAGGCCTTTAAGAAGTAGCTCAATAAACCTACCTTATCTGACTCAACTAGCGTAAACCCACAAACCAGATTGACTTTGAACACACAACCTGCCAACCATATTTAAAGCACCGAACTAGGAAAGCAAGTCTCTAAGAATGTTGTCATCACAAGAGCAAGAACAAATTCTAGCAGTCGTCGTACACAAAAGGCATTAAACCAACCGCCAACTCTACATAAAATCGGTGACAAAATGACATTTATAACACTAGCCTATTCTATTAAACTGATGGGATTCTGTAACATTCCATATGTAATTCAGGTCCTGAGCCACAATATACTAAGAAATGAAATGAAAAAAAAAAAAAAAAAAAAAAAATCAAAACAAGGTAGGATAAGTGTAAATTTTTTTAAAGAAAAAAAAAGTTGCACCATCCAAAGGACAATCAGAATCTTGAAACTTCTATAACACCGGAATCAGCCCTTAGAAATTATTACAGAAAGTTAACGATTTCCTTCCTCCATCACAGTAAGTAAAGATCTCTCTAGTAGAGTTACTTGGGATCTATGCGACAAGGTTAAATAATCAAACACGCTAACCCTAAGTAGATTTCTTCAAATATATATATATATATATATATATATATATATATATATATATATATATATATATATATATGCGAAACTCGATTAAGAACGAACCTGCACCGGAAAGGGCAGCGCAGCCCCATTATTCGGAACTGGGCTTGCGTTCCCTACCGCAGAAATCTGCGGCGGCACCTTCGCGGAGGCGTCCAAGGGCTTCTTCCACGGCGCATCCGCGAGCGCTGTCCACGGCTCCGCCGCCGCCACTCCGTCTCCGGCCGCCGCCTCGGGCGGCGCCGCCGCTCCTCTCTCCATCGCCGAGCGGGGGGAGTTCGAGGGCGAGGAACCTAGCGCGAACGCGACCTAACTACACAGAGAGAGGCTCGCATTTACCGAGATATGGAACGATCTTCGCGGACTCGTCGCGGCGCTCCACCCATTGCCATCTCCTTGCGTCGAAAATGGCGGGGGAATCGAAGAGGGAGAAGGAGAGGGAGAGGGAGGGGGGAGGTGGGTGTTAGGGTTTAGAGAGGCGGGATTAGGGTTTTTTTCCGGAAGGGAGGAGAGCGACAGTTTCGCGGGACGAGAAAGAGAGTGAGTGAGAGAAAGAGAGAGAGAGAGAGAGAGGGAGAGGGGGACGTACGCGGATTTACGCTTTGGATTTGACCGTGGGAAGTAACCCCGGCCCTGTGAGGTCGTATATAATATATAGACCTATTTAAAAAATAAAATTAATTAAAATTAATTACCTATGTATTTTTTTAAAAAAATTATATATTATAATTTTTGAAAAATATTTTTAATAAAATAAGTAAATAATTATACAGATGGTGGAATTTTTATTTTTTTTTTATTATAGAAATAATTCCAAAACTTTATTATTTTACTATTAAATAATCTTAAAAACTAATAATACAAACAAAAAAAAAAGATAAAATTCTAAAAAATTAAAAAATTATAATTAAATAATTTTAAATTTTAAATTTCTTATAACAGAATTGTACGCGCGCCGCATAAATGGAGGAAATAATTTTCCCCACCGTTTATTCTCTGTACGGATAACTAATTATTGGAGTTTAGCAGCAGGTTCTTCGAATTTGCTGTTAACTGTGACGTCGAAGAGTGTTTTTTTTTTTGAGAGAGAAAGGTAGCATGCTACCCGCTTCGTTTATTTTTTAAATAAACTTAGCTGGAAATGTGAAGCAACTAGGCTTCGAATTCGGATTACGGGAACCATCAAGCCCTTTGCCACTTGTACTAGGGACGGTTGATGTCGAAGAGTGTTCATAAGTGCCATCAGTGGGTCATGTAATAAGCACTGCTACTAGTACTGTAAGTTTGCCCGTGCCGTGCATCACTTGTGGCCTGATCAAGAAAATTTATCATCTACTTGGTGTTTTCTTGTAGACATTCAGTATGTTATCTTAGAACTTAAGAGGTTGATTTTGTGACTGCAAGAAATTCGTCTGCCTCGGCGCTTGTTTCAGCAACAAAATAGCAAAATTATCTCAACTCAAGCTCACAATTATACAGAGATTAGCATTTTGACTTCAGTAGAACGTGAATTTTACCAGACTTGTATGCGTGAGCAAGTTTTTCGACGTTTACCTTGCACTTTGCAATATTACTCGAGAAGTAGGTGCTTCTGCAGTGCGCAGTGCTAAGCGTTCTGAAGAGGGAGGGGAAGTTTGCGAATGGCAAGATCGAATTCGCCGATCAGTGCAATGCTCGTGAGCGGAGGTGGTGATCTTCTTGTTTCCTTCTCTACCTTTCTTCTTGGATATTGAAAGTTAAAAGAGTTTTGATGGTTACAATAACTGGTTACTTTTTTAAATCCGAAGCTGATCCACAAAGGCAAGCAATTTGATAAATTATCACCACAATGGTGTGTGTATCTTGTATGTCTCATGCAGTGCACAGTGCACTCAATTATCTATAGCCAATGTATTAAAATTTAGAAACAATCTATACCATCTAAGAAGAGCTTATGCTTAAAGATTGAGTAAATTGGAAAGTTTATACTTAAGACACTAGGAAGCAAGCACAGATGGGTGGTGTGTAAATAAACAGATCATAAATCCACAGCAAACTGAAGAAATTTCAACTTCATTCACGCCAAAGAGACAATACAAACATGGTCACTTCTCATGGCCCTCACTTTACAAATTACAAAGAACTACTCAGGTACACACTTCACGCTTGTGTCTTTCCATCTTTCCAGTTCATTATCAAACACGCAGCCAAAATGTGTATATGCATGCTCTGGTTTAATTCAAAAAATAATAATGGAGAGAAATGCTTCTCTTGCAGGGTTTTCCTACGAGTGGTGTTTTGGATTGGCAAAATAGAAAAGACAAAATCATTCTCAAGAATAGAACTGAACCAGTGGAAAGTTAGACCGCGAAAGTCCGGTCTTCCTCTGATAAGCCTGGGCAACATCAGGAACTTGCTCCAGATACCTGGCAACATACTTCTCGGCGAACTTCTTCTCGGTCATCAGGATCACGGTGTGCAGTGCCGATCTCTGCGTCTTCCGCAGCAGTATTCCCTTGGAGATCAAGAGGTTCAACACCGAGCACCGCGGCATGATCGTCTTCTCGAGGCTCAGCAAGATCAGCTTAGGCCGCAGCGCCACGAATGCAGGCTCCCAGAGCAGCTCCCGCCGGAAGAAGTCCATCGCCTTGGCGATCTTCTCGTCGGACGCGAGCATGCAGTTCGGGTGCTTCGCGAAGGCCGCGAGGGTCTGCTCGTCGGACCACCCCAAGCTGCGGTACAGCGCGAGCTTGCGGTCCCAGGTGGGGCGGCTGAGTCCCGCCTTGGCGTTGACGGCGATGACGAATGTGGTCGACGAGGGATTGATGTCCAGCTCCCTGAGCTTCTCGATGGCCGCGGCGAAGCGGTCGGGGCGCTGGGTGATGATCCAGGGGAAGAGGGTGGCGAGGAGGACGATCTTGTTGGGGGGGACGCCGTGGGAGCGTAGGGTTTCGACGTTGGGGGCCATGACCTTGGCGAGGTCGTAGCGGAGGAGGCGCCAGGAGCCGCGGACGGCGGCCATGACGTGGTGCATGGAGCCGAGCACGGCGAGGAGGAGGGCGAGGTTGGGGAGGAGGCGCTTCTCGAGGCTGAGGCTGAGGAGGGTGGGGTTGGTGGCGATGAGGTCGAGGAGGTCGGGGCGGGGGAGGCCGAAGGCGAGGAGGGAGTCGAGCTTGGGGCGGATGGTGCGGTCGGGGTGGGAGAGGAGGAGCTTGGGGTGCTTGGCGAGGAGGGAGGCGATCTGGCGGTCGGAGAAGCCGTACCCACGGAGGAGGGCGAGGACGGAGTCGGGGCCCACGGCGGAGGAGAGGCGGATGGATGCGGCGGCGGCGGCGGCGGCGGCGGGTGGGAGGCCACAGGCGGAGGAGAGGTAGGAGACGGTGAAGGACGAAGGGTCAGGGGGATCGGGGGAGGGGGCGTGAAGGAATCGGAGGAGGAGGTGGGTTAGGGTTAGGGTTTGGGACGAAGTGGTGGTGGTGGTTCGGAGAAGAGGGTTTCTTCGGAGAAGACGAAGCAGCATTGTGGAGAGAGAGAGAGAGAGAGAGAGAGAGGACTTGGTGTTGATATCGTAACGATAAAAAACCCTAGAGAGAAGACTTGCTTTAATAAGAGACCCAAAGAAATTATTTCAGTGTATTCATTTTGTAGCAGCACACTTCAGCCACCATATTATCACAGCACAAGAGTAACAAGAGATTTAGCTTTTTCACTTCACCTGTTTGATCGAAACAATGTGGAAACTCATCCTCCTACTTTAAACAGATTTTGACTTGTTATTCATTCAAACGGATTAATGCCATTATAAACTTAGGATAAAGCTTCACCAAGGCAACAAGCTTGAATCACAGTATAATCAAATCACCTTCCAAGAACCAAACTATTATATGGCAAGCAACTTTCCATGTCGTCCAGTCCAGTCCAGTCCAGTCCAGTCCAGTCCAGAGAGAGAGAGAGAGAGAGTTCATGAAGTTCATAAGTTTTATTCTTTTGGTATTCTTGTGAGTATACACTTGCATAGCAGGGAGATTAGTGCCTACAATTGGTTCACCGCATCAGCCATGTACCTACCATCTAATAATAATGTCTTTCGTTCCATCTCATACTTCCAGTCCAACCATTCAGCTCCCCTCCTAAATAAATAGTTTTTAAAACAGGAAAATTGTTCAAGCTCACTAGGCGGTGTGTCGGTGATGCGGTGCAGCAGGTGCAAGCCCTTATTCTCCTCATGAAGGTGCACCTTTAAATGTTTATCTGTACAACATCGTATACGCAGGTAAGTCCTTCACACTGGCAGTGTCATCCAAGGCAAGCTCGCGCTCTAGCTGGGTTCTTGTAGACTTCAAAACTTCCTGGTAAGAGAAGCGCGGTAAGGTGAGAGAAAATAAATTAACAGCAGGTCTTTGAAGAAAGGAAATAAATCATCACTAGTAAAGACATGCAAATAGTGCTTAGAATTACATTGAACTCCATGTAAGAAGCCCGTTTGGCGAGCCATTGAGCGTCCATCAGGCGAAATGCCACGCAATATAGGTTGTCAAATGCACTTTCATCTTCCGCGAGCAGCTCCAAGAAACGAAGTCCGGCTTTAGTAGTCGGCATGCCTGCAAGAGAAGGATAGGTATTATCAACACCAATACTACGATTCAATACAAGTCAAAGGGTTCATTCAGAAAATTACTTGACTGGAGATCTAGCATCTGGATCAACATGAACGATATATTAACACCAGCAACGGCAAAAGGGTACTCCCATTCGGCTCTCTGCCCTTCCTGTTTGTGCAATAGCATCTGAAATGAGTCCTGTGTAAGGAAAAGAATTAGTTATGGAATGGCCTTTTTTTATGCCAAGAGGAGGGGAAGAATGCGGCCATTAAATGAGGTGAAATGAGAAGGATGTACTCACTGGGTAGTTCTGTGCGAAAAAGATGAGGTTCTCCAGCGATACAAATCCACCACCCCTGATAGAGGATACAATATGTCAATTCACTACATGGATTCATTTTATATTACGTGAAAAAAGATGCATCGAATACAAAGTACCTGAAATCCGACGATGGGTCTGTACCTTGCCAACCCATCTCCTTCCACGATTCTGATTTGAGAGGAGGAATCGCTTGATTAGGGTAAGCGAGCCTCCAAAGTTGCTTTAGTGCATCCTGTGCACAATATTAAGGTTTAGTTTTCAATAATTTCAGCTATATACTATTTAATAGAGTGCTTTTAGGAGAGAGGAAATGTGATTAAATGAACTGTAAACAATAAGCATGAATAAATACTTGATGATCCACACGAGAACCATCGAATGGCACTTGTAATCTCTCCCTAAGATTCTGCAATCTTTCTTCCTGAAAGATTAAAACAGTCAAAAATTACACAAAATTTGTCGTTTTAACGAAAAATACAGATATACCAAAAGGAAAAGAGATCCTTTACTATTTCTTGTTATTACCTGTAAAGGACTCAGATAAACCAGATGTCCCAGATTAGAAGAAGAAAAAGGTAGAAGCCTTCCTAAAGCTGTCCCAGAGCTATGTAGAATGTTTGCTGCAAAATGGGCAACCGAATCAATACTACCTCCAGCTACAATATTCAAGGTAGTTTTAATCAGGGAAGTGAAAAGATATGAAAGCAGGCGAAATTTTCAACTCAGAGATGCCCCAGTATACAGAGTAATATATAGGATGAACTAACACATTAGCCAGCAAATTGAATCCAACAATGGAATTGGTATAGAAGTGCAATACTGCATAGGAATATTGATGAATACGAGAAATCGAGGCGACAAGTACCTAACCATTGCGTCCATTCTGCAATCAAATTAGAAAAGATATACGTCCAATGTAGTTGTTCCTTCTTCTTGTCGTCCCAGATATCTTGCTCTCCTTCGTGATCATATACCTTCGAAAAACTCCGAGCCTATATTAGCACATTCGAAAATGAAATATTTTCTTTCAAAAAATCAACCGATAGTATGAGTATGAACCTCGGATTGTCTCCTATCGAAGCTATGCTTTCCAAGAAGAGGCTCATTCAGAGAATCAATACTTGTTATGTCCATATGCTCATCTCTTCTCCCATCGACATCTCCATGATGGAGCCGCCTTCTCAAAGTTCTCGCCGCCATTATATCACTGCTTAGCTCCGACGAACTTCACATGCAGCAAGAGAAACAACATTTACGCAAATTAAACATGCATGACATTGCCGTATTACAAAATGCAACAACAACATCAAATTCCAGCATTAAAATGCAATGTCACACTAGCATAAAGATATCGAGCACATACATAGATTCGACGTCTCCCATCTTTGCATTACTGTACTTGGTGCGATCAAGAGGTTGTTATGGCAAATATAAGAATTAAAAGTATAGAGCAAAATCACCATGGATACTAAATAACTTATTCTCACCAAACCATCATCAATTTTTTCATAAATATTCAGGTAATACCCAAAGATGGTGTATATCTGATCTAATAAAATTATTGAAGCACATTAAGTTTATCCTTCGACAATATCTTCTTCTAACACTCTTAAGTTGCAAAGCTTAAAACCACTCTAAATTTAGGTTAAATTTTAACATCAACATCAATAAAATCCTCTAAATATACCAGAGAAAGCATATTAACTCTTAATTTCTGAGAATTAACTCTTATTTTTTTGATAAAGAGAATCAACTCATCTTCAAACACATCTCGATCAAACAGTATAAAATAGTAGAATTAGCAAACAAAAAGAAAAATCGCTCATATTCACCAATAATTTCTTACTAAATTCTAAAAATCAGGGGAACAATCAAATCGGCATCAATTAACAAATTTTAACCAGAAAAACTCATTTAACACAACCTAATAACAAAAAATATGATTCAAACTACCCAAAATTATTTGACAAAACTTACCAAAAGATAGGATTGTGTGATCTTCCGAATTCGATCGAACAAGAATAAAAAAGAGCCCACTCTGCTTCGATCCTAATAAAGGGATCAAATAACTGGCGATTAATATTGTAGATTAAAACTTCGATCCTAAGCTACACACCCTCCTTCTCCTCGAAGAAACCCTCGCTTTTGATTTTTTTTTTTTTTTTTTTTAGATCTAACTTATAATAATAAAAACAAAAAAACCTAACGCTAACACTTTTCCCTGGTCTTTTGGGAGGATATTATTATTATTATTATTATTATTATTATTATTATAAATTAAAATCGAACTGAGATATGAATATGCGGCCTAAATTGGGCCGGGCCCATTTAGAATTAAGCCCTCTTAGGAGAAATCTTTCCGTGGACCGAATTCGCCACGTCATTCGTGGACCACATGATTATATACGGGAAAAGGGCCATTTTGAAATAGCCCTTCAATTTTGTTTCTAAAGTTTAATTTTAATTTTTTATTTAAATAATTTTAGTTAAAATATATAAATTTTGTTGAATTTAACAAAATTTTATTAAATTTAATAATCATATATATTAATTTAATATAATTCTCAGCAGATAAAAAAAATTAGGAGAAAAAGATATCAAATAAATAAAGTTAGATTAACGGTAGATATTTAGGAGGCCTACGAATGACGTGGCAAACCAGGTCCAGACATCGAATTCATAACAGGCCCATTATTGGGGCCCAATAAATATTGGGCGGTAATTGGCATCGGCCCATGGGCCTCGCCATTTTCCCTTTCCCCTTCGTCCTCGACCCGAGCTCGCACCAACGATTAGGGCAAAAGAGAGGTAGCGAAGAGAAGAGGTCTCTCATGGAGGAGACGCGCGAGGGGGACGAGTCGAGGGGCGTCTCCGCCATGGACGTCGACCGAAGCTCGCGATCCGCGAAGCTCGTCGATCTCCTACGGAGGTTTCTCGGTGTGCAACAGAGGCGCGCGGAAGCGTACGCGAAGCTTCGAAGGTATTACCGAGGATCCATTTACGAGATCCCCTTTGATTCGACTAGTAAGCTAGATAGGTTTTGTTTGTGGATCATTTCTACTAGTTTATGATTAAAATATCAATTAAGGAAGCATTTAGGAGTGTACTGATCTGATGTTGCTAATAGGAATAACTATGACTTGGTTGTGAATGCACTATGTTTATTATGTGATAGAATGATTTGAACTAAACTTTTGTTAAAATTGTATTTAAATTGAGGAACTAGTACCAAAAATCTGCTAAATTTAATCTAGTTAAAGAACTAGTTGATTACATGTTTTTTTTTTGGGGGGGAGCAAGAATCACTGTATGCATAATTCCATTGTAAAACAATGGACATAAGCATTGTAATTTGTTCGGGATCATGAACAGGGTGAAAATATTTGCATTGCGATGCAGAAGTTTGAGGGTGGGATTGATTGAAGGGGATGATCTCGACTGCAATCATGTTATCTTATTCTATTTTTATCTATTATTGTTTGCTCGCACATTTCCTTTTGCGTAGTTTTGCTAAACTACTGTGTTCACAACATATACGAAATAGATATCATACTCGCGCCTCGTTTGAAATAGCTTCCGTTTTCTTTAACAAGTATGATTGAGAGTAGTAGATAAATCATTTTTTGCAGGGGATTTGCGGAGTATATGACCAGCGGAGGGGAATTAGCCTATCAACAACTTTGTGGGGAAATCACCACGGAATTTAACGATTGTTCGAAACAAGTAACTCTACCTAGATTGCTCAAATATTTCTCTATGTTGTCATTTATTGTGTGGTACATGAGCTTAAGTTGGCATCTGCAGGTTCTTGAAATGGAATCACTTCTTCTGATGCCAGACCTATCTCGAGATGATCTTGCTAATTTGCTGAAATCTGTTCAAGCACAAGAGAAGCAGAAGTTGCATCTGGTAATCGATTCTTCTAACTCATTTTGGGCGATCTTGCAAGTTTGTTTTTCAAAAAGACAAACGGTGTGAAGTAACTAATAGCGATCGAGTGCATACCTTTTGTGTATAAAGCCTTGAAGTGACTAAAATTGTTTACTCGATGTGATGCTTGTTCTTAAAGTTTTTAGGTTAAACCCTTGGAGTCTGTTTTCTTCTGATGGAACTTAATTCAAGGACCTTTTAGCAAATTTACTGTCGTAATTTACCAATATCTGTTCCCTAAAAGGAAGCCCCTAGGTGTATAAATTTGCAAAGTATCTGCCATCACCTGGTGTTTTTAATAAAAAAGGAAAGAGAGAGAGACATTAGAAGTGGTACCAAATGAGGCTTGAAACTTTTCTCTAAAGCTGATATTGTTACATTCTGCTGTTTACTTGAACCATCTTGTCAGATCCTTGATCGAATTTTTGCTCCGACGCACTGCTGTATGCATATATTTTATAAAGAATAGACATATTAGATTTTTCTTTGTTATTCTTTGTTGCATATCGCGCGACTATGTACCCGCACATACTTATGCCACCCCCATGGTACAATAAACTGCTACCTATTCCTGTTTTCCAGACATCTTGCTTTGCAAGCTTTCAATATGTTGATTCGTCTTATTAAGTTTTTTTTTCCCCTTTCTTTCTTGGTGCCCTTTATTCACCGCGAAAGACGGCACAGATTCAGATCTTGAAGAAGGCCGGTCGGCCATCGGAACGGCTAGTGAGCCACGAGCATTGCAGGTTCCACAAACCGACTGAGCACGAATGCGTGCACGTACAAGAGATAACGGAAGCCGCAGGCACGGAGGATGCTGAAGCTGATGCGGAGTACGACGGAGCCCTCAAGGAAGCCATTCGGGGCGTGCAGGAGACGGTCACGAGTATAAACGAGCACATGGAGGAGGTCCGGTACGAGATTGAAGCCCTTGAATCAGATTAGTAATCAGGGAGACATTAGATCGTCATTCTGGGACTAATGGGGACATTACTATTCTCAGCTGTTGTAAATGCTAAGGTGTCTTATTGTAAAAATGCTTTTTTAATTCCATGTCATCTTCAATAGATTTATCAAGAAATAAATTTTAGTAATGTTCTCGATCTGATCTGCCAACATCTGTTGAAATGGGAGATGCTGCATCACAATTTCATCTACAAAGTTGGAGATTTAAGTATAACAATTTAAAAAGTTTATACCAAATGCTGTGACAAATTTAATTTTCTGATCTTATGGTCAATGAGCATTTTAACATTAGTAGGTAAAATATAATCAGGACATGTTCTTTAATTTTTCAGCATTTGGTATAAACTTTTCATCGCCAAGGTGTTCCAAATCAGGACAGAAATAAATGCTTGTGATATGGACAGCAGGACAAAAAAAATATGTTAAAAAACCCCTGCAAGACTCCCCTCGAATTGGGCATGATATCCTGCTGGCATTAAACAGACTTGTAATTAATCAGATCATGATCTTAAGACACATAACGTGATATATATATCCATAGGTGAAGTTAATCGATGATTATGGGAGTGTTTGATTAGAGATAAATGAATCAGAACATGAAAGCGAGGTATTAAGAACTCGATTAAGGATCACTAAAATCACTCAAGTAGAGTTGAGGCCATTTGGATTTCCATGTGAGATGGCGCATTCAATGTAGGGTGCCATGGTTGTTCAACAACAATTAGGTAAATACTGTGAAGAAAAAAAATATATATATGTTGGTTTATGTATCTCTCCTATCTCAACATGCACAAGTACGTTCGAGGTTGATCAACTGTAAAATCCAACTGGAACCTGCCAAATTTTCCAACATCCAATCACATCGAAAATCTATGCGCGATATTGGATGATTTTATTTTATGTAGCGTGTCATGATTTTAAGTTTCGCTGTAACGGAAACTGAATCATTTTTTATGATCTATAAGGGGCTACTAGTTCTACACAATAAAAAAATTAATTTATAGGATTCGAATATAGAACGTTTTTTATCCTCTACTGCTGCATTTCAAAACTTCAAATAAAATAAGAAACAAAAATCAAATTATAAACTCTCATTTTTAAAACAGCAATACCACTTATACATTCAAAACAAAAATATACACTATACATTCCATTTATTTAATGAATAAAAATTTATTACTAATTACATCAAGTAATTAGTTTTTACACTCAATATATTGAATTTGCAGAGTGTACAAGTAATATTTTTTTTTTAAAAAAATATTTTTTAAATTTTAAAATGATCAGTAAAATTTATCACATTTATAATAAAAGAAATGTAAGATGTACACACAATTTTGAATATACAAAAAATATTTTTCTAAGAGTAATGCTATTCACCCACTTTGAATATACGATGTACATCCCATCCATCTTAGAGTGGTGTGTATATTGTACACCTTATTTGGGGACACTCAAAATCGAGTGTATGACGTACAGCTCATTCATAGAAATTTCGTCATCGGTCACTTCGAAGTGACCAGTAAAATTTACTACATCTCATGATAGGTAGAATGTAAAATATATATCCAATTTTGAGTGTATAAAAAGTATTTTTCTAAAAAATAATGATATCCGTACATTCGAAATGGAGTGTACAATGTACACCCCCACTCATTCTGAGATGGAGTTTTTTTACTGGTTATTTCGAAGTGATCAATAAAATTTACTTTACTTCATAATGAGTGGGGTGTGGAGTGTAAGATGTACACTCGAAAATTATTTTTCCTTTTAAAAGGGTGAAAATGTATGAAAACTCCTTCAAGTATAGATAATTAATTTTGAAATAGGCCCCTAAAAAGTTGACGAAACTATTTTCGAAGGTCTTACATTTGAGGAGTATCTATATATTTTTATTTTTATTTTATTTTTCCTTAAAACTCTCGCTGTAAGTTTTTTAAAACTGCACGAACGAAAGCGTCTTCCATTTTTTCATTTACACCGTAACCAAAATCCGTGCACACTACGAGCGATTCAAGCTCTTCTGTGCTCTCATGCGCTCCTTCTAGGGTTCTCCACAGTACCATTCCCCTCTCCTCCTCCAAACCCTACTTCGAAACCACTGAAAACCCTAGAGTTGAAGCGGAACAACCTTCTCCATCGCACGAATCCGAGGTCGAAACCCTAGCTTCGGCCCCGGATCGATCGAAATAGGAGAAAAGTAGCTTCGATCCATCGTGAAGGCGCGATCTTTGGGTCCACTTGTAGAGGACGATGAGTAGTAGTAAGAAGGCGGAAGAGAGGAACGAGAAGATCATCAGGGGACTCTTGAAGCTCCCCCCAAATAGGAAATGCATCAATTGCAACAGCTCGGTAATTGGTTTTTGCAGTTGTTTTCTTTTAATTTTTTGTGTTTTTTGTGTTTTTTGTGTTTTTTGTGTTTTTTTTTTTTTTTTTTTTTTTTTTTTGAGTTTACTTTAATTGTTTGAGAATTATGCAGGGTCCTCAGTATGTTTGCACAAGCTTCTGGACGTTCATATGTTTGACATGTAGCGGCGTACAGTGAGTAGTCGATGATTCGTTGGTTAATTGACTTAATTAGAAGTGATTTGATTTGATTTGATCCTCAATGAGTGGTAGTGGTAGTAGGAATTGTAGTTTCTATTTTACTTTTGTGCTCTATTAGATCAAAGATGGTTGTTTGTAATTGTGTTTGTAGAACTGAATTTTTCAAATGAGTTGTTGTTTTTGTATTTATGGTGCTCTACGTGCAGTTGCTCTTGATTCCACTGGATTGGTGAATTTATTGATCCTCAAAATTTTATTTCTATTTTAATATTCTTAGAACATTTTGATTGTTGAAATTAGAAAGATAACATTTTTTAGAATGTTGCAACATTGCTCCTTCTACCAATAGCTTATGTGTTGATGCAATTGCTATGATAAGAAGTTTCTTGCTCGTGTTGTTTTTGGTTCCTTGTTTTAATTGGAGTGCCAATGCCCTAAACACAACTTTTCTGCGGCGTTGTGGTATGTCACATGCTTTTTCATTTTCCAGGCCTTCTTATGAAATGCATAACTCCGAGTATCCACTTCTTTCTTTATCATCCTGTTTCCTCAGTGACCTTAAAGGCATGCATGTCACTTTTCAAATGGTATCATTCTAGGAAATTGCATACTTTTTTAATGAACTAAAAGCTGTTTAAGATACACCAGCTTTTGAAGTGATCTGCTGTTGTGTTAACGTAGTGCACTTGCCTTCCTTTGTACTATCACGGTATGATTTAAACCGACAACTTTTCTCCACAAAAAGGAAAAATAAAAGAGATTGGAAAGTATCGAACTCGTGCTTGTTGTTCCAATTCTTCCTTAATGACCGTTGAGTCAGTGCATCCATGTTTGCATTGTTTGTTTCTGATGTATTGTGGTTTTCACCATACAGTCGTGAGTTTTCCCACCGTGTGAAGTCAGTGTCATTGTCCACATTCACCAATCAAGAAGTTGAGGCTCTTCAAAGGGATGGTAATCAGGTAAAATTATCTGCTATGTTAGTTCTCAATAAAAATGACTTTCAGGTTCTCATCTTAAAGTATTGAACTAAATTTGCAGCGAGCTAGAGAAATATTTTTGAAAGATTGGGACTCACAGCAAATGAGATTGCCTGATAGCAGGTGAATGATAAATCGCATTCTATTTAATGATTTTTTGCGCTGTTATTTTGTTTGTTAAGTTTACACCATCTTTCTGACATTAGTTGCATGATTGCAGCAAAATTGACAAACTTAGAGAATTCATAAAAAATGTTTATGTGGATAAGAAATATGCCGGAGGGAGATCCACTGATAAGCCTCCTAGAGACACGCAGGTAACTTTTATTACATACGCACTTGTTTTCAAGTTATTATAATGTCTCTTCATGGTTGTATTGTGAATGATTTGGACCTCTCACTTCCTATAGTAGTATGCTCGTAACACTAGAATTGTATTTGTATTGCCAGCTAAAAGGTCACATACACTTTGCAGAATCACAGGAACCATGAAGAACATAGGAGAGCAAGTTCCTACCATTCTTTCTCTCAGAGCCCACCATATGAATATCAATACGAAGAAAGACGGTATGGAAAGCAAACTGGAATGCTGAGTAGGAAGCCTGGTTCAGATCGTGGCAATTATGAAGGGAAGATCTCCAGCTTTATATACAGTCCAGGAAGTCAACGAGACCAAAATTATGAGGACCGATTTGCCAATGAGAGTTGTGGGTCAAGGAACTCGGACTACTCGGTCTCAAGCTGTGGCGATCCATTTAGAGTTGATGCTCAGTCACCTAATTTTCAGGAAGCTGGGTATAGCGGCCCTCCTTCACAGCAAGTAAGGGATATCCTGATTGACAATGCTAGGCCTCACGCCACAATTTCGTACTCCCAAGCAACTGTCAAAAGCGAGTCAAATGGTATTCCCCGTTCACAGGTGGGTGACGCAAATTTTCTTGTTTTTGGTATACTTATTATTTGGGGGAGTTGCATCACGTCCCTAACCTTGTTAGGACATTTCTGTTTGGTTCCCAACCTTCAATTGCTACTATTGAGTTTGGTGCAATCTAACCCTTTGATTCATCCGTTAAATTGGTTGAAATGCTCACACAATCACCTTATGGGAAGTCTGCAAGTTGCTAACATGGCAGTTGGATGACAATTTTGTGGATGTTTCTGTCTAGTTTGATGAGATTTAACCGACACTGTCAGTTTGCAATACAATCAAATTTGTAGCAATTGAAATGCTGGAGACCCATCTGAAAGTAGGTTAAATCTAAGGGCCTTTGTCGCAATCTAGCGCTATAGTTTTTCTTTTTCCTTTTTTGAAGCTGCTGAACAACAATTTAAAATGCTTAACGAGTTCCCATTTTTTTTCTTCAGAGAACTGCATCATCAGGAAGCTTTGGATCCTTTGACTCTACATCTCCAAAGTCAGCAAATTCAGGTAGCTTATCTGATACGGCCCTTGAGCCTGAGCGCGCTTCTGTAACCCAGAAAAATGAGAGTTCTGCTGCGTCTGTCGCCTTTCCGAAGTTACCTTCTGCTGCCGATGCTACAAGTCAGGATCTTTTTAATCCCTCAGTCATGAAACAACCGCTCAGTCCCTCAGATCCACCTGTAGATTTGTTTGCCAATATCAACTCTCATCCTTCGTCTACACTTTCTGTGGAAAATTTGGGATGGGCTACATTCGACTCACCTCCAAAAGTACCTATTTTGGAAGCTAATAAGTCTCTACCTCCTACTCTTCCTTCTCAGGAAGAGAAACCTAAGGGGAATGGTAGTTTGTTTCCACCAATGCCAAATAATTCGCCATGGTTTTCTGCAACTGTAGCTCATGATCCTTTTCCCGGTCTATCTAATGGGGTTTCTCATGAAGTCAAAGGATCCACTGAAACAACTAATGCTGAGGTGAGAAACCTCTGATTTGGTTCCTGCTGTGCTAATCGTGTTTTTGTAGCTTTACTGTGAAATTATCCTTTTTATATAACTATTTACAAGTGATCATCTAATAATAGTTGTGCTTTTGCAGTCCTGGAATGCTTTTGATAATACTAGTGTGGGCAGTCTAACCACTTTCCCTGGGATTCTCCTACAGAGTCTTTCTGGTTCTCATGATGATAAAATATCAGATAATACAAATTACAATTCTCAGGTGAGCAATCTTTTAATCAAAGAGAACAAGTCATGGTTATTTTTGACCAAGCAAATTTTGTTGCTTACTGTGGTGCTGAGCTTCTAATATTATCATCTACTAATTTGTTTTCTTAGTCTTGGAATTCTTTTGTTAATCTTGGCAAGAACATTCCTCAGAATTTGTCTTGGACTCTCCCACATGCTAGTGAAATACATACTTCTGTCAGCATGCCACATGCGACAAATAATCCCTTTAACAGCAATAACGTTGCAGCTGTACAACTCCTTTTTCTTGTTGTCATACTTAGTATGCAAAGTTTCTCTCCATTTCTATCTTATTGTTTGTATCATTTGCAGGTATCTTCTAAGGATGCATTCCAAAAATTTTCTTTTGATCAATTTGCTGCTTTTAGCGCACCCTTTGATGTTGTGGGTGATTCATTTCCTTCATCTGCGGTTCCTTCAGTGGTAGGCACTCAAAGATTTGCTACTTTATGTCAGGCTTGATTTTCTTTCTAGCTTGTTTAGATGCTTATTCTTATTCATGTCTGTAAGCATTTTGCAATCTTGTTGAGATAATTCTGTTGTTTCTTTTTTTCACATGGACCAAGACAGTATTCTCTGTGAATTAACGATGAATTCTGATAGAATACAAACAGCATCCATGTCTCTGACAAGAGAGCTAGATCACATTCGACAGCGATGACGTACTTTGTTAGTCACCTATATAATAAGCTTTTGTACACCTTTCCTCTTGTTCTCCGCTTGTTTAAGTTGTTGGACAGAAGGTTACATTTATTCATCTGATCATTCAATCTGAAAGCTTTAAACCCTTGTAGAAACCTAGTGGTGATCCATTGAGAATGCCCATGTAGAAACCTATTGGCCATCCATTGAGAATGAACATTATTCTGTAAAAGATTATATCTTTACGTACCCAAAATCCAGAGCATGATTCTTATTGTCCCAGAAGGAAAGTAATGATGACTTTTAAAATCCTTACATGAAATAACCACAACTTTTTCAAGCCATTATGGTGTAATCTATTAAAAAGTAATAATAGCCTTCTTTTCTTTTATATAGAAGTCAAATGCCGCTCTGAAATCAGAAATGACTAGGCTATTTTAAGGCTGTGCATGGAGAGGTGTATAAAGCAATACATAGCAGCCAGAGTTTCAGTACAATTAAATTTGTCTCACAAGTTCTCTTCTTATGCTTTACAGGCAGGGAGCACTCAAGAACAAAAGTCAACTAATCCATTCGATCTTCCATTTGACTCGGACTCGGAAGCTGATAATATGGTATGTGATTTATATCTTTATGATGCTTGTAGGGTTTTTATGGTTTCTAGCTGTTGGGACAGGATAGGATTCTATGAGGGAAGGGACGAAAGCACATGAATTCTAAATACCAGAGACCTATATACACATATATGATCAATAGAAGGCTAAAAAATTGACCTCAAAATACAGGAATCAAGTCTACGAGTGCCAAGATCAGTAACAATAAGGCTTTGAACCTACTTCAGTAGGAAGGAAAATGTAGAACACTGAAGTTTCAAAACCCTTTTAGAAAATTTAGCCTTCTTTTGAAGTGGTTTTGTTGATGATTACTTTGAGATAGTACAAATCAGCAATTTTGGATAGTACAATGAGTGGGAAAGGTAAGGAATCAGATAAAGAGGCCAGCATTGGTCTTTTATCTTCTCATTTCTGCATAATTTGAAATTCCTAGTGGCAGTATTTGGAACTCTAGGGTACCGTTTGGATGTGGCTTATACCGGAATGAGTTATACCAGGTATAGGGATAAGCTAAGGGATAAATCTGGTTTAAACCTAAATTGTGTTTGGTTGGAAATGAGGGATAAACCTGGTTTAAACCTGGTGTAAGAAAATAGGTGTTTGGATTGGGGTTTTAGAAAAAGAGGTATAAAGTTGACTTTTTGTTTTAATGACGATGTGACCTTTATTTTTATGTATATTATAAATTTGATAATTAAAGAATGTATTAGAATATTTTAAGTAAAAGTAAAAATTTTAATTTTTAAATTTATATAAATTTTATAAAAATTATAAAAAAATTATATAAATTTTACAATTTTAAAATTAATATTATTTTTTAAAATTATAAATTTATAAATATATATAATATAATTAAATATAAATATATTTATAATTTTAATAAAATATAAATATATATAAATTTATAAAATATAAAAAATTAATTTTAAATAATTTATAAATTTATAATTTAAATATTTTTTAAAATTTAAATATTCTAATTAAAAAAATTAAGTAAAATTTAAATATTCTAATTAAAATTTAAATATTTTATGTAGGAGTAAAAATTTTAATTTATAAATGTATATAAATTTAAAAAAATTATAAAAATATTGCATAAATTTTAAAATTAATAATTTTTAAAAATAAAATAAAATTTTTAGATTTATTAAAATATAAAATTAAAAAAAATTAAAATTTATAAAATTTAAAATTTAAATATTTAAAATTTAAATATAAAATTTAAATATTTTTTATAATTAAAAATTTTTATTAAAAATAAAAAATAAAAAATCCTGAAGCTAAAAGAAAAAAAAAATGAAAAAAAAAGAGAAAAAAAAAAAAAAAAAAAAAAAGGAAAAGCCCCTTCCCAAGGCACTGCCTTGGGAAGGGACCGAGAGAGAGAGAGAGAGAGAGAGAGAGAGGGAGAGGGAGGAGAGAGAGTGGGTTAAACCTGGGGGGGAGGGTTGGGGTGGGATATCCCCAACCCACTACCAAGGTTATCCCCGTTTGGGGGGGATATCCCCAAACGGGGATAGCCCAACTCTGTTTGGGTATAAAGGGGGGATATCCCCCCTTTATACCCTTCCCAAACGGTACCTAGATGACTCTATTCCAACATTTTTATGCTCTTAAATATCTGCATTCTAATGCAAACCGAAATTATCATGTCAGGTTTTCGGTAATAAACGAATTACATCAGAACCTATGCCCGGATTCATATTGGTTATGTGAGACAAGGATTCGTAGATGAACCTATGAGCTAGAGGATTCAATATTTAGGATTCAACACATTTTTTTGGTAGGTTTTTATGGGTGATAGGTCATTAGGATCCATTATGCCTTTATGATGTACCTACAAAGAGGTCTCATTCCTCAATCGTGAGGAGGATTTGTAGCTTTTAATGTCTCCATCTGTGAGTACAACTAAGACAAGGCTTTCTTTAACAGTTTATGGATATGAGCTCATTGAAAGAAGCATTGCCGGATCCGGAGTTGCCTGGTGCTTTCATCGATAATCTATCTGAAACATGGTTTCCTCAGAACTCGATCACAACATATATTCCATCCATACCTCAAGGTGAGTTTTGGATGACGGAATGAAATAAATCTCGTGAAACTCATCATTCTATTAATGTAAAGTTGATTCCTCCTATATTTAGGTGGACTAGCTTACCTTGCAGGGCCTGTTTCTGGCTCCCAATTGCAGTAAGTTACTTTGACCTTATTTACATATGCAGGTGTCTTTGCTAACTCCAAATAATTTTAATTTGGGAAGGTAGTTTTCTCCTTGGAATTGGTGTTTGCTTATATTGTCGTATTACAGGAACATGACTTCACAGACTGCTGTGGCATCTATCGGCGGGAATCCTTTTGCCTAGGAAGTAGCTAATTTAAGGATAATCTCGAAGGGCATCTCGTTGATATTAGGATTTGATTAATCTTGTGAACGAATCATTTTTACCAATTTGGAAGAGTGAAAACGAATTGCTTTGGACACCTGCGGCTCCTTTTCTATTGATTCCGATAGATTGCAAGCTTGGTTATGAAGTTTCTAATGAAGGCAATTCGCATTACATACGGAAACAATCTGTTTTTTTTCACTATACATCAACCGAGTACTCACGTTGATAAATGTGTCAGCAAGAGCGGTATGTCGACAGAAGACTCTGGATGATGCATAAACCATCCCGAGAATGTATCAGCAAGAGTGTTATATTCTTGCTTTTATTTAATTTGGCTCGGTAAACACTATTTCAGATTATTTGTAAGATTACTGCAGTTAGACTGACATATGGGAGAGTTTGTTTTCTGTAAAACACTACTTCTAATGGCATGCTATATGATTCGAATCCTTGGTTGTGAGCTTTAATTCGAATTGGTAAGCTCTTGGAAATCTAGATTACTAGGATGGACTTTGCAATGTTCGCGATAACTGCGTGGTTCTTCTTTCAGCTCAGTAGTGGGGTTCTATCCGTGGTTCCTACCCTCTTTTATCTATTTATGAAGCGAATTGTGCATTTTGTGATAATTCTGTCCTGTTTCCGTAGTCTGTGACCTGCACCTTTGATCTCAAAATTCTGTCCTGTTTCCGTAATCTGTGACCTGCACCTTTGATCTCTTTTGAGGTAGGAAATTGGGGACTTGCTTGGGATGATTCAAACATTAAATCCTTAAATTCATAATATTTTTAAGAAAATAACCTACGTGTATTTACTGTAGAATTCGTTAAAAGAATTTATTTATCAAATTCTATTTTGTTCAATCGGTTGCCACTGTGGAGAGAGAAACAAAAGTCGATGAATCGTTCATTTCTAAAAATAAACGAGGCGCTTGTCTCAGACAAGTCAAGGAAAAAGATATGCTCATATGTACACCATATATGCTACATGATCTGTACACTAGCCATAGGACTATCTAATATCTAAAATAATAATAATAATAATAAACCCCAACAACTATTCCTCCTCCATTTTAACCGTCCAAAAGAGATCAAATTCATCAAAAGCATCCAAATTAATCCTAAATAAAATAAAAAAAAATGATAAGGGGACGATTAATCAATCAGAGGGCTGAGATCGATCGCGAGCCCTCCTCACCCTGCTCCCCCACGTCTCCTCCCCTCCCCGCCCCGTCGGTGCTCTTCTCCCGAGTCCCTCCAACTGCGCCTCCCAATCCCCAAACCCTCCGCCGCTGCCGCTGCCGCTGCGCCCGCGCCTCCTGCGGAGGGCGACGCCGCCGCCCACGGCGGCGGCCCAGTTCTCGGGCGCGACCCCGGCGCGGAGGGCGAGGTCGTAGTCCTCGCGGAGCGCGGGGTCGGAGAGCACCTCGTAGGCCTCGCGCGCGCGCATGAAGCGCTCGGCGAAGGCCCTCCTTTCCCCGTCGCTCCGGCATGCGTCCGGGTGCCACCGCCGCGCCTCCCGCCTGTACGCCGCCTTGATCTCCTCCGGCCCCGCCGTCTTCTCCACCGCCAGCAGCTCGTACATCGTCGCCACCCCCGCCACCCCCGCCATTACCCGGAACCTCCGGATCGGCTGCCGCGGCTCCAAGCGTTTGGGCCCGGGATTGCGGAGGCGGTGGAAGGACACGGCAGTAGGGCAAAGAAGCGTTGTGGGCGAGACACGAAGCATTTGCGATTGGTTTGGTCTGAGATTAGCGTTAATAAAAATATAAATATAAATAAATGATGATAAATACAATCAAATATATTTCTATATATATATAGAGAGAGAGAGAGGGTAAATGGATTGGGGGCGATTGGGTTTGGGTGGACGGAGGTGGTTTCAACTTTCTAGAAGGAGACGAGAAGAAGAGGGAGATAAAGTAAACGGGGCGGATAAGAATCCAAGAACGACTTCGACTTCGATTAGATTTCCGTATGCGAAGTTTCGCCATCGAGTTGCCGAGCGTCATCGAACAAACCCATGGAAGATCTCTCTCTCTCTCTCTCTCTCTCTCTCTCTCTTTCTGGAAGACGCAGCAGCGGGTGAGCTGACCCACCCACGTATTTTGTAGCCCACGGGTGGGAAGCAGTCAGATTTGTTTAATTCGGATTCTTACTAATTCATCCACAAAGTAAGTTCTCTCTCGCTGAACCTTCCACTTTCATTGTCCTTACCACGTCATCATTTATTAGATATTTATATTTTTTTTAGAACCAATTATATACAGTAATATGTTTGTATTATTGAGAGTTTATAGAGCGAATTATGAGCATCTATTGTATAAATAGTTCAAAATTGATTTGTTATAAGTAATAACCACGAAATCGCACACTAAAACTCACTAGACAATGATGATAATCTTTAATGCAAATTTAAATAAGGCCCCCTTGGATAACTAAATAATTTAAATAATTTAACTTTGAGGTCCCGTTTGGTTCGGAAATAAATTTAAGAGGTATAAATTTTTTTATATCTGGGATAGTTTGTTATTTCGGAATAATGAAGTATAAAAGTTAAATTACGTTTGGTTGAAAAGTTGGTATTCTCTGGAATAGTTAAAATTGTGTTTGGTTAAAATTATGGAATAGTGGAGGATAGTGGAAAAAGAAGATAGAATTTTTTAGAAAATATCAACTCTGCCCTAATCTTTTTTTTATAGAAAAATTAATTTAATTATTATATTAAATTTGAAGTAATTTAATTATAAGTAATAAATTATATCTTACCTAAAAAAAAATAATATTTTTTATTTTATAGTATATTTTAGTAAATGTAAAATCTAAGTTTCAGATAGCTATAGATTGAAAATTAAAGTGCAAATTTTAAAAATCAGAGTTTACATAACTGAAATTAGAAGAAAATCATATTTCACATAGCCGTATGTTCAAAGTAAACTACATATCCTCAAGTTCAAAATAAGTCACATAGCCCCCCTTATTCGAGAAGATGGGAGGCAGTGGGTGGGAAAAAATAAATCCCATTCACTGCCCCCTTATTCTCCTATTCCTACTCCTCTTTGGGATAGTGCTTAACGGGTTATTCCAGAATAACCCGTTAAGCAGGGGATAAAAAAAAAATTTATTCCTTGTCTTTTTTACTTGGTGTTTGGCAAGAATTAGGGGATAAAGGGGGTTATTCCCCCTTTATCCCCCAACCAAACGGAAGCTGAGGGAATAAATAAAGAAAAAAAAATTAAAGATAATGTATGTATGGATAAAAATGAAAATATTTATGCCCTTTTTGGGACCACTCTCATGTTAAATATCTACCTTCTTTGTATCCGTCTCTGTCTCTCTCTGTCTCTTTTTCTTTTTATGCGAAGGGCATTTCAATATAAAAATGTTATTTAGATATTTCAAATGAGATTTATTCATGTTCTAGGAATAAAATAAAATTTATTAATCACTTTGAAGTCACCGATGAATAAATCTCTATTCTGAAATAGATGAGATATATATCATACATCTATTTATATGTGTAAGAATGTTATTGCTCTTTCATTATCCCAATCACATACTGCCACCTTATGTTCTTGCTATAAGAAGATTATAGGTAGGCTAAAGTAAAAAATAAATTATAAACTAAAAATTATTTCTAAAAAAATATTACATGTTGAAAATAAAAAAAATAATAAAAAAATAAAAATTTTATATTAGAAAAAGAATTTTAATATATATATATATATATATATATATATATATATATATATATTATAATTTATATTTTTCGCCTATCATTATTGGATGATTTTATATAATGAAAAATATTTGGACCATTTTCTTTGCGTTGTGGTATACATTTTAGTTCTTTACTACTGACCACAGAATATCTCCACGTCCTTAGTTTTTTTCGCTCTAGAATATCTCCACGTCCTTAGCTTTTTTCGCTCTAATTTCATTCGACTTTAGACGTCTGTCTCTCAGCTCCTAACGCATCATATATCATATATCTATTCATTCATATATCGTTCATATAAATTTCACACTACAATATTCTGTATAACTACAGAACCCTCATAAAAAAAAATCATTGAAAGTACATAATTAAGAACAACAATGTATTATTAAAATTTATAATAAAAACAATAATATCAAATTAATAGAGATTTTAAAAAAATAAAATAAAAATCCTTGAGGCTCAAATTTTGTTTTTATGTTACCACTAAACAACGAAAATTTTCACATGATGAAATATGCACTTACGTCATTAGTATGTGACCGAGGGCTGCACAGTAATATTCTGTACATCTACAGAACCCCCATAAAAAAAATGAGGGATGCTAGATGTACACCCTTTAGGGTGTACATCCTACACTCCACTCTATTTTGGAGTGGGTATTATTTCACTCGTCACTCGATGTGACGAGTGAAATTCATCCCATTCTAGAATGGAGTGAGATATAAAATATACATCCCTAAAGAAGTGTATACTTATATATATCCAAATTAAGTTCTCTCTCGCTGAACCTTCCACTTTCATTGTCCTTGCCACGTCATCATTTATTAGATATATATATTTTTTTAGAACCAATTATATACAATAATATGTTTGTATTATTGAGAGTTTATAGAGCGAATTATGAGCATCTATTGTATAAATAGTTCAAAATTGATTTGTTATAAGTAATAACCACCAAATTGCACACTCAAAATCACTAGACAATGATGATAATCTTTAATGCAAATTTAAATAAGGCCCCCTTGAACAACTAAATAATTTAAATAATTTAACTTTGAGGGAATAAATAAAGAAAAAAAAATTAAAGATAATGTATGTATGGATAAAAATGAAAATATTTATGCCCTTTTTGGAACCACTCTCATGTTAAATATCCACCTTCTCTATCTCTGTCTCTGTATTTGTCTCTGTCTCTGTCTCTTTTCCTTTTTATGCGGAGGACATTTCATTATAAAAAATATTATTTAGATATTTCAAATAAGATATACAATATATATTTTATTCATTTCAAAATGAAATAAATTTTATTAATCATTTTAAAGTTACCAATGAATAAGTCTCTATCCTGAAATGGATGACATATATATCATACACCCATTTATAAGTGTAAGAATGATATTGCTTTTTCATTATCCCAATCACATACTGCCACCTTATGTTCTTGCTATAAGAAGATTATAGGTAGGCTAAAGTGAAAAATAAATTATAAACTAAAAATTAATTCTAAAAAAATATTACATGTTGAAAATAAAAGAAAAAAATAAAAAAGTAAAAATTTTATATTAGAAAAATAATTTTATTATAATATATATATATATATATATATATATATATATATATATATATATATATATATATATATATATATATATTATAATTTATATTTTTCGCCTATCATTATTGGATGATTTTATATAATGAAAAATATTTGAACCATTTTCTTTGCGTTGCGGTATACATTTTAGTTCTTTACTACTGATCACAGAATATCTCCACGTCCTTAGTTTTTTTCGTCCTAATTTCATTCGACTTCAGACGTCTTTCTCTCAGCTCCTAACGCATCATATGCCATATATCTATTCATTCATATATCGTTCATATAAATTTCACACTACAATATTCTGTGTAACTACATAACCCTCATAAAAAAAATAATTGAAAGTACATAATTAAGAACAGCAATGTATTATTAAAATTTATAATAAAAACAATAATACCAAATTAATAGAGATTAAAAAAAAATAAAAAATCCTTGAGGCTCAAATTTTGTTTTTATGTTAGATGAAATATGCACTTACGTCATTAGCACGTGGCCGAGGGCTGCACAGTGATATTCTGTAGAGCTACAGAACCCTCATAAAAAAAATGAGAGATGCTAGGTGTACATCCTACACTCTACCTCATTCTAAAGTGAGTATTATTTCATTCGTCACATCGAGTGGCGATGAGTGAAATTTATTTCATTTCAGGATGAAGTGGGGTGTAAGATATACACCCCTAAAGAAGTGTATATTTATATATATCCCAAAAAAATCATTGAAAAAGACTGTACTATGATATTCTGTACAACTGCCTAACTCCCATAAAAAAATCATTGAAAATACATGATTACTGACAATAATGTAAAATCAATAATACCTAATAGAGTTTTTTAAAAAAAATATAATTTAGGGGTTCAGAATTTTGATTTTCTTTCTATCTAATATTATTTCAGATTAAAATAAGTAAGAATAAGATTAATTTTATGTTGGAATAAAAATTAAATTATTTTTAAAAATAAATAGTTAGATTTGAATAATAAGAATAAAAAATAATTATAATTTTAAAATAATAATATTTTATCTAATTAATTAATATAAAAATATTAGTTAACTAATCATTTAACTTATTTAATTAACTATTGTTAGATAATCCTAAATATTAATTGATAAAGTAATTAATAATAATGAGTATTATTAATAAATAATTTAATTAACTATAAATAATTTAATATTAATAAATTAATTAGTTAATTATCTAATAGTTAAATAATTAATTAATAAAATAATTAAATTAGTTAAAATATTAAATTAATTAAAGAGTTAATACAATAATTAAAATTATATTTATTTTAATTAAATTTAATTTTAAGTAGGAACTTGTTTCAGAAAAAAAGACGAGAACAACTACTATTCTAGTCTTATACCAGTTTGTTTCAAGAAGTTAATAAACTACTATTTTCATCTTGTTTGCAAACCAAACAGTGCTTAGGAATGATAATAGAATTTATTATCATCCTAACCGCACATTATTTTATTTAAGAATTAAAAAATTAATAGTACAAATGACTTGATACTATTAATAGTATAATAATTTAATTTTTTAAAACAAAACCAAATAGACACTGATAACTAATTAAATTTATATAATTATTAATATTTTTTGACGATTAGGTATTCGAAAGCAAACTGAAAGATTATGACTTACTCGAGAGTGCGGTATCGACGAGTTTTGTGATACCGCAAGCCCAAGTGTAACCACGAAGGCATTAGAGTAAGGACGGGTTGGTATAAGTAGCATTTAACATTGAGCAATGCTATCTCTACACTCATTTTTGGATGTACACTCAGTTTTGGGTGTAGATCCTATGCCCCATCCATTCAAGGGTGGAGACTTCTCCATCCATCACTTCAAAGTGATGGGTAGAATTCATCCCACCCTAGGATGGGTGGGGTGTATGATGTACACCCAAAAATGAGTGTACACTTATATATATCTTTTAACATTATCGAGCGAAATTGAGTTGAGATAAAAATATATAAAAAATATAAAAATATGATAAAAGCAGGTTAAATGAAAGGACTAGTGAGGTTTATACGGACTTATTATATGCTTTACATCCCAACAAGGCCCAAAAAGTTGTGCAGGAGCAATAAGCCCGGCCCAAACAAAAGCAAAGAGAGAGTAGGCCTTATTAAGACCCATTTCGAAATGCACTGAAATTGAGTAATATATTACCTTCATTTTATTTTTATTTATTTATTTATTTATATATATATATATATATATATATATATATATATATATATATATATATATATATATATATATATATATTTTTTTTTTTTTTTTTTTCTGAAGTGCGCAGGTTCTAAATATAACCGTACCCTTTTTATTGCTACAAAAAGATTAGAACCAAAATTCTCATATTAATTATTTTAGATAAAAATGTATAAAACTTACTTAAGTTATAAACCATTTTTTTGATTCCACTATCTAGCATTAAGCATTTTAAAATCTTAATTTTAGCATTAAGCAATTATTGACCGATTCAAATCATAAATTAAAATATTAAATTATAGAGCTAAAATGTTTAAAGATTCAATAGTCGCATTAAAATTTAAAATTATTTGAATTTGAAATTTGAATTCAAATTTCTATACATTTTTACTGTAGTTAAAATCTGGTTGGGAAGGAGAAGCATTTTACAGGTCAGGAAAATGGATTTTACACCGAGATCTCAAAACCCTCCCAAAACCCTTCCGCAGCCGCAAAAAAGCCCTCATAACACCAACTCCCCCACTCCCCACTCCCCACCTCTTTTTCTCTCTCTCTCTCCGCCAAAAACCCCTTCACCTCCGCAACCAAAAGGAGGAGAAGAAGACGACGAAGAAGGGGTTTCGCCTCCTCCAAAACCCTAGCCCTTCGAATCTCCCCACCCCCGCCCTAACCCCCGCGCGATGGGATCGACGCCGCCGCAGCAGCCGCCGCCCTTGGGCACCGCCCCCGTTCTACCCCCCAAGGAGGCGGAGGAGAAGAAGGTCGACTACTTGAACCTCCCTTGCCCCGTCCCCTTCGAAGAGATCCAGCGAGAGGCATTGAGTAAGTCGCGTTCTTCTTATTGATCTCCGTTTTGGATCTATTAGCATGGAGTTGGTTAGTGCGATTAACCGTGTGAATAGATTGGCAGCTGGTGAATTTGCTGTTGTAGACAATTGTTTGAAGCTTCAGATGCTGTTTCTGTTGTGCTCTAAGTGTTTCTCATGCTGCAAATACGGGGGATTGAGAGATATAATTGTTATGCGAGTGCTCAAAGTGTTTCTAGAGTATTGATTAATGTTACCTTAAGCTGATGCTAAGATCTTTGAATTACTCCCATTGCAGGATCTGACCAGTGTTCAGGTCATAGATCATCTTTTCTTTGCATGTGAGAACTAAATCATAACCATGATCAAATCAATTACGGAGTCGGAGATGCTCGGATTGGATGCTTGTTTGCTTGATCAGCACAGTTGATTACTTGTTTGAAATGAAGTAGGGCATTAAGTTGTTTATCACATGCCTTAGGACGTTGTTGCCTTTTCAAAACAGCATGGTCTTTTGGTCATTTGAAAGATTAAAACTGGCAAACTAGTTTTGCTAGCTTTTATTTCTGAAGGAAAAAAGTATGTTTGCGTTGCTTTTAATTTTATTGACTAAAAAATGTTGCTTTGCTCTGTGTTATAGTCATGGAGCACTACTTCCTAGTTGCATGAGATAAATAGTACGTGTAATTAGGTAATTGATTGGAAAATAATCAGATAGTTTTAGATGAGAACGGGTCTTTTGCTGTTGCTTGTAGTATTGTTGGAAGAGCAAATGAATGTTACTGTGGATGGTTGAAGGAGGCAAATAGTCTGGGAACTCCCACCATGTAATCGTTTTCGGCATTAAAACCTTGAAGGAACTATGCATCACATCCTGTTTTAGAGAATTAAGGATCGTAGATTCATTTTCTGTTTGCCTAGAGTAGAATCTTTTCTGATTTCTCAATTTCTTCTAAGGGATGTCAATACTTTTAAGTCACTTGGCTGACGAAATTTTGTTATTTGTGGTGTAATAGAAGTCGGCATAAATAACTGAGTTACACCAGTGGTTCGGGATGAGGTTGATACAATATTACTATTTGCTAATGATTCTTTTGGTGTTATTTCAGTGTCTTTGAAGCCTGAGCTTTTCGAAGGATTACGTTTTGACTTCACAAAAGGGCTAAATCACAAGTTCTCTCTCAGCCACAGGTACTTGGGTGTATCTTTTGTTTGATAGTTTGCCTTTCTTGTCTATTGCTTTTGCATTAACCCTGACAACTTATAAGCAGTGTTTTCATGGGATCCATGGAACTTCCCTCTCAATCATCTGACACTCTCAAAGTCCCTACCGCTCATTATGAATTTGGTGCCAATTATCTGGATCCAAAGGTTAGTTTTCTTCAACATTTGACCAAAAAAAAAAAGCTCTAAGAGATCTTCTGGATAGCTAATTGTACTTTGGAACTTTTCATGGAATTCTTCGGCAGATGATGCTTGTTGGTAGAATACTGACTGATGGAAGGCTGAATGCACGGGTCAAATGTGATCTGACTGATAACCTTACTATGAAGATTAATGCACAGGTGTTTCGGAGTAAAGCTTTCACATGTGATAATATTTAAGAAGTCAATCGTTGGTTTCTATGGTACTGTTGAGTTCTTGTTTAACTCTTTTTTTTTTTTTTTTTTTTTTTTTTTTTTTTTTGCAATTTTACAGCTTACAAATGAGCCACATTACTCTCAAGGCATGTTTAACTTTGATTACAAGGTCAGTCTTTGTTAATGCCTGAAAATATTAATTAGTTGAAACATTCTCTTTTGTCCTATATGATGGAACATTTATTCGATTGGAATTGTATAGTTAATACTAAATAAAAGCCGAGTACAAAAAAAAAAAGAGTCAAGTTCTTACACTGAAATAGCGCCTTTTTTTTTTTTTTTTTTTTTTTTTTTTTTCAGGACCATAAATTGTGCTTGTTTATTGTGTGATAATGTAAACTTGTGCTGTAGTTTAGTAACTATTGATTCACATTCTCTGAACAGTTTGCATGTGGAATTTGATGTTTAACCGGTAAGCCAAGTGCTGAGATTTTGGTTCATGTTTTGTAAGCTTTCATGGCCACATTTTTATGGTGCACTTATGCTGTGGACTGTAGTATTGGGCGATACCTTATATTTATGATGTTCCATATGGTTTCAACGTTGTTGCAATTTACTTATGAAATGTACACATGCTTACTACATAATTAACTGCAGTTTTAAGTGCTACTAATCCGTTAGCTGCTAAGCTAGTTAAATTTGAATTCTAGAAGCATGAAAGTTGGAGCTTCTGCAGAAGTGCTCTTCGCAATAGAGCTATCTCAGAAGCCCTTATAGCTTGTCACGAAAGCTCTTCTAACAGCTTCCTGCTGAATCTAGGAGCAGAAGCTTTAAACTGAAGCTTATGCTTTTGGGTCCAGAAACAGAATTCAGCTTCCTGTTTCAACAAGAAGCTCTTGAATTTGTGTTTCAAAATGCCTGGCATCTCTCCCGAAGCAGAGAAGCTGCTGCAAAAGTTGGGCCTGACAGGTAGATAGAATAGTCCATAAGCTTCTGTTTATAGATACTCTTTTCTTGTCTTAACAGGATTGAAACATTTTACGCTTTCTGTTTAAGTAGAAACTTGATAATATGTTCCATGCAAACCTTTCTGTCGATTGGTCAAACCGTTGTCTTTTTTTGTCCTTTGGTTTCACTATTGATCTGCAGCTGTATATTAGTGCTATTTGGATAATTACTTTTAAATGCTTTGCAACTTTGGTTGGGTATATGACTATGGACTTAAATGTAAAATGTTGTGTTAGGAATTCTGAAAGGTGCTTGATTTGTTGTGTCAACTCTTGCTAATTGTCTTCTTTGTCGTGCTGCCATCTTTCACTTAATTTGGTTATCTTATATTACATATAGCCATGAATTTATCAAACTCATTTGTTGTTTTATCTTTACTTTGCTAATAACGGGGATCATTATAGAGCTAACTTGTGTGAACAATCATTTTCTCAGTAAACTTAACTTACTTTTACTTCATATAAATGCACCATAAGACATACTAGGTGTGACTGGCAACATCTTATTGTCTAGGTTTCTGTAATTTCTTTGATATTGTTTTGCTTTACCTGATTGCTCTCTGTTGAGACTTGTTGTTTTACTTATTGAATGCTGCTTGATGTCTTGCTGTATGACTGCTTTCTAGTATCTTCTGTTTACATCATGTTATGATATTCTTCTATATGTACAGGGTAAAGATTACAGGGCTCAATTTCAAATTGGAAACAATGCTTTCTACGGGGCAAATTATATCCAGGTAAAGGATTGCTATAATGCATGTTAGAAATGGCTGTGTATTGCATTTGTTAGTTGAAGCATTCCCTAACCAAAAGATTTTTTGGTAGATGTAAGTTTGTTAATGGATTGCTCATTAGCCAATGTCCTGAAAGGAGACCATGGTTGTGGGTTGCCATGGTGCCTCATGATGCTTATGCAGTAGGAGGGTACATCTTAATTCCATATTAAATATTACTTCAAAGTGTTTCAATTTTACATACTATGTAGGAATTTACAATAAAAAAAGAACCAACAAACTATCAGTTAGTAAATGAAGAAAACAATAAGGTGCATATTTCTTAATACCTTCTCTATCTGTTTCAGAGTGTTACACCACATCTATCCTTGGGCAGTGAAGTTTTCTGGCTTGGTCATCAGAGGAAGTCTGGAATTGGGTTTGCAGCACGTTACAATACAGATAAGATGGTAAGCATCTCCTTTCTCTTGTAATTACTTGTGGTCTATTATTGCTGCTACTTAGATTCTTGAGTTCTAATTGCTGAGTATGATTGACTGTGGAGTATGATTTATTCTCAAGCCGATAAAGCTGATTGAAGTGTACGTAATTAAAAAGAGTAATAGATGAGGATGCAGGTTTCATTTTAGAATCTTTGAATTCCTCTGGTCCCATACTGAAGAGACTGCTAGGTTTACCCAATGTCGCACACTGATATACTAGGCCAATAAAATTGTAGGATTTGTGGATTAAGGTTGATTTCTTTACTACATTTATTTTCTGTACCATGGAAATGCTAGTTTGGAGTGTTTTTTTCCTCTGATAAATTGCTGCAACCTTTGCAGGTTGCTACTGGGCAAGTTGCGAGCACCGGAATTGTTGCACTGAGTTATGTTCAGAAAGTATCTGAGAAGGTCAGAGTTTGTTCACTTATGTTACTTCTATTCACTGGAGTGATCTAAATCTTGTTTCCGTGTCTCTTGCAGGTTTCCCTTGCATCTGATTTCATGTACAATCACATGACAAGAGATGTTACTTCAAGTTTTGGCTATGACTACATCCTTAGACAGGTGATTGGTCTTCATCTGCTCAATTATTATCCTCAATTGTCTTGTTGGATGCTGGGAGAATATGCATATACTTGCTACTATGCACTTCAATCACTGTGTTATCGTATTCATTTTATTCTTATCTTTAGTCTAATCCTGAATCAATTGAGTTGTAGTGCCGTCTAAGGGGTAAACTTGATTCAAATGGTGTTGTCGCTGCCTACCTGGAGGAGCGGTTAAATATGGGTGTCAACTTCATTCTTTCAGCAGAAGTAAGCAACGCCCTTTAATAATATGAGATCTCTATCAGGACTTACATTGTCGTGTGTATGTTTGATAAACAGACAACAAGTTAATGGAGCATGAAATTGTTTGTATTGCAGATTGATCATCGGAAGAAAGACTACAAATTTGGGTTTGGTATGACTGTTGGGGAGTAATGTTGTTTCCGACGATTTTCCATAAGATATGCTTTGGTTGGCTTGTGCTGGTTTTCCGCTCGAGCCTCATTAGCTTTATGATTTCCTGGCCCTAGAATTTCTTAGTGGCACCTCATCCTTCGGGAGGCGAGTTATTTAGATAGAAAACCGGCACTTCCATTTTTATATTTACATTTACGGGTTCATTTCCAAATATGGTTTTTGGAGGCCATCAGATAATTAAATGGCACTTGAGGGCCATGATTCTTTGTTCATCTCTCATTTGATGGAACAAGTCTTATGATGGGCGATAGTGAATATCAGTTTTTCCAGATGCCTTTTTCTTTGGATATATTCTGAATCACTTATTACGGAGGGTAGCATGTTCAGCATGTTCATGTTTAAGTTAACGAAAAAAGAAACATTGGTATCATTTTACATTAGCTGTTTTATGAGTTTGGTTTATTTGTGTCGGTTGATGTTGTTTTCATGAATCATGCTACTGCATCTAGTGTTTTCTATTAGAGTTTGTGTAACCCACTGGCAAATTGATTATGGTTTTCTTATTTTCGTCTGTTCTGGTATCTTCAAATTTTAATCAGTGGAGCTAAAAAAAACCATAGAATTTTTTATTTTGGTCCTTCTTTATCGGATGCACTGAATTCTGTGAAAAAAGATAGATGCAGGGATCACCCACCGTGAGTATTAGCACGGATAAATGGTGGCTCCTAGGGGAGAGTGGATTTGAGGGACTCAGAATAGGGAATATGGTACATAATTCATTCATAATGATGTATGTCTTACTCCATTTCTATGCAGCGTTTACGTTGCCATCAGGGTGTATTGGATTCAGAAAATAGGAGGCATGTTCTTTTTTTGTTTTGTTTTTGTACTGAAAATAATGACCATTGAATTTTGTGTAACATCTTAATGGCCCCACATCGAAGAAGGGTAAAGAAATTATAATTAGATATACAAGAATTAGGGACTTTAGTAATAATAATAATCAGGCCTAAGTATTTTGGTTTGTTAGTAAGTTGGGTTGTTATATGGGTTGAATCATTACGAGTTATTGTTGTTAGTAGATCATATTGTTATACAGGTTCGGAGCTAAGGGAGAATAGCAGTCTGAGTACCAATCCTATGAGATTGCACATCGCACAAGAGATCACACAATACTAATAGGACAACCCAAACAAACATTAATATTAAGGATCTGTGTGATATTGAGAACCATTTAAAATTATTTCTCCATTTTTGGTTTGGACTATGAAAAATATATTGTAATCAACTTATTGCAATACGTGGAGCATAATAATATTATGTTCAAAGTACATTCTTAGCGAAGATTCCGTATTCTATGTTCTTGTCGTAGTCTCAAAGAGAGCCTAATTCTACCAAACTTGTGTCAAATTAGTCTGATCATAGTAGCACCCTGTGGGGCCATCGTCAGGTAACAAAGCCAACATCGCCGGACCTTTTGCACCTTCTTCGGCACTGATGATTCCCGTATTCCAGTTTATGTCACTCTTAACAAAGCCAGGCCGAACACAATTTATGCGCATTTCCGGGTGCCTCTCTGCGAGAATCCTGGTGTAGACATTGAGCACCATCTTAGAAACACTGTACGCCGGCAACATCACCGGCCAACCGCCCACCTCGAGCCTTCCATTCTTGAGGTCCTCCAAGAATGTATTCAGGAGTTGTTCTATTTTATCTTCATCCAAGTTATCGATGTCGGTTAGCAGGTTTCTGATTTCGTCGTTCCGCATCCTCTGGCAGCAAAAACGTCAGAAGAGGAGATTCGGTGCTTAAGCAGCAGAGTGTTTAGGCTAAGATACTCATTTTAACTTGTGTCCACAACGAAATTTCTAAACATTTTATCTACCAAAATCATGGCATTTGTTGTTTGGAGCAGACAAAACTATTGCACAAGCTCCGCAAAGCAAACTCATACTGAAGCTCCATAATTTGGCGGCTTGTAGAATTCGAATTACCTTGAGCTCGGATGCAAGAGAAGAGGCGTTTACTATCCTTGCCCCCGAGGTCGAGAGCTTCAGAAGAGGGAGAAGCGCTTCTGTGACTCGTTTGCATCCGTAGTAGTTGGTGTCGAGACAAGTCACTGCCTCGTCGTATGTCTGGTGGATCACTCCTCGAATCATATTCGTCGCCTCTCCGGATGTCTACATTGATAAAAGACCATTTAGCCTAGTTTTATTTTGCTGTTCGTGTACAGTTAAACAAGTATATATGCATTCGAATCGAACTTTCCGACAAACTGGAGAACATGTTATTTACCCAAGTATGCGCATCAATGTTAAGAGCTCTTAGACCCTCAATATCAACTGATACTCCCACAACGGCCGCGTTGTTGATCTGAACCACCAAAACATTAGTCACTAAGGTTACAAGAGAAGAGAAGGATATGCTTATAGCTCAAAGAGTAGTGGAAACCTTACCAAAATATCAAGCTTTCCGTATTCACTTTGTATGAAATTGGCTAAGGAGTTGACACTGGAGGAGTCACGAACATCGAGCTGGTGGAAAACAATGTTGGAGAGATTGGACTCTTGGCAGAGGGAATCTACAGCATAGCTTCCTCTCTTCTCGTCTCTCGCGGTTAGGACGACGGCGACACCTTCGAGGGCGAGCTGGCGCGCGACCTTGAGGCCGATCCCTTTGTTCGCTCCGGTGACTACTGCAAGCCTGCAGATAGACGAAAGAGAGTTTAAAATGAAGTAGTCCTTGTGTGGGATGGGTATATCTTTTCTGTTTGCTGCCTCTTACCTGCCAGGAAGTGAAAGCTAAAAGATGTCGGATAGCAAAGCGAAAAAGAAGAGAAATTGTTAGAACATTGAAGGCAGAAAGGAAGAGTGGCCAGATGAATGGTAGTGTTTTAGGACAAAAAGGATGCTGCGGTTTTATTTTTACGAGTAATTAGGCCGCGATTTCCTTGGGCAATATCAGTAGTGAAGATTCATAACATTAGAGCGTCTCGGTTTCTGCAGTCGAGAATAGATCATATTTCACGGTATGAATCTTCAACAAAAATACCTTAATGTCAATCTCCAGCAGGAAATGTGCAAGATTCAAATGCTGCTACTAATAGTATTCTAGCTCGACTCTACTACGTATAAAACGTCATATTCTTTTGTGGCCAATGCTGCAGTAATATCATCATCCATTTTGAGCAGCAAATCCATAATTAGTAAATTTTGTGGACAGCACCTACTAGATCCAAGAAGAGATAAAAATGGATCTTCCTACTTGATCCTCTCCCTATTCAAACAACACTAGGTTTAGAACAGGTCATGGTGCGTAGAATTTGCTCAACAATAATTTTGAGTTCATATTGAGCATTAAAATAGGATTCAAATCTCTTACATTTGAGAACACATTCTCAGTCACTTATTTAAAGTTCAAGTAAACACAAATCCATCCAAAGATCCTATGAGATTAATAATACAATGGCTCCGAAGCAAAATCCCCAAAGCACATGATCTAGCACTCCACTACAAAATCTCAGCAGATCCACAAGAGAAACACGTTCTACTTAGCAATTAATCATCAAATCAGAAGCTCAAACCTCGGATACACAACGGCGCCTCCTCGAACCCTCTCCAACTTCATCGACCTCTCCCCTCCATTTCCGAAGCTTAGAGCGGGGGCTCGGTGCCGCGATCGCTTCGAAGGGTTAGGGCAACAATGGCGGCGAAGCGGGGGTTGGATCTCGGAGCTCGTTAGGGTTTTGTAGGGGTGGGTGGTCGCCATGGATGGAGAGCGGAGAGGAGAAGGAGATGGTGACCGTTAATGGCGGCGGAAGTGGTGTGAACTCTCACCCCCTATGTTTACAGGTGCGATTTAGGTTGGATTATAGCCGTTAATTAAATTCGGCGCTTTTATTTCGATACGTTGCCGACTCTAGAGAGAAGTTGCCGTTCGTAGCGCGTAGTTTCATTATTTTGTTAAGAAGTCGGCGGCGATTAAGGTCCACGCGCCGGCTTCTTCACTTGATTCTCCTCCGTGCAACACTTTCAAAAAGGGCCTGTTAAGAAGTCGGCGGCGATTAAGGTCCAAGCTTTTATAGTATTGGAGTATTTTTATTATATTATCGAAAGTAGTTCATATTTACAAAAAAAAAAAAAAGAGGGTGTTTTGATACCTTTATTTTTTGAGTATTGAAAAAATAATAAAAATATGTCAAAAATACCGTAAATTTACTGTAAAAGTAAAAAAGAGCTCAAACCATTGGATCTACAAATTTACTTATTATTGTTATACTTATTAGTGTGTATCTATCTCACAATAAAATTACATTGTATCTAAACAGGCCCTAAAACTAAGGGCCAACGCACAAATTTGTGTTACTTTATTAATTCATTTTCTAAAATAAGAACAGCTAATTCTTGAATTAGTTGCTTACTTATTGATTGCAGTAGAGAAATAAATGTCTCACATATGCCACATATATGAAATGTTAAGTACTTGGACAAAAGTGAAAAAGGTTAGAATTTTACAAGCACTATATGTCTACAAATTTGGGTTTGGGCTTGTTCACATATAAAGCTTTAAATGAGAATGTGGGTCTGGGTAAGATTCCCATAAATAAATCATGGGCTTTTGAGGCAAGGTGTTGGAAAGAATAATAATAATAATAATAATAATAATAATAATAAAGAACTTAGAACCCTTTTCTTGTTTATAGTTTCTATACAACTTCTATTAAAATTAAGGAGCAAAAACTACATATTATAAAGATCACTTTTGGAGCTCAAAAGTTTGTTTTTAACTTCCTACTTACTACTCGTTTACATGTTAAACGTATAACTTTTACTTCTTAATTATATAACCTAACTTATATCGCGTAGATAGCTTACTATGGCACACTCAATGGCATAGTAATTTCGAAAGAACTTCAAAGCAGATCATGTTAGCATATTCTCCACTAATTATGAATGGTTTTTTCGAAAGGTGCCAGAAAAGGTCAAAATTTTGAAAGAGGGGATGCAGTGTAAAAAATAAGAGCCTCCTTGTGATTTCCCACATTTAACATCTTTGGATCTATGTAGCACAGTAGTTTAATTTGCTTAATTGTCCTTTTAGTGTTATAAAATTAACCTTGCGACAATTTCCCTAATCGTCGGATAATAAGTCGAAAAAAAAGAAACCTTATCTTCTTTTTGTGCATGTGATCATGACCTTTTTAACTAATTACATTGAGACAACACAACCATGGGAGATTATCATAAGAGGAGGTTAATTAGTTAACTTGTAAAGATTTATTAAGAACTTAGTACCATGAGAGAACTTTGTTAATTCAACAATTACAAAGATGAGGACAAAAATTGCAAGTGCCAAATTAGGTGAACATGCATGGGCACACTACTACTGTAATTAGGGAGACATGGCTTTGCTAAAACCCTAATCAAAATGGCTTGATTACAAAGTTTAACACTATGCAATAAACCAAGGGAGCATGATCAATTCCCTCTTAAATCTCCAAGAATCTATATGACAAATCTCTTAAATCCTAAGTTCCATTAAATCCAAAGAAGCCCTTGTCCATGTTTCTAACCTATCACACATGCACTTGCCTCTTTGTTGCTCAAAACACATGGAACTTTTTTTGTTTTTTCTGAGTCTCAATAGCATGTGCTATTGATCATTTATATTAGTGTATAACATGAAGTTTTTGGGGAATTGATCATATATATATATATATATATATATATGAATTGAGCTCTTATGCTGGTAAAAATACAAAGTAATTAGTGCTTGTGAGTTTTTAGTCCTTTGATGTAGGAATGTGTGGTCAGGATAATAGTGACTCTCTAGGATTTAGTGAGTAGCTGGTAGAATAGTATGATCAAAGATGTGAGATTAGTTAAATGGTTAAATCTAATGGTGAAAAACTTACAAGTATCAAGTACTTGATACTTTTAAAAATACAGTAGCCGGAATCATATATATATATATATATATATATATATATATATATATATATATATATATATATATATATATATATATATATATATATATATATATATATATATATATATATATATATAGTAGAGTTTATATACTTTCAAAAGCGCAAGTCCAATCATGCTTGTGAATTTTTTATCATTGAATTTGCATTGAGATTTGTGCAATTGTACTATCTCTTTCTCTCTCTTTAGTTGACTTTACAATTGCATAAATCTCAATGCAAATCCAATGATAAAGAATTCACAAGCATAGTTTGGCTTGTACTTTTAAAAGTATATAAGCTCTACTATATATAGAGAGAGAGAGATAGAGAGAGAGTGTGTGTGTGTGTGCGTGTGTCCGGCTACTATGCTTGTATAAGCACCAAGCAATTGATTCTGGTAAGTTTTCTACCGTTAAATCTACTTCTTTGACTAATTTTATCCCTTAGATCATTCTATTTTACCAACCACTCATTTAACCCAAGAGATCCACTATCATTCTAACCGCATATCTTTTCATTCAAAAACTAATTAAAAACCTATAAGTACCAATGACTTGATATTTTTAAAAATATAAAAGTTTAATTTTATATATATATATATATATATATATATATATATATATATATATATATATATATATATATATATATATAAGGGGATCAGAAATTGAAGTTAGATAAAATACTATCAAAAAGTTTTACGAAAAGCTAGAACCTTTCAAATTACTTTCCATTGCAGCAGACTGTCACAAACTTAAATTTTACGATTGAACTTGGGCTAAAAATTTAGACTGAAATTTTTGAAGTCTCTTACAAGACTCATTAAACTAATTACTGGTATAGCAAAAAGTTTCGGACCTTTTATTGTCAAATGTTTGGCTATTCAGGACGAATTAAATTTACTTGACCTGAATATTTTGAAGATAGTGTAACATTGAGCTCGGTTTACAACTACTAGGTCAGGGTACGTTAATTGAGCCAACTAAAAACGGAGAATTTTGCCGATATATTATATCAAGTTTGACTAGATCTATAAAAAATCAGATAGGATTAGTCGGTTTGATCAGGTCGAGGTCAAATAGACACTTATTAAGAAGTAACTTAAAAAATATCATGTATTAATTTGCTAAAAATATATCTGTGCATAGATTTTTTACTAAATTTGACAGATTTTTTTTTTTTTTTTTCATTGTTTCGCAGTTCCCCATAGTGGAATTTTATCGAAATCACAAGCAATAATTAGTTATAATATATTAATTTGTAAGCTCCAGCATTATTAAAAAATAAAGTGTAGAGATTGCTTAGTAGATTTTGTTGTCGGAGAATCTCTTAAACTCTATTAAATATCCAATAAATTATGATTAAACTTTGCTCAAAGCTTTGAGATCTGTTTTTAATTAAACAATTTTTTTTTGTACTAATCCTAAGTTAAAACCAAATGCTTTAATTAGCGAGATTTTTGTTGAGTAACAGTTCGTGGACATTTTGGAGTTTTGGCATGTGAACTCAGATTTGTTTTTTTCTTTTTTTAAGTGCCATATATGAGTTTAATATATTGATATTTTGCCTTTGTAATTGGGCTTTGTTATTTCTATTGGTGTGTTCTTATGAAATGGGATTTGATTCTCAAAGTGTTAAAAGAAGGGATCTCCCCACATGAAGCTGAGTTTAGTGCCAGTTCCGAGGTTTAGAAAATTTGGTATTGTTTTTTTTTTTTTTTTTTTAAAAAAAAAAATGACCATGCAACTAAATGAGAGGATCTGTGATAAGCAGCGCTTAGCAATTTTCAAATATAAAAGAAAAATAAATGGTGGCATAATTTTTTCCTTCTTCTAAAGAGAAGGTTAAGTTGGGTCGAGTCATGTTTGAAATGACGTGAGATTGGATTAGACTGAGTTATGTTTGAAGTGTCATGAGGTTGATTCTGCCGAGTCATAATGGAGACTCGTAAGCTGTATGTACGCTTTAAGTGATTTGGATGTATATTTCTAAATTAATGACTAGTGCCAAGGATCCGACAATAGTAGGTTGTTTGCTTCATTCATTTAAAAAAAAAAATAATCTCAGCTAGAAATGTAAAGCAGCAAGATTTCGAACTTGGGACTGAATACTAACTATCGAGCCCTTAGCTAACTGAGTTAGATATGATCTGCATGATGTGAATTGGCTAGTGCACATATCTTCGAGTCCAACACACCTAGCGATATTAAATTGTGATCCCCTTCCGTGATGATCAGTAATTCAGTACTTTGATGTTGATCTCTCATGAGAATCGATAATCTATCTCTGATTCCAATTGTTGGAAAATTCGGTACTCGCCCCGGTACCAGATTCTGTAAATTCGCAATCCGCTTCAGTACCGCAATCCACTCCGGTACCGCCTAGTGTTGGAATTCCGCAACGGATGTGCCAAATCGGGTTTTTATCATAAACCCGTCCCCTCAACATAACTCAACATAACTGGGACTAACACAACCACAAAGAGAAGAAAAATCAAAACAAAAAATATGCGGGTGAAATAAGATTCATTAACTAAGAGAAAAATTACACCGACTCTTCTTCTGCAATAGAGTAGCTTCAGCTCGAGCCCTCCTCCTGAATCTCTCTCATCCTTCTCTCGTCTTCTATAAACTTAGGAGACTTCTCTTTTTGAACGCACCCATACATGCACCCAAAATTATGAACACATTGGCCATGCTATATAGATGTGACTAAATTCTAGTCCCCACCACCTCGATGTCACATAGATGTGGCCACCACCATGAGTGTAACCATCACCATCAAATAATAGTATGTATACTATATTTATAACTTATATCAAAAACTATCTAAATTCTAGTCTAAATAAATTTGTATTTTAATTAATATTTAAATATTAATAAACTTATTTCTAAATAGATTATCTATCCATCTCTCAAACTACCATTTCTTTGTATTCTTTAGGTTTTTATTTCAGCAACTCAGTATAATTATTCGGATTAAGATGAGGAGGGAGTTTTGCACGATAAATTAAAAAACCCTAAACATTTAGATTCCAATTCTATTTAAGCGATATTTGATAATTTTTAATAAGGTCAGTAACCAAATCCAATTCTGAATATATAAAATGACCGGTGAGTTAATTTTCACTTTATTTTATTGTCGAATCTGATCACAACACTAATTATGAATTAGAAATTCATAATCGTTCATAAATGAAAAGCTACTCCGCTGCTGTCGGCTCTACACTAAAATTTCCATTATTGTCTGTTGGAGCTACGGCGTGCTGCCATTTCCTGCAATCAAATGCTGTACCACCGAAGAACAAGTGGCCAAGGGCTTCTTTGTTTTATTATTGTCACTTTTTTAAAATATTTTTATCTTTTCGTAAAAAAAAATTTAGTAAAGAAAATAAGATATATAATTATGATTTCAAATTATTAACTTTCTATATATCAAACAAATAATTAAAACTCATTTTCAATCTGAAATCGCTTATGGTCAAACAAACACGTCCCAAATTAATGACTTCTCCCGTTGCAGCAACTTGGTAATAAGGATTTTAGTGCCTATGCCAACACTGAAGTGGGGGTCTGGTCCACCTCTCTCTCTCTCTCTCTCTCATCTTCTGTCGCAAAGACTCAAAAGAAAGATGCCACCCAAAAAAAAAAAAAAAAAAAAAAAAAAAAAAAAAAAAAGTTGGTGGATAGTCCTTGCTGCCTGTCTCCCTTATCCCTTAGCCGACATAAAAATTTAGTTACATATTTTTAAAACACATTATAATAATATATCACTATACATCATACCGACTATGCATATAACGACGCTAATAATAAGTATTGGTATTTTTGCCAGCGATATTATTTTTTTGATTTTAAAAATACTTAAAAATATCGCTATAATATAATTTTATATAGTAATTATAAACTCTGATATTATGTTATACAACTTAAACTTAACTTAAATGTTTAAGCTGGTTAGGTGGAGATACACTTAATTTATATCATATACAACTCAGAATTATATTTTATATACAATATGAAACTAACGAATTCTAGCTAATTCACCAAATTCATAACCTTTAGCTACCTGCAGATGTTTGGCTGCACGGGCGCGCGCCGTGAGGGGAGCTTTCTCCAAATTGGCCTATATATTGATTAAGATTCTTGATATCTTAAAATCATTTTATGATAAAAATTAATTTCCTCTTTGTGATCAGAAGATATGAAATATAATGCATGTACCTAATTAAAACTTTAAAAACTAATATATTTGGTTCAAAAAATAGTACAGGGATTAAATTATCCTGATACAATTAAATCAGGGATGAGTCCTTATTAATTAATATTAGTATATCATGTCACCTGTAAACATCATTCATCAACTACTCATCAAAACTATTTCCTTTTTTTACTTAAAGATGCAATTTTTTTTTTTTCTTTTTTTTGTCTATGTGGGGTTTCTCAAAACAAAAATAGAAATAGAAATAGAAATAGAAATATATATATAGCAAAAAATACTTACAATCTATAATATATTTTACTAAAAAAATTTCCTGAAAAAACTAATTGTATGGTTAGGGGGGAAACAAGGAAAACAAGGTTTGTGATTATTTGGTACTTGAATTTTAATTTATTATAATAATTTATATTTTGAACTTTTAGAATTGTTATAATTAAATTTTACATTTCAATTTAGTTGACTAAATATTAACACATTGCTCATATAAAAATAATATGAAATCTTAATTATCGTCGAGCTGTCACTAATAATACTGCACTACATCACTTCTACAGTAGCGATACATCAATATATAGTTAATTAAATTGAATAATAATACTTAATTATAATAATTTTAAAAATTCAAGCTAAATTTTATAATAAATTAAAATTTGAGAACTAAAAGTGCCACGCAACTCATAGTTTGAAAATTAAACGTGCAATTAATCCTATGATGCATGTATATATATATATCATTATCTTTTGAAGTGTACTATATATATATGTACTACCCATCTGATCAAATTAAACACTTGGAATCACCATTATTGAGAAAAGTAGAAGATGGTGTCAAAGTGTTGTTAAGCGTTACACAACAAGTAAAGTTAAAATGGACGTTGTGAAATAGACCCAACCAAAACCTCGTGCTTGTAACGCGTTACACACCTCTATAGCTGGGAATTAGCTGGACCAATAAATATTTGTTCTTATCCACTGGATGGCATTCGATTGAATTTTAATTAGAGAATTATTGTAATTAGGTTCTATAATTAACTCAATTTAATTGACTAATGTAAAGGTTCAACATCACTTTCATATCAATGGTACGTTAAAAATTTAGTCAACTGAATTAAATTATAAAACTTAATTGCAACAGTTCTCTAAAAGTTCAAGTCATAAATTATAATAAATTAAAGTTTGAGAACTAAAATATTAGATGACTCGTAGTTTGAGAATGTAATTTAGCAATTAATTAATTATTTATTATTGACTATTTATTTATGAATTAAAAATATGTCTAATTTTTTTTTTCGAAACTAATAAGTTAAATTGGGTGAGCTGAATAAGTTAAGTGGGGTTACGGTTCATAATAGACCTAACGGTAAGAGACACAATAATAAACATAATATTCAGATGAGTTGAATCCGATCGATACCCGTGATCACGGTATTCATATACTATAAGTGAATTAATTGCCAATTAGAATATTGTATATACTTTTATTTGCTTTTAGAAGTGTACAACACAGTACTCTATTATTTAGCACTTTTGGAAGATAATTAACATGTGGCTTGTGTAGTACGTAGTTGGGTGCAGATTTAGTACTGAGAAGTCAATTTCAACCCCTTTTCCCTCCTTTCAATTCCCAGTCAAGTCCAAAGTATTCGCTAAATTGAAAGCTAGTGAGATTGGTACAAGAAGAAATATTGGAATGCAGCTAAATTTTTTATCTTAAAAACTTATTTTATAAATTAAATAAAAATATATATACTATTCTATATTTTTACGAAATACTGTATAAAATTAATCTAAAATAATAATAATAATAATAATAATAATAATAATGGTACAGTAAAATTATAGATGGATAGGTACAAATTATAAATTTTGGAGGAGTATAAACATAAATACATATTGGTGAGGGGTATGTGTGCAAAAATCCCACGCAAGTTGATCACGCGGATGGCGACACGAGTCTTAGGAAACGTCCATAGTCACAGACTCACAGTGATAGGCGACAAGCCGCAGACGCAACGGACGGTCGAAATTGGTTTCGAGTTGATGTGTACGGCTCTGATGCGCTCGTGATATGAAATGCACGTTTGCTACGAACGGCGCCAAAAGAGCTCGCCCCAATTCCCGAGGTAATTAAGCGACTTTTCTAAAAAATCTCCTTTTTATTTATTTATTTATTTATTTTTGTAAAAAAAAATGATGATTATAAATTTAATTAATTAATAATAAATTAGCCGTAAACGGTTTGTACGGATAAATTAATTTCGATTTTTTAAAAATTTTTTATTTCGTATTTATTTATTTTTCTTTTAAAAAAAATATTTATACATATGTATTAGATTATTGGGAGGATAAGATCTACATGGTCCTGGTAATAAGAAAAAATAAATAAAGAGTGCAATTAATGGTAACGAGAACAGTGGGGGCCATGGGTATACACGTGGCGTCATCTGATAGACGAGCACGTGGAGGCTCAATATGCCCCTGCGGCGGCTCCGGCTTTGTTGAACCGTCTGATGAACCGTACAGTAATATTATTTAAAATTATAAAACAAATAAATTTAATAAATTTATTTCATTAATTAATTTTAAATGCATGCTGCCAATATTAATATTTTTTTTTATAAAAAAATTAAATTAGATATTAATAAACAAATAATAAGAAATAAAAATAGTCAACTAATATATATTTTTAAGATAAACTTAGTTTAGAAAAAGAGAGAGAGAGATTTGAAATTAGAGAAAGAGAGCGGATAGAGAAAGTAAAAAAAATTTAAGTTAAAAATATGAAAAGATGAAAAGTAAGAAACTACTCGACTTGTAGAAAAGAGAGAAATATAATTAGAGAGAGAAAATGTACTTGAGTTTAGAGAAAAAAAAAAAAAATTAGAGAAAGAGATATGAGATTAGAGAGTAGAGAAAAATAGTACCGAGAGAGGGAGGAGAAAAGAAAAAGGTGGGTTGAATTATAAACTCGATTATTATCCTAATTCATTAGTATGTTGATACCTACTCTCTCTCTCTCTCTCTCTCTCAAAGGTTCCCAAATATATCTAATATTATCTATTAAATTATTTAGTATATATATTAAGTCAAACACCGTCATAATTTTTTATTATCGTTGGATTACTGAAAATTTTAAAAAGATCACTCAAATCAAACGCCCCCTAAAAAGAGTTTGATTAATTCTGTGATCTACTTCATATTCGAATTTAATGATATGTTTTAGAAGCGCAGGAAGAAAGAAAGAGCGGTTTCTTATTCAAATTTTTTTTCTTAAAAAACTAAAAAAAACAAGATTAATTTGGACGGTTTGAAAAGTCCAAATGACGGTCCAATTTGATTCCACCACGGCATCTGGCAAAATTTTTTACGGTCCAATTTGATTCCACCACGGCATCTGGCAAAATTTTTTACGCACGTATGTAGTACGTACAAAGAAGTAGGATGTATGCTCTTCAGAGCTCTATTTGTAATTTATACTTTTAAGATGCAATAAGAAAAACTTAAATATTTGACTTTGGAGAATAAATCTAATAATGTTTTTTTTTAAGAAAAGTGTTAATTATCGCGAATAGTAATTTTTCGTGTTATTATTAATTAATTATTCTCGAAAGCAATTCTCTTTCTAATTTTGTCATGTTTTATTAGATACATTATAACTTGATTCTCAATAAATGACACATAAATCTTTTTGGTTACGGCTATTCACACCAACTTTCACAATATAATATTGATGTGATATTTATATTAAAAAAAAGAAAAATATTGATGTAATATTAAAGAGTTTGAAATATATGTGACTAAAAAGTTAAAACCATTAAATACAAATAACGCAGCAACATTTGGATCACGAGATAATTTTACTAATTTAGTAAAAATAGTTATATATAGGAGGAAATTAATTAATTATACAATTACTGGCCAAATCATTAAAATTTATTTACAAATCCATCAATCTAAATTATTGAGATCCTAAGATTAAAATTCGGACAGAATCAATTAGTATAGTGAAATGTTCAAATTATATTTTTATTTACTTTTCAAATCCGCAGAAAATTATATTTACATTTCTTAAAAAAAAAAAGTTAAAGAAAAGGGTAAAATTGTAATTACAGAGCTATTGTTTGGTTCGGGTACAAGGGGGGATATCCCCCCCTTGTACCCAAACACAATGGAACGGGGGGATTTGGAATCCCCCCTTTTCCCTCTTTGTTCGGTACAACCCCGAATTACTTCCCCCCCTGGAACAATACCCCCGGAACAATACATTCTCTCTCCTCCAATTTTTACCTCATCTCCTCTCTCTCTTCCATATTACCCTCTTCATCTACCTCTTCTTCTCCCCTAATCTGAGCTTTCTCTCTCCTTCGTCCTCGCCGGGGTTGATCCCTCCCTCCTTGTGAGCCGCTCGCCTCTCGTTCGCCCGCTCTGTGCCCCTCGGTGCCCCCCCCCTGTGCCGCGCGCCATCTCTTCGCCATCTCTTCGCCTGAGCTGTGCCGAGCGCCATCTCTTCGCCATCTCTTCGCCTGAGCTGTGCCGAGCGCCATCTCCCCGATCTGTGCCGCGCGCCATCTCTTCGCCCGATCTGTGCCGCGCGCCATCTCTTAGCCCGACCTGTGCCCCTCGGTGCCTTATCTTTGCCGGTGCTTAATAATATTTCAAATTATTATAAAATAATACATATTTTTAAAAATTTGAGTAATTTTGATCATGATGTATTTTTGAGTAATATTTTTAATTAACTTTTATTTTAACACTAATTAAAAGTAATTATGTATTTTTTTAAAATAAATAATTAATAATTACTTTTTATTATCGTAGCCGTCTCTCGGCCTTGCATGTAGCATTATCGTCGCCGCCGGCTAAAATATCTCGTCCCCGTACCGTATCCTCGTTCCCAATGAAAAATAAATAATTAATAATAATTTTAGAAAATAAAAAACATTAACTGTAATTTTAACATTAATTCACACTAGTTACTAGTTTTTTAAAACATTATATATTACCAGGAATATTTTTTGTAATGTTACAATAACATTAAACCATTATTAAATTTAGATAATTAACACTGAATTTATATACAATTATATTTTTTAATTAATAGATAAGTACAATAAATATTAAACAGTAGAAAATTAATATTAAAAAAATTAATTTGCAGTACTTTTAACACTATTTAACACTAAATATTGAATTTTTTAAATTAGATATCTTACAAGAAATATTTAATATTATTTTTATATCAAATTAATAATTTTTTACATCAAAGAAATTAACACTAATTTAATATATTATCTATTTAATTATATTATATTTATTACAAATATTATATTTAAAAATTTATAATACATTATTTATTTACCAACTTTTACCCACATATAAAAATGTCAAAGGGCATTTACGTCTTTTTACTCAAAAGTCAACTATTTATCCCTCTTATTCTTCAATCCCAACCAAACATTATTTTTCTTATACCTGGTACAAACCTATATCTCAACCAAACACTATTTTTACTAATTCTACCTTATACTCAATTTTATATTTGTACCTGGTACTACTAATTCTATCTAATTCTCGAACCAAACGCGACCAGAAGGATTATCCGAAACGCGCGAATCCAGCGAGAGCAACACTCCCGCAATTTTAACCGCTGTAACCCTCGTCCCCGAAACCGCGTTTACTATGCGTTTTGAGCCGCGGTTTGTGATTTTTTCACTTTAGCCCCTCTACTTTTAACGAATCTCTCTCTCTCTTTCTCTCTCCGTATTGCTCCTACACATTCCACGCAATTGCCTCAACATCACATGCTCTCTCCCCCCTCCCCAGTCCCCACCCCCCACTTGCCCTTTTTTTCTTTCCCACCTATATATCTCCATCCCTGTTTCCATTCACCCTTATCATATCTCTCACACACACCATTTTCCCCTGTTGTTTTCTCCCAGAGCTTCGCAAAGGAGGGAGCTTTATTAGGGGAGTAGCTCCGAGACCACAAGATTTTTTTTTAAAAAGGTTTTTTTTTTTTTTTTTTTTTTAATCCAGTTACTTCTCCTTCCTTTTATCTCCTATTTATTGGTTTTTTCCCCCCCTGTTTTGGAGCGATTTTGATGGAAAATAGGTTAGAAATAGGGATTAGAGATGGATTTGGATCGATTTCCCATGGGTGCCTTTTCTTTTGGGTTTTTTTTATATATATTTGATCTTATCTTTCTCTGTGGAGTTTTGGTCAACGATTTGAGCTCAAACTTAGAGTATACTGCATATAAGAAGCGATCAAAGTAGGTCTTTTTTTGTGGACTCTCTTTGTTTCTTCATTTTGGATCAAAACATTTTCTCTAACTTGTTTTGAAACCAACCCATCTCTCTCTCTCTTTTCTTTTTTTTTTTCTTTTTTTTGTTTTTTAAACTGAATCGAGTAAGATTTGTGTGATCATGGAGTTCACAATCTCATCTCCCCTATTATTAAGAAAGAGAGAGAGAGAGAGAGAGAGAGAGAGAGAGAGTACATGAGGGGATAGATTTAAAATTTTGTGGGTGATATTTTAAAGTGTTTAATGGTCAATACTATGGATATTCCAATTTGGGTCATGAACTATTCTCTAATTCTTTTCCTTTTTGACTCTTCCTCATCGAATTTTGTGGAACTTTTATTTCTTCCTCAAATTAAACTCATTACTTTTTTTTTTTTTTTTTTTTTTTTTTTTTTTTTTTTTTTTTTTTTTTTGTTGGGAATGGAATTCATTTATCTGCTCAATTACTTATCTGGTTTAATTAGTGTGGGAAAAAAAAAGTTATCACTTTTCATGTTTTGTTGCTCAGGAAAATTTGTTCTACTCTCTCTTGTTCATATTCATATTCATATTAATCTGTATGATGATTTCCATTTGTTACTATCGATTCCACGATGAGATCCCTTTGAATTGCTCGTCTATAATGAGTTAGTTCAGTGTAAATTTATATTCTTTAGATTGTTTGGAATCTATATAATTTTTTTTTTCTTAAATACTCTGTATTGCAGGACAGTAGCTATCGTATTCAGAATGATGGGCGGTTTGCTGATGGAAGTCTATCCGGGACTGGAAAATCTTGTACAACTTGTGCCGTCCGACAATGCGAAGAACCTACCTTACCCTACTGCCGGCGATTGCATCATGGGAGAGGGCGATCTCGTCGACCCTCCCACTGAGAGCTACGCCGAGGCTGCCGCCACTGGCGACGAGGAGAGCGACGACGAAGTCGACATCGAAGAGCTGGAGAGGCGCATGTGGCGCGACCGCCTCCGTCTCAAGCGGTTGAAGGAGCGGCAACAGGAGCGCGCCAAAGAGCAAGGCGATGCAGCAGCAGTAGGTGGAGCAGCAGGAGGTTCTTCGTCGAAGCAGCAGCAGCGCGCGTCGCAAGAGCAAGCGCGCCGCAAGAAGATGTCGCGAGCGCAGGACGGGATTCTCAAGTACATGCTGAAGATGATGGAGGTGTGCAACGCGCAAGGCTTCGTGTACGGTATCATACCGGAGAAGGGAAAGCCGGTGAGCGGTGCGTCGGATAATCTGAGAGCTTGGTGGAAGGAGAGAGTGCGGTTCGACAGGAACGGGCCTGCGGCAATCGCCAAGTACCGGGCGGACAACGCCGTCCCCGGATCGGGCAATGAGGCCGACAGCGGCGGGCCTGCGAGCCCGCACTCGCTGCAGGAGCTCCAGGACACGACTCTCGGCTCGCTCCTCTCCGCGCTGATGCAGCACTGCGATCCCCCGCAGCGGCGCTTCCCCCTGGAGAAGGGAATTGCGCCGCCGTGGTGGCCCACCGGCAATGAGGAGTGGTGGGCGCAATTGGCCATGCCCAAGGACCAGGCCCCGCCGCCGCCGTACAAGAAGCCGCATGATCTGAAGAAGGCGTGGAAGGTCAGCGTCCTCACCGCCGTCATCAAGCACATGTCGCCGGATGTCGAGAAGATCCGACGCCTCGTCCGGCAGTCCAAGTGCCTCCAGGACAAGATGACCGCCAAGGAGAGCGCGACGTGGCTCGCCGTCGTCAAGCAGGAGGAGGAATTGTACTTGCAGCTCCACCCGAACGCCTGCCCTCCGCCGTCCGCCGAGAGCGGCGTCACGGGTGCCCTTTCGTATAGCGGCAGCTCCAGCGAGTACGATGTCGAAGACTTCGATTACGGGAGGAGCGAAGAGGACGAGGGGAATCTCAAAGCCGCGTCCGACGAACCTCTTTACGACCTGGGCACGGTGAAGGAAGAGACTGATGCAGAATTCATCCAAAAGAGAGGTGCCGTCGAGAGCCAACCACCCGCCATGAACAAGCGCGTTTACACCTGCGATAACGTGCAGTGCCCGCACAACAATTCTCGCTTCGGCTTCTCGGACAGGAACTCCAGGAACAGCCATCAGTATGTCTGTCGATACCAAAACAGTCTTCATCAGGGTATCGGGGCATCGTCCGCTCCTCGACCGATCTTTGCAGATAAACCTGCCGTCTTCTCGGCGCCCTATAACCCCCAGCTGAAGCCGAGTGCCATCACAGATTACGGCCTTCCTGCTGACGGGCAGAAGTCGATCGACAAGCTGATGAATTTCTACGACAGTAACGTAAATGCTACTAGTTCCTTTCAACCTGGCATTCAGATCAGTGACAACTTCTTTGGGTTGGCAAGTGCGACGTGCAGCGGCAGCGGTGTATTTGAAGAAGTCGGCAACTTAACGCAGCAGCAGCAGCAGCAGCAGCAGCAGCAGTTCTTCAACTGCGAAGAACTAAACCCGCTAGACCAACTGAACCAGTGCGGCCTGAGGTTCAACATCCGTGCCATGGATTACACTAACCCGCTACAGATAGGGGTCGGGGAATCGATCCACAAGCTCGACGGCTCTAGCTGGTTCTACGGAGTAGAAATTTAGCCATTTTGATCGAAACAAAGTGCGCGTGTCCTCCCAGTTATTAGTGTAGCAAGTTTCTAACTTTGGGCTTAGGCGATCTCCTCTCTGTGCACTTAATTGTACTTTTTGTTTTTTTTCCTTTAATTTTTTTTTACTTTTCTCATCAACCTTGGTATAAAAAGTATAGGGTTTTAATTAAGGTTTGAAGAAGTAGTTCTATCCATCTACTGTAATAACAACTTGGGGTGTTTAAATTAACTTTGTATGCATGCATCCAGCTGTAAGTGAAATATATAGTTTCAATTTTGGTCGAATCCATTATCCTTAGTCCTAAACTGAGCTGTACAAAATATATCAGTGAATGTAAGTCCGTGATCGAAATTTTGTGCGCGTCTGCTTAAGCAAAACCATCTAATATAAAACTTTAATTAATAAAAAGGCTTGGCTACATCTGCTATGTTTAAAGCCTAGTATAATCTTTCTTTTTGCCTGCGTATGTCTCAAAGCACCCAAATAATCTTACTGTTTGGAATGGGGCTAGAACAAGAAATAAGGGGATATCCCACTTATTCTACCAAACGCACCAGAAATTATTCGGTACAGTAGTTCCAGTACAAATAAAATAAGTTGGAACAACAGTTTTTACCCATTATTTTATAAATTTTTTTTTTTTTACCAAACTACTCCTCCTCCCTTCCTTTCTCTCTTCCCAATACACTCTCATCATCACAAATTCCTCTCTCCTCTCTCTCTCTCTTCTTCCCAATACACTCTCATCATCACAAATCTCTCTCTCTCCTCTCTCTCTCTTTTCATTCTTCCCAATACACTCACATCATCACAAATCCCTCTCTCTCTTCTATCTCTTTTTAATTTAATTGAATGTTAAATTAAATATTATTTTCAAAATTTTAGAAATTTTATTTTGATTTTGATTTTATCATAATTTTTGTAAGGCTTTAAATTTTGAAATTTTATATTCAAAATTTTAACTTTAATTTAAACAAATAAAATGTTAAATTAAATATTATTTTCATAAAATATAATTTGAAATTTGATTTTGATTTTGATTTTGATTTTAATTTTATCTTAATTTTTGTAAGGCTTTAATCCATTAATTAAAACGAAGAAAATAAAAGTTATTATTTGAAAATTAAAAAATTTTATGTTTAAAATTTATAATTTAAAATTAATATTATAAAATTTTAAATTTTAAAATTTAAATGTTGAAATTTTATATTTAAAATTTTAAATTTAATTTGAGAAAATAAAATTAAATTAAATATTATTTTTAAAAAATATAATTTGATTATGATTTTGATTTTATCTTAATTTTTTTAAAGTTTTAATTCATTAATTAAAATGAATAATTAGATTTTAACAACTTTTATCACATATTAAATTGGCAAAAAGGTAAATTATTCGAACATAATCTCTTTATTCTTCTTATTCTTCATTCTTATACCAAATATAAAATCTCTTATCCCTGAAACCTTTTCAAATACATTTTTATTCTAGTTCCATATTTTATAATTATTTCAGAATTATCTAGTTCTACCTTAATTCATTATATGAAACGGGCCTTAAAAATAAACCTGATAGGTTGGTTAAAGAGAATAAAGTGCCTTTTTTTGAAGCCTATAAAGATATTCAAACTCCTTTCCGACACATGGAGCTATGAAAAAGCAAAAAGTCTGTGTCAGCGTTTTCTCTGTGTCATCTATGACATCTTATATATTTTAAAAATAAATTATTTTTATTTATATTTAAAATAAATATAATTTTTAAAATAGTCAGAAATTAAATTAATTTTAAGTTTAGACGAGAATCTAAATATTTGAAGAGTAAAAAAAATTTATGTTTGAATGATTCAATAGGAATATTAGAAATAAAAATAATTTATTTAAATAATAAGTATTTAAATAGTAGTAAAATAATATTTTAAAAGATAAAACTTAGAAAAACAAATTAAAATAAAAGAAATTCTATATAAAGTTAAAAGTATTTTATAATTAAAATGAAAATTTTGACTAAAATTTTATAGTTAAAATCTAGCTGTGTTTTATAGCTTTAGCTGAGCTCGTTTTATAAATTGATATTAAAAATAATTGCACAAAAGCTCTCTCTTAGTTGCAACCAAATTAGCATAAAAAGAAAGGAAATTAAAAAGGGAGGTGATTTTATATTTGTTTTAATTAAGTTTATAGCTCGTGCGCAAATGCAAGAATTGGAATATTTTTTTCTTTTTCTTTTTTTTGAGTAAATGCTCTTTGACCAAATTGGAGTTAGTCGAAAGCAATAGTACGTAGCTTGTGCTTAGCACCTTATCTGGTGTTTGTCAATTCCAAATCCTCCTTCAGGGCCCTCAATAATTTTTTTTTTTTTTATTTTTATTATATGAAAAAGAATACTCAGATATAGGAATTTTAATAAGGTGAACATAAATGGCTCGAAATGATTAGAGATCTATTCTGTGTTCAGCTTAAGCTAACTTGTGTTCGGCTCATTAGCTCAGATAATTTACCAATTTAAGTTGGCTCATATATAACTCAAATTATTTTTTTTTTATATAGCTCGAAATTTAAACCTCAAATTGTTTAATTTAAAATTATTTTTTCATAAAAAATTTAGTCTAATATTAAATTAATACTTGCAGATATATATATTAGCATAAATCAAAATCCAATCTACGCGCAAATCAACTTATAGACGAATTAACCCATATAAGTATAAATTATATGCATTCGAGCTATATGGAATACGAATGTTAAGATATCAAGTTGAAAAATTCAACTTATGTTGAATTTGTTTATTGAACAACCGATTCAATCTCGAACTCATTTTAAACTGAATATGAAATGATTCACGAATAACGAGCTAAATTGACAGCTCTATCAAAGTATCATTATAGACTTAGGTATTAATATACTGATGCATGTGTTACATATAGATTATTTTATATATATACTCAAGATTAATTTATCAATTTAGATAGAAGAAGAAAACTTCCACAAAGGATAAGTGTTGCATTTATTTTGATGGGCATCTAAAAACTCTTGTTAGATTTAATATAAGCTTCATTTGTCCCATCAGATTTGCTTAAGGCGTGTAGTCTCTTTCTGCCTCTTTAATGACATGAACTGGACGGTTTTATCTCACCAACATTAATTATTTGATGTTGAAATGAAAAATGTGTTATTCACCGTGTGACTGCGAACTAACCGGTTGATCTATTATTTAATTTATTTTTAGATAAAATTTTTAATAAATTATACTACATATCGTGACAATAAAGATAACGACGGTATGTCATTGAAGAGTAGATGCGAGAGGTGAATTTAAAATCTCTTTTTTATATTATTTATTAAAAAAATAATTTTACACAAAATGGTCTAAGAATTGTACTAACATCAGTGCTCAAATTAATCACGAGGATTGAAATATAAATAGTGTAAGTTGTTAACGTGATAGATTGGATCCAACAAGCTACGAATAATAGTTGGCATATTACATAGAAACAAAGAGAAATGCTCTTTTATATATATATATATATATATATATATATATATATATATATATAGAGTTACCGTCCATTCATACCTGCTTAATGGCTTAAATTTAATTATTTTTAAGTTATGATCTATAATAGCAGATCATTTTGAAGGAGATACAAATTACTAGGTATCCAAAATAGAGTATTTTGGTCTTTTGATTTAGAGATAATTAAGCAATTTTATCTCTATTTTGAAAATTTTTATTTTTGTAAATATTATAAATTTTAAAAATTTTAATTTAGTGAGAGTTTTTATTTTTGGAAAGATTATAAATTTTAAATATTCTAATTTAGTTATGGTCTTAAATGATAATATTTTAATAGTTTTTATTTAATATATTATAAATAATTTTAATTTTAGAAAACCATATTAAAATTTAGATTATTTTAGGAATTAAAATTTAGGAATCTATTAATTTTTTTAAATTAATACCTAAATTACAATTCTAAATTTTTTAATTTAAACTCTTTAAATTAATGTCTAAATTGCAATTCTAAAACTTTTTAAATTAAACTCTTTAAATTAATGCCTAAATTGTAATTCTAAAACTTTTTAAATCAATGTATAAATTGTAATTCTATTTTTTTTAATTTAAACTCTTTAAATTAATGTATAAATTGTAATTCTAAAATTCTTTAAGTTAATGCCTAAATTGTAATTCTAAAACTCTTTAAATTAATGCCTAAATTGTAATTCTAAAATTTTTTAAATTAAACTCTTTAAATTAATGACTAATTGTAATTCTAAAACTCTTAAAATTAATGTCTAAATTGTAATTCTAAATTTTTTTAATTTAAACTCTTTAAATTAATGTCTAAATTATAATTTTAAAACTTTTTAAATTAATGGCTAAATTGTAATTCTAAAACTTTTTAAAATAAACTCTTTAAATTAATGCCTAAATTGTAATTCTAAAATTTTTTAAATTAACGTCTAAATTGTAATTCTAAAACTCTTTAAATTAATTAATACCTAAATTGTAATTCAAAAATATTTAAAATTAATGCATAAATTAGTACAAAATTAATATCTAAATTTGTGAAAAGCATATGAATCAAAACTTTCATTATATATTGAATTTAAAAATTTATCCATTTTCAATTTTTTTAGAATAATGATACAAAATTAATTTCTAAATTAGAAGAATTCTAAAATTCTTTATATATATTAAATATGTTGAGTTTGATTATAAATCTACGTTCAAATTTTTTAAAAAATATTGATATAAATTAATGACTAAATTGTAATTCTAATACTCCTTAAATTAATATTTAAATTGTAATTCTAAAACTCTTTAAATCAATAACTAAATTGTAATTCTAATTTTTTTTTAAAAAAATTAATTAACTCTTTAAATTAATGACTAAATTGTAATTATAAAACTCTTTAAATTAGTGTCTAAATTGTAATTCTAATTTTTTTAAATTAAACTCTTTAAATTAATGACTAGATTGTAATTCTAAAATTCTTTAAATTAGTGCCTAAATTGTAATTCTAATTTTTTTAAAAATTTAAACTCTTTAAATTATTGCCTAAATTATAATTCTAAATCTTTTTAAATTAATACCTAAACTGTAATTCTAACATATTTTAAATTAAACTTTTTAAATTAATGACTAAATTGTAATTCTCAAACTCTTTAAATTAATGCATAAATTCTAATTCTATATTTTTTAAATTAATGTATAAATTATAATTCAAAACTTTTTAAATTAAACTCCTTAAATTATTACAAAATTAATGGAAGGTATTTTAATTAATTTTTTTTTATTTTGTGCTGTTTAATTATGAAAATAATTTTTTTATAAAGTTACTGATTAATTTATTAATAAATAAAATTATATTTTTATCTATTGTGAATCAACGGTTATGAATTTTTTTTTTTATTTATAAAAAAAAAGTACCAGAGTATTTTTTTTTTTTTTAAAGAAAAAGAAAAAGAATCTTGCCCTATATATATAGTAGATAGTATGAAGGTATCTAATATCTTTTACTTAGTAGTTAAAGAGTTTAGATTGGTTTGAGCACTGTTAATATAATATAAGTAATAAGTAATAAGGAAACACTTAAAAGAGCGAGGGATTTGAAGTGATTAAAATACAAAGAATATTAAAAGTATATTTAATTTTGACTTGGTTCTTCAACGTGCTTAACAAATAAAGCTTCATTTAATAGTAGACATTAGTGGAGGAATCACTTGTTAAAAATGTGTTTTATGGTACACTCTAAGCCTCCGTTTGTATTCAGAACGGAACCGGGAATAGCGGGGATATCCCCCTTATTCTCCCAAACGCTCTGGAACCGTCTGGTATTGCTTATCCCAGAACAAGGAGAATAGCTGGTCCCACCGTATTAAATTTTTTACCATTCTCTTTTTATTTATATCTCATCCCAACACTCTCTCCTCAGATACACTCTCATCATCACAAACAATCCCAATACACTCTCATCATCACGCTTAAAATTAAAATGTTGGAGTAATTTAATTGGATCCTATTAATCCATAATTAAAACGAAATAATTAGATTTTAACAACTTTTATCACAATTTTTAAACCATTAATCCACATTAAATTAAATGTAAATTTTTTAAATAATACATTTTAATTATGAATAATTAATTAATTTGAGAAAAACGAGTTTAGCAAATTTTAATGACATAATAAAGCTCGTGGGTACAAATTTACAAATATTTATCAAATATGGTGAATTTTTAAAAAATTAAAGTGTCAAAATCTTGAAATTTTATAAAAATTTCAATAAGTTGAAAAAATTAAATATTAAATTAAATGTATTATTTTTAAATTATATATTTTAATTACGATTATAATTTTACTTTTAATTTTTTAAACTATTAATCCCAAGAAAAACGAGTTTACAATATTTTAATGACATAATTCGTGGGCGAAAATTTACAAATATTTAGCAAATATATAAATTTTGCTAAAAATTATTATTTAAAATTAATATTATAAAATTGTAAATTTTCTTGCTTTATTTTAAATTTAAATTTTAAGTTAAAAAATTAAATTAAATGTATTATTTTTAAATTATATATTTTAATTACGATTTATTTTACTTTTATTTTTTTAAATATTAATTATTATTTATTCAATTTTTATATAGGCTCATTATCTTAAACCACACACGAGATTGGTTTATCACCCAACAAAGTGCTCAATAAAAAAACTTTATTTTTGACAATAAACAATTTTAATAAAATGTTTCATACATTAATCATCTAATACAGTTAACAGTTTATTACAACAGTATTACATAAGACCTACAACAACGCTCATTATTATTTTGAATTCTAGAATTTATAAAGTTCAAATAAAATTTTTGCAGCAAATTTGATGTTGCCAAAGCAAAATTCAATAACGACAAAATAAACTTATCATATCTAATCAAATTTCAAACTATTTGATTCTGACAACACTGAAAAATACTCTGACAACACCATTAATTGCCCTTTTGTGAACCTAAAAAAAAAAAAAGAAAAGAAAAGAAAAGAAAAGAAAAAAGGTTATATTATTGCTCAAGCAACACCTTCACATGGAAATTGGGAGCCCACCCAACTAACAATGATGTGAAAGGTTTTTAGGTCTCTCTCTTTCTTTCTCTCTCTCGGGTTTGCTATGAACATACGCGTGTGGATATGCGTTTTTGAATAACTTTAATGGGTGCCGCAGCAAAATTTGACCAGGTTTTTTTTTGCAACTTTACTGCAACTTCGTGGTACCCTGCACACATTAACATTAATTGTGGAGCTAAGTAACGGACCCTAGATCAAGGAAGGACAATGACTGGGCCCTTTCAATGCCAGATTTTTTAAAAAAATTATAGATGAGGCCGATCACTTAATTTGTCCATATTCGTTTGTTTTAATTTAATTCAATTCGTACGAGAGATTAAAGATAAGAACGAGTTATATGTAACAGATGTTTTTATCTCTATATGAAAATTATAACATTTTAAATTTTTTTTTTTTCTTTCTAGTAGGTTCTCTCTAGATTTATAATTACTCTATGGTATTTTTAGACAGCTCTGTAGGCCTCTGCGCATTCGATCCTCAACGTGTGAAAAAATGCGAGATACGTTGAAGATCTAAAAGGCTGGTAAAATAAGTAATTTGATCCGATTTTGATTTTTGAATACGTTCACTATTAAGTTTATAATTTTTTTGTTTTTCTCTAATTTCAACAATTAATAGATTATTTTGATCCGTATATCCAATTTTTTAATATTTTAATTTTAGTATCTAATTTTATAATTTGTTTACGATATTAAATTTAACTTAATAGCTTATTTTAATAATTTACAATTATTTAAACGGTATAAAATTTATTAATTAAACCCGTAAAAATTAACAATATGTTCAAATTTTGAAGTTAAATAAAAAGATCTTAGATACTAAAATAAAAAATTTTGAAGGTGAGAACGCAAGATCAAAATAAGTAATAGTTGGGATAAAATTTTTACATTTTTTATCTTTATTTTATTGAAAATTTAATCAACTTTTAATTTGTAAGAATAAAATAGTTTTAGTAAAATAAATTTAGGGCTCACTCACATGCATGATGGTTTGAGTAAGTAAATTATGACTTTGACTAATAGAATAAATAAATAAAACTATAAGGTATCATTTGGTAATGGAATAAGACAATACTAATTATATCAGGGATAAGTATAAAGTATGGAATTAGTGTAAAAAAATGTTTGGGATGGTTCTAGGGATAAGAGATTTTGTGTTTGGTGCGATAATGAGGAATAAGAGTAATAAAGAGGTTTAGTTGGAGTAAATGATCTTTTTGCCTCTAGCTTTATTATGTGATAAAATTTGTTAAATTAAAATTTTTTTATTTTAATTAATGAATTAAAGCTTTACAAAAAAATAAGATAAAATCAAAATCAAAATCAAAATCAAAATCAAATTATATTTTATTAAAATAATATTTAATTTAATATTTTATTTGCTCTAATTTTTTTTTTAAAATAGAAATATTCATCATATTTTTAGAAAAATATTTTTTTCATGAATAAAACTATATGCTATTTGTCTGCTATAAATTTCATATTACCTCCCTACTAATATATATAATTTAAATTTAATACCCACTACCGAATGTAACTGACTAATATATTTATACATCTGTCATAAAGACACAACTGATTATAACAAATATTGTTTTAAAAAAGTAACCATCGCGGGATTAACTTCTATTATTCCACAACTGATCTGTAATATCAGTTCGAATGGCGTCGCCCCGCCGAGAGTCTGATGCCTCGGGGAGCGTGCACGGGGAGAGGAGGAGCCTCGGGTACCTAGTGGAGAGGAGAAGCTCTCAACAATGGAGAGGAGTAGCTCGAGCACAAAGAGCCCTCAATAATAGTGCCACACGAAAGCTATGCAGGGGAGGAGCAGTGCCTCGGGGAGCGTGCACGGGGAGAGAAGGGGCCTCGGGTACCAGTGGAGAGGAGAAGCACTCAACAATGAAGAGGAGGAGCTCGGGTACAAGGAGCCATCAACAATGGTGCCACAAGGAAGCTATCCAAGGGAGGAGCGGTGCCTCGGAGAGCGTGCACGGGAAGGAGAGGGGCCTCGGGGAGCGTGCACGGGGAGAGGAGGGGCTCGGGTATCAGTGGAGAGGAGAAGCTCTCAACAATGGAGAGGAGGAGCTCGGGTACAATGGGGGCCTGAGCAAGAGAGATAGAGGTGGAGGAGCAGTGCCACAAGACGCGAGGCAGGGAAGGGACAAGCTCGGGTACCCAGGAGGGAATAAGTTGTGCCTCGGGTAGCGTGCTAGGAGTAAATTTGGAAAGAAAAAATATAGGGGTATTTTACTGTTGGAACAGTAATTCTTATTTATACCAGAAATAATTTTTGGTGTGTTTGAGGATAAAGGGATATCCCCTTATCCCCCAAGTTAATCCCCATTCCAAACACAGCAGAACGACATTAGAAAGAGAGAACTTATAACTAACTCTGATATTTAGGTATTCAAAAATTATATCTAGTAAAAAATGAATCGAAAATAGTTTTATTTTTTAGGAATGCAAATGTACGTGAGTTAATGGAGAAAGGAGGCGGAAATCAAAGGCCAAAAATAATAAAAAAATAATTCACCCCAAATTCGCTCTAATTAGTTAATGATTTGGAATATGAGATTAATCTGTCAAAAATTCGCTCCTATTCTGGCCTGCCCTAAATGAAGTAGTAAATGGGGGCGAAAATTAGAATAAAAATTAATCCGCCTAATTTGCATTCCTAATCATGAGGTCAGCAAATGGGCTGGATCGGGCCTTGTCGTAGGAAAACAAAAAAGTTTGGGTATATTTAGGTTAATCTGACTGAGCCCTGTAAATGTTTAGGCTTTGATTTACTTTGAAATTTTAATATCATATTTAATTTTTAAAATTTTAATATGTTGAGTGGTGTAATGAGCCTAAAATTTTAATATGTTGATTGGAGCCACTTCGAATGTTTTAATTAATCCCAAACAAGCAACTATCTATGCTTAAAAAAAAAAAAAAAAAAAAAAACCCTTTTAATCTTTCCATTTTACATTCTCAAAGTGAAAAATATTTAATTTGACATTACCCTTTTCGCGTTGTTGATGGATTCTTCTTAAATATAAGTTATAAACACATTATTCCTTACTAACTTAAGTTTTTTAAAGAATAGAGATTGTTTTACATAATTTAACTATTCTACATGTCCTAATATATATTAATTAACTGTTCGCAAAAGTAGTTGTTTCTACAATCAAAGATGTTTCCAGCTCTAATGAATATCCCTCTACATGCTCATCATCTTACAACAACTGTATAAACTGTATGATGCCAACCAACTACAGCAAGGAAAGAAAAAAAAAAGACAAAGAAAACAGATATAATATCTTTTCCAATGCTCTTTCTTCAATGGCAGGTTCACATGCTAAAACAATTGCATGGCTTGCAAACAAGTACTTTTAAGTGCGAACTTTCTTAGTTTCTCTGATACCACAACGTCTGAGCGATGCTCAGTGTAGATTTCTTCATCTCATCCGCGAGTATCTGAGATGTCGGTAAAGGCCCTATCAACATCTTTCAATAGAAATTCTTTCAATTAGTAAATTGAACTCATCGTAAGTAAAAAGGAGAATATAAACCATGACTTTCTACAAAGCTATTTATAGTTTATTCTTTCTTTGGCTTCTTTAGATCATGGAATATACTACTTAAAAGTTGTTATCATCGCTGCTGCGAAGTGAGAGTGGTGCATGTATTTTCTATTAAAACCGGAGAGAAGGTACGACGAACATGTAGCTAGTTCTTGGAGGCAGGAGCTCTTCTACTCCGAGTTTCATTTTAGCATTCAATTGGCTCTTTGTCGAACCGCCATTAGGCACGTCGACCTTAATAAGAAAAGCTGCTCATACAGGCTGATGATCAGATAATCTTGGCTTGCCTCGGATGTAATACAGCTGAACAATGCCGTCTCTGCGCCATAGTATGCGGTCTCACTTGGATACGTTGTTGTTTCATGAGTAGAGAGATATTTCAAGTTATAGCGGCGCAAATCCTACTGCATATGTTTTTTTTTGAGAAAAATGTAGCATGCTATCTGCTTTATTTATTTTGAAATAAACTTAGTTGAAAATGTGAAGCAACTATATAGACTTCGAACTTGAGACCTCGGATATCAACTACCAAGTCTTTTGTCACTTGCACTAGGAACAATTGATATCCTACTGCATATGTTAATTGTAGTTTTTTGGAGCACAATTCTTGATCTGTATCATGCAAATCTATGATTAATTCGTGGCACGATGCAGAAAAAAAGGGGGCTAGACACAATTGAGCTACCTTATGTACCATGCATGCAGGAGCTCTTTACTTCTTTGATTCCACAGTTAGGATTTTCATATATATGGCATAATTAATTATATTTAAATTTGGATTTACTATAGATAAGGTCAATCCTAAAAGATATATAATTACTTGATATGATATATCTTATCCCTTTTCCATCCATTTAAATTAAATAGAATCTTAATTAGACTTTGATGGGAAGTCGATCTGGAATCTATATAAAGGGGTACTGGTCCTACCACATACTCATACTCAAGTGCATTCTGGTAAAATTATCCATTAAATCCACACCATACGGAAGAGTGCCTGAGAAAGAAGGAGAAACCAGATTACTTAGTTCGGTCGGTACTGTTTAGTATTGCAACCGAATTTCTTGCTTCCGCTGTTTAATCAAGAATTTCTTCTCGATGACGCTCTGTAAGTTATTTTACAGTGTCATTTATGATCCTGAATATCGTACGATTTGTTCATGGTCATCTTGCTGTTCTCATGGTTTGTGCTTCTTTTGGATCCGAGGCAATGTAATTCGTACGATTGTAGCTACCTTTCTTTTATTGGTCTCTAATCTGTTATTACTTAAACTTATTTATCTGTTCCGAATTCATAAAATATTACTTCTAATTATTAAGTTTATTAATTCATCTTACTTCGATTCATGATTTAATAAAGTATTGTAAACATAAAGAATCCGTTCACATAAGGATTTGATTTAGCATACAATATTAATTTATCATATATTTATCTGATATTTATGGTGAAATAAATATATATATAAAGTTTGTATTATGATTGTAATATTATATTTTAAATTATTGCATCTATACTTTTGTATATCATAAAGTGTTATTTTGATCAGACATAACATGAAAATTAAATAATTATAATTGTTGTTAGATTATTTAAATCTAGACGCTAAGTTAAATTAATTTATTATTTCGATTGGTTAGGTGCAAGCCAAAGCGGCCCTAACTACAGAATAATAACTTAATTTACTTTAAAGTAGCGTTCTTTTGGATAATTTTCATGTTAATTATACGGCACTAAGTCAAATTAATTTATTGTTTCAACTGTTTAGGTGCAAGCCAAAGCGGCCTCGTTCAGAAGAAATAGTAAATTAATCGCTTTAAAGAAGTGCATGTAGAAATTGCACTCTATTATTTTTGTTTAGTCTGATTCTAGACATAAAGGTATAATGGTGGTGTAGGATGGTAATTTTTTCATATGGAAAACTTGAGATTATCACGATAGGACTAATACACATTCCAGGGGTGTCACATTCTTCCCCCCTTTAAGCCCTGACGTTCTCGTCAGGTTCAAAGACACTCACATGCACCAGGCGATGTAAGACTCATCTCGCTAGCCTTAACCGACCTATTGGGGAGCTACACTCCAACCACAACGGTCATTAGCCGGGGAGCCTCGCTCTACCCGCTATATAACCCTGGCTGAGGCTCAAAGACACTCACATGCACCAGGCGATGTAAGACTCATCTCGCTAGCCTTAACCGACCTATTGGGGAGCTACACTCCAACCACAACGGTCATTAGCCAGGGAGCCTCGCTCTACCCGCTATATAACCCTAGCTCAGCCGAGATTCATCTCACATTTCCAGCTGGTGAATGGCTCTGATACCATCTGTGACACCCCACTTCCCAGGGGGTCACCCATCCTAGAACTACTCTAGCTCTAGCACGCTTAACTCTTTTAACCTCTTGGATTTTGCTACCATCCAAAATGCTATAGCCGGGTTAAGAGATTTAGTCCTATTATATTATTTATATATAGGACTAATACACATTCCAGGGGTGTCACAAATAAGGCTAATTGCCAAGCTGTTAAGTGGATTTCTAAAATACTTACGAGGTACAACTAACACTTGTCTCGAGTTTGGGAGGTGTAAGAATGGTGTGGTTGGATATGTTGATTCGAATTTTGCAGGTGATTTGGACAGAATAAGATCACTTTCAGGTTATGTATTCCCCATCGGTAGATGTGCAGTTAGTTGGAAAAGTTCATTACAGTCAATTGTTGCCTTGTCTAGAACCGAGACGGAGTATATGGCTATGACAGAGGGCTATGTGGCTACAAAGCTTATTTGAAAAACTTACTTCTTATTGGGATTCGACGGTTGTTTATTCGGATAGTCAAAGTACTATTTATTTGTCTAAGGATCAAATATTTCATGAGAGGACAAAGCACATCGATGTAAAGTTTCACTTTGTTCATGATGTGATCGAAAAGCGTACAGTGACTGTTAAGAAGATTGATATATAAGATAATCAGGCAGCAATGCTTACCAAGTCTCTTACTATTACCAAGTTCAAGTATTATTTGGACTTGGTGTCAGTTGACAGCACTTGAGGCCCTACGGGGCGTTTGGAGAACAGCTGTTTCGTAATCGTTTGTACAGATATGAATTATGGTGTTTCGGATGTAATTGAAACTTTGGTCCTTTTAAGAGATTTAATCTGTGCATTCTTATTTCAACATTAATAAAAAATTTTGCTCCGTCTTCATCCATGGACGTAAGCCGGTGACCGAACCACGTAAATCTTGGTGTGCTCTTTTTTTATATTATTAGTTTTAGATCTATTTTTCGCCGTTTCGATTTAACAGCTTCTTCGCCACTTCCAGCAAACAGTTACAAGACTTGAGCTTTTTCCTGTTCTCCGTACTAAACGAGTCTTTACTAACTGAAGCAACAGTTGTATAAGCTTGACATGAACAAGAAAGGGGACATTTTGGGCAGCGACGAGTCCCAGTTTCGGCTAATAATTTTATTAAAAAGCACAAGCCATTTCACCGCAGGATCGCTGTCTTCTACGAGAGAAGTGCGTTTCCAGCATTTTTTTTTTGAGAGAAAGGTAGCATGCTACCGCTTCGTTTATTTTTTAAATAAACTTAGCTAGAAATATGAAGCAACTAGGCTTCGAACCCGGGTCTCGGGTATCAACCACCAAACCCTTTGCCACTTGCACTAGGGACGGTTGATGTGCGTTTCCAGCATTCAACGGCACTATTTCCTGAAATCTAGTAAAAACATCTGATGATAGAAACATGAACTGCAAACCGTAGCAGCCACGCAAAATAAAGCATAACAGTTACAAATTAGCAGAAAGAGCTGATCTTCATATAAATACTTAAACTTTTCGTGTTCAAATTGCGCATGCATTGAACAATTACTGGTAAGGAAAATTACGAGTATACCAACTTCCATACGCTAAAACATATATATCTGACATATCTGTTGGGAATTACCCACAACAAAATTTTGATTGTTATTAAAATCTAATTAATTATTTGTGATAACAAAATTAATTAGACTTACAGATAATAGCTAAATCCAAAATAGATGACGAAGAGTTCGAAAACGAAAGATCCGGAAGCGTGCGAGGCACTGTCCTAAGGCGTATTTTCCTCCTTCGTGCGGGATTAATCGAAAACATCGCTCCAAGATACGACCGGAATTCCTCCTCCTACGGACACGAACGCGGAAGAGGTTGACGGAGTTTCTTTCAACACCCAAAAATAAAATCTACTATAAAATTTCTCAAATATCAAATTAATATGGTTTTTTTTTTTTTTTTTCTTCACTCAGATCTCCTTTCTTTTTCTGCAAAAACTCTATCACCCCACTCCCACACTCTCTACCCCTATATATATATATATATATATATATATATATATATATGCCAACATTAATATGTTGGGCAACGTTAATTAGAACGTTGCCCATGTTCTAATTAACGCAGGGAGCGGAGCGAAAGGCGCGTAACGCCTGAGCACGACGCGTAACGCTCGCGCGTAGCGCGGGCTACGCGCGAACATTGCGCGTTAAAAAAAAATAAAATAAAAACAAAATAAAATAAAATAAAATAAAAAATAGAATAAATTTAGATTTTGAATTTCATCAACAATATCATTAGCAGGAAGGAATTCGTTAATTAAGGTCCAAGCCCCTACAGAAACTAAAGCATTTGTTATAAACAGGAAGTATGAATGAGAACATTGAGAAGAAGCAGCAGGTGTGGAAACGTTTTGGCAAACACCAGAGTACCTGTAGGTTTGGGTATCTATCATGTTAATTAGCCATTGAGTGAGGCCAGCATACCAAAAAAGCACGTGTCATATTTGTTCTCCTATATATGCATCTTTGTAGTAACTGTTGTATCTTTTTTCACTTCCCTGTTTATTGTGTTTACTATGAAGTTGTACAAGTCTACTGTATTTATTATGAAGTTGAACAAATTCAAATATGTTTCTTTGAAAATGTTGTCCATTAATTTGACATGAAAACGATGCTATTAACTGAACTGATTTTGATTGCTATCCACTAACCAGATCTATTAAATTTGATCTAATTCCTACCATAACCCGCTCCCTAATAATTGTTGAAATTCTGAAATGAAAACCATATATCAAATTTTTACCATAAAACTATTCTCTTAATAGAAATTGAAACCGACACAATTACAAAAAAAAAAAAATAAATAAATAAATAAATAAATACTTCCAACTTTTTTTTCTAAAATAGAATAGCTTCAGTCCGAACCCTTCTCCGTGCGTGAATCTAAAATTATGGATACATTGGTCATTCTATATAGATGGATGTGGCTAAATTCGAAAGCGATTATAATCCTAGTTTAAGTAAATTTATATTCTAATTAATATTTAAATTTTAATAAATTTATCTCTAACAAATTTAAATATTAATCTTAATCATTTAACTACGGATCTAACCAAATCCTATCACTTTGGAAGTGCCCATTTTATCTAAAGGTTTAGAGACTAAGTAATAACCAAATATGGCTCTCTTATTGGTTTACCTTAACGAATTAGTTGGTTTTAGAGAGTAAAAACAGTAACTACCGGTCAGCCAAGCACAGCGTTTTTGCATCTACCCGATGACCCGACCCATCTAAATTTATAAATTAAAACTCTTCTTCCTTTTCATCTGTTCATTTCTCTGAATTTATAAGAAACCACTTCTCCCTTTTGGATTACAACTTGAAAGGTATTAAAATTTTTCTTTATTCCTCATAATCTCACAAATTTTTTTTTTTCCAGTTTTACATTGCTGACTTGTTCAGAGATATTATCTTAGCAGTTTTTTGAAAAATTTGAGCACAATCTAGATTAATTGCTTGATCTTATAAATATCATGACTAATCCTAAACTGTTTACTTTTAAATCAACTTTTTGGGCAATATGTTATCTGACTAAGTCCTAAAGCCTAATCATTTGTGGCTATTATTTTGTTGTAATTTTCTCTCAGTCAATGCATGTGTGTAATAGTTTACTTGATATCCACTGTGCATGTGAACAGAAGTGTTATAAGAATGTATAATGATTTATGATTTTGTTCCCTTATTAATTGAACATTTGTTTTAATCACATTTGGGTGCTATTAGGTGAAGCCTTTTTAGGGAGGAGTTTGTATGATCAGTCTAATTTTGAAGCAATTGTAGATTTGTTGATGGATTTCTGCATGTTTTGTTACTTGAATGATATTCTTGAGGTGCACAGAAGGGCGAGAAGTGGTAGGACTAAATTAACTGAAATTTTACCGACCGTCGATAAATTTACAGTGTATATATATAGTTCCATGGTTTCTTTCATTTTTTTCCTGGTGATAATTTTACTACTATACAAAAGAAACAGGTTTCAGAGGTCTTTTAGTGGTTCAGCTCAGTTACTGAAGAATGTCTTACTTCAGAAGATCAAGAGAAAGTGCTTCTGCGAAAGCCACGCAGTGGGAGGAGCAGCAAGCAAAGGTAAACACATCTGCTTCAGCTTCGCTATATCGAGTATTAAGTGAACCTTAAACTTTCATGTCCAAAAGAAGTGCCATGATCTTTTCTCTGTCTTGAGTATCTTCCATGGTTTGTCTATAAGATATAATGATTGCATTTATTTATCAATCAGATAAATGAAGTTCGGAAGCTGATAGGCTCTTTGGCCGATCGTATACCGAACTTCTGTTCAGATGCTCGTATATCATGGTACCTCCAAGCGAAAAACTGGAATGCAGAAAAGGCGAGTAAAATACTGAAAGAAACTGTGAAGTGGAGGCTCAAATGCAAGCCTGAAAGTATTCGCTGGGTGAGGAATCATAAATTTTTTTGAAATCTACCATTGAATTGTTCAATTTCGTAATTTGTGATACGTTTCCCTTTTTCATTTTTACCGCGGTAACTCATGATACGTAATCTGTAAGAAAGTAGCTCTTGAAATATGTGAGGATTCGCTGTTCAGCTGAGTGGAGGCAAAACTGTCCAGTATCTCTTTAAAAAGATGTTATGCGAGCATCGTTGTAGAGCTGGTCGAGAGCAGTGTTCTTTTTGGTAAAGTATCAATTTTAGCTTTAGATTGACTAACTTAAACACCTAATTGTTACGCTGATAAAATTTTAAGAACTAATTGACCTTGTTAGAGTTGACGAGTATTTTTCATAGCATACTGAATCAATTATCTTAATTTGATTTTAAGAACTAATTGACCTTGTTAGAGTTGACGAGTATTTTTCATAACAAATTTTGTACTTTATAAAAATTGAACTGAATCAATTATCTTAATTTGATTCCAAGGAATGTACTGATGTACAACTTTTCACAACTTTTAGGATGATATTGCGCACGAAGCTGAGACAGGAAAGATCTATAGAGCTGATTACATCGACAAATACGGAAGAGCTGTTCTTGTTATGAGACCCGGATTTCAGGTAAAAAATTTATCATCGAAGAAATGCTCATCCTTTCTTCTAACTAACTTTGCACTTGTTTTTGTTTGTTGCTGTTGTTGTATCAGAACACTACGTCGATAGAAGGACAGATCAAGTACTTCGTTTACTGCATGGAGAATGCTATTCTGAGTCTGACGGCCGAACAGGAACAGATGGTGTGGCTAATCGACTTCCAAGGTTGTACGATGGCGAGCTTGTCGGTGAAGTTGACTCGCGAAACTGCTCATATTCTGCAAGACTATTATCCCGAGAGGTTGGGGTTGGGGATTCTGTACAATCCTCCGAAGATCTTTGAATCTTTTTTGAAGGTAAAGAATGTAGGAAAATGTAGGAAAAACGAAATCAAAATCTGCCTTTTCTAATCTTACATAGTACATTTTGTATTCTGACGAATTTCCTTGTTACAGATAGTGAAGCCTTTTTTACACCACGAGACATACAAGAAGGCGCGGTTTGTATACTCAGACGACACCGAGAGCCAGAAGATAATGACCGATCTTTTCGACATGGACAAGCTTGAATCTGCCTTTGGCGGTCGAAATCCCTGCGTGTTTGAATTTGATAAGTTCGCAGAAAGAATGAGAGAGGATGATAAGAAGATGAATGCTTTCCTAAACTCTGGTGGGTCTCTCCTGTCCCAGGAAATGCCCCTCAATTCTCTGTTCCAGAAGACAGAATCCTCTATTTCCGAAGCGCTTTCGGAGGCCTCATCTGAGGATTCTTTCTCTAGTGCTACTGAATCTCCAAAGCAAGAAGGTAGCAAAAGCCACTCAGAAAATGAGGTGCAGGAACATCACTGATGCAATGAAGCTACAGAAGCAGTTGAAATTTTCAGCTGTTATAATCCAATCGCGAACCTTTCTCATGTGTTGTAATCTTAGTCTTTCCATTAAAGTCTCCTGCAATTGTAAATAGCTACATATTTGTTGTTGGTAACTCAAACTGGAACAATTTTAAACCTGGAAACTAAAATGAACTTACTGGAATAGTGAGATTCAAAGAAAGATTATTTCATAACAAAAATGAGATGAGATTCAACTCCAACTCACTTGTAAGTTCGATAACGGACTGCAGCAAATAGGCCAAAATTGAAAACTTAGGTAAACTGTTAGAACAAAAGGTAGATATGTCTCGAATTCTAGAACCGAAAGGTTTTCTAATCTTATTCTGTTTAGCTTATCCAATTAAGATAAGCTTGGATTATGCCTAATCTTATTAAGAATATTCCTAATCTTAGTGGATTTGTATTCCTAATTGTATTAGGATTTAGCCACTATTATAAATATACCATTATTCCATTTATTTGATGCGGCGGATGAAAAGGAGTATGGGTGTATTTTGGGATTAGGGTTTTGTGAGAGAGACATATTTTGTACACCATTTTGATTATAATGGAAGTCTCCGCTCCGTCTTCGCCCGTGGACGTAGGCCAGTGGCCGAACCATGTAAATATTATGTGCTTTATTTTTCTTCTCTCTTTCTCGATTCTCTTTTGGTATTTTCGTGCCAAACGAACTAGATCTTTTCCGCTTTTGTTATAACAAACTGGTATCAGAGCCGGATTGTTCGTTTGGGTATTTAAGACGTCGACGAAATTTGAGATCGAGAAGTTTGATCGCTCCAGCAGTTTCGCTCTACGGCAAGTTGTCGTTATGATGCAGCAGAGGTTGCAAAAGGCGTAACTGGAGAATGAGAAGATTAGCACTTCAGAGAACCCCACGATTTTGCTCATTAAGTCAGGCGATCAAATTCAAGAATTTCCGTATATTTGGTTTGCATGTGCCGCAGCACTTTCAGGAGCTTTTAGGATTTTGGTGGAGAAGACAGAGAATTCAAGCCAAGGTGGAGATTGTTAGATATGTCTCGAATTCTAAAACCGAAAGGTTTTCTAACCCTATTCTGTTTAGCTTATCCAATTAAGATAATCTTGGATTATGTCTAATCTTATTAAAAATATTCCTAATCTTAGTAGATTTGTATTCCTAATTGTATTAGGATTTAGCCACTATTATAAATATACCATTATTCCATTTATTTGATGCGGCGGATGAAAAGGAGTATGAGTGTATTTTGGGATTAGGGTTTTGTGAGAGAGACATATTTTGTACACCATTTTGATTATAATGGAAGTCTCCGCTCCGTCTTCGTCCGTGGACGTAGGCCAGTGGCCGAACCACGTAAATATTGTGTGCTTTATTTTTCTTCTCTCTTTCTCGATTCTCTTTTGGTATTTTCATGCCCAACGAACTAGATTTTTTCCGCTTTTGTTATAACATAAACAATATAAAATAATTGTTGTACTCCAAAAGCTCAAGCTATTAGAGAACGATATTTTTAATATTTCAACATTTTTCCTCATGTTTGGACTTAGTACTTTTTATATATTCAAAATGTGAATTTGAATAAATTATACTACGAGTCTGATCGAATTCGAACTAATGACCTTCTACTCTAATACTATATAAAATAATATGAAACAATCCTTATACTCAAAAACTTTAACTATATTAAATAACGGTATTTTTAATATTTCGACCAGAGTAATTTTCTCACGACAATAGAGACGTGTCACAAAAGTCAAAAAGTTTAAACTAGAAGACAAACAGATAACAAATTAATTTCTCTAGACTGTGATATTAATTAGTGTTCGTCACATCAATTCTGCTAAAGAGAGAGTTATTCTCGATATGGAGCAAGTTTGGCACCTCATGAGCTCATCGATCCCAATAATGCTAAACTTGCTAATTCTGTTGTGGGTCCCGCATGTGACAACCACTTGATATTATCCCTTGTTGGAGGTTAACTTTGGTCCCTGGTTGTGGCCCGGATCGAGATCGTTATACGGACCTAAAACCATCCACGTCATCCTCAAAGAACATCTCGGGATTTGGACTGCGTTTTCCGAGAAACACGTGCACGTTTGGGCCCACGTGGCACCCTAAGCCCAAGACCAATAAGGCCCACCTAAGGGCCCGTTTAGTATCAATATTTTTTCGTTTTTTTTTTTCTCAGACTTTTTTCACTCTTTGTTTCGCAATATCTAGTATTTTTAAAAATAAATAAATAAATAAATAAATAAATCTTTATCATAGCCTACATAGGGACATGTCACATGTTATAGGGCATGGGTCTCTCGTGGCCTAGTACGTATATCCCTTCCCGAGGAGGGACTCAAGCATGAATTGGACGGCTGAGATCGACTTAGGAGCATCACGGTCAATCACACAGCCTGGGTCAATTCCGAGGAGAAATTATTTCCTGCACTCGGTGTATAACTGCGCCTCATACATACACCACAGAACTAAATATAATAACATATTTTTTCGATATTTAAAAATTCTATATATATTGAGAATTATATGTATATAGTTCGGCTATTTTTGTAACTACTTGATATATTTAAATTAGGTGGAACAATTAATCATTTATTTTTAATAATTTAAGTTATTAAAAATAATATTTTATTATTATTTTATAATCAATCATATGAGTGCACATGAATGCTTAGAGTGTAGGTAATAGTTTTTAATATTCCAAAGACCCTGTGTATTTTGACCTTGGTTACATGATCATAATATATATATATATATATATATATATATATATATATATATATATATATATATATATATATATATATATATATATATTATTTTAGGAGGCTCGTTACATGTGAACGGATCGATCTAGAGCTCTTGAATCCGTGATTACGGGACAATTTTATGGGAATTTTGGAATAACATTGAGCATGTGGAATTAATTAAACTAAATTCTATTCTCAAATTATAACATGCGTCGCATTCTTATTATTTAAAATTTTAATTTAATTATATTTATTAATAACTCACAAATTTTAATTATTATAATTAAATTCTATAATCTAATTTAACTAGTTGAATATTGACGTGTCGTAGACGTGTAGACGTAAAAATATAGAAATAATATAATATTTTAATTATTATCGTACCATTAATTATAATACTTTAGACAACAAAGTTAGATTTGTGATACTTGGTTATAACAATTTAGAAAATTCGAATAAAAAATTAGGAATAAATTAAAATTTAAAAATATAAGTATAATTTAGTCGACATAGTTTGATGAGCAAAAATGATATTTTGCCGATTAATTAAGAGCAATGCTACACATTAGCTTCTAGGGTGTACAATTAGCTTGGTTCATTAATTAAAGCTAAAATGGTCATTTGAGCTGGATCCAAAATAACGTATTTATGATATCTACCTAGATAAGGTAACACTATTTGAAAATAACACCTGCTTACGTGTTTCTCTTTGTATCTCATGTACAACCATATTTTATTATCATCTACACTACCTCTTTTGTGTGTTGTGTGTGTGTGTGTGTGTGTGTGTGTGAGAGAGAGAGAGAGAGTGAGAGAGAGAAGCATAGGAATCCTACAAGTAGCGATTACAGTGACCACTCGATTAAGTACAATATAGTATATAATATATATATAACAAAGTTGATTACTAAATCATAGGAATTAATTAAGAGCTAGTTGGTTAATAAAGTGTCTATATATATATATATATATATATATATATATATATATATATATATATATATATATATATATATATATATATATCCTATAAACCTTGATTAATACACTGTAAATAAATTAATCCTGTTTCTCTTTGTTTGTTTGCCCTTTTGGGATTATTCGTATCCTTCATGCAGATTCACGAGTTTCCCAAAACTTAGGATATATCAATAAAATGCTATTGTTCATTGGATTATGTATCTTTAAAAATTTATAAATTTTGTATGCATAAGTTTTTAGGCCACCATTAAATGAATGTATTTGTAAATAAAAAATTAAGGAAAAAGTTTTGAGGGATTATGCATCTAAATTAACAATTAAGTTCCTCCTAATCACTTCCACCTGTGAAATTGTAATAGGTTAATATATAGGGTAATCCTTAAAAAAACATAAGCTATTAGGTGGAGACACTCTCCACATTATATATATACAAATTAGAATTTTATTTTATATTCAATATGAGACTATTATTCTTAATAACTGCATGTGGTGTAATTAGCAATCTAATTTTGTATGTAAATTTAATTATCTCTTAATTTGCTATGAAATGCTCATATATCTCACATGATCAATAGATATTAATTGTAAGCATCAATTAGGAAACTAAATTTCCACTTTGGAGCTCTCGCTTAGGCAACCTAACTAATTCAATATTCCTGAAGCACAAGAAGAACCCTGCTTGTAAACCCTTTTATTTATTTAGATTTTTTTCTCAGTTTTTTTTTTTTTGTTCCACTCAATTAACCAAAATCAATTGGCCTCAAATGTGGATTTATCCTCACTTAATTAATTTGGAGAACATACATATATATTACCTAGCTCCCCTCGAAATGTTTAAGCCAAATATTTTCTATATTTATATCAAGTTATTTTTCGAGCCAAAGTCCTGAAAATTAAGGCCTATTTATCACAGGAATTTAATTTATATTTATGTTATATCTTATAATATTTTAATAATTTTATGTATTTACTATTTAAATTATTTAAATTATTATCATTCAATTCAAGTTGGATAGATTTAAAATTTATTAGTAGAATTGTAAGATTATTGTAGAGTTTTGAGTGATAGGATCCAATACCGAATTGTTATGAATTATAAAATATTTTTAATTTTTTGTTTAATAGGAAGCATTAATATATAGTCCATATATTATTAAGAATATATTAATTTTTAATAATTATTTTCAAACTGACGTGATTTGACACGTAAATAACAAATTTATTATTTTAAATATAAAATATACAATATGTTTCAAATATTATAAATTTTGAATCAAACTAAGACTAGACCAAATAAAGAAATAGTGATATAGCACTTAACTTACATTAAAAAGAGCTCTCTAACATCAAATTTATTTATACTCGGACATAAATTTAAATTATTATGAAGCGTACAAACTAACATAACTAACACCAATTAATTCTGCTTATTATTAACGTCTGATAATTAGTGAGAACTCCCCCAAACTGAACCGTCCGGTCTACTTGGCCCGGGACGGACCGAGTGAAGCTCCCCGGCTTTCCCATTCGCGGCAACTCTCTCCGGTTCGGGGCCGAACCGGACCGGGCCGGGCCCGACGGAGACGGCCTTGTCGGAGCGGCAGCTGAGCAGCGACATTCTGAACCGGTCGCTCTCGGCCGGGTCGAACCGGAGCTCACCGTGGGCCGAGCCGGTCCGGTCGAGCCCCGGCGGCTCCGCCGTGGCCACACTCCACACCACGCTCGCCTCGCTCGGCGCGTACGCGCACTCGCTCGGCGCCGCCGAGGCCGAGGACTCCGCCGCCGCCGGGGAGCCCCGCGGCTGCGGGCGCCGCCGCGGGTCGAGGAGCTCGTCGAGCGAGTCGCGCTGGCGGCGCTGCGCGGAGAAGCTCTCGAGCTCGAAGAGGTCGGAGCTCGCGTCGCTCGCCGCGTCGTCGGGCGCCGCGGAGGGGGCGCCCTTGTTGGGGACGTTCTCGGGCGCGCGTGGCCCGTCGAATCCTCTCTTGGCGCTGTTCACCATCCTACGCCCGATCTCCGCCAGTAAAAGTGGCTTCTTTGCGAAGTACAAGGTGGAACCGTGGATAAAGTTGTCACCTTTGGGCCAATTCCCGGGTGTTATCCTCACCTTCATCCCTTCCTCAACGCCCACTTCGTGCTTCGTCTCTTTATTATTACCGGCAGCTGCGGCGTGGACGGTGGCCTCGACGCTCTGTTTCGAGTTCCCGAAAACGGAGCTCGGCCGGAGTGGGCTCTTCGGCTCGGAGAACTTCTCGTCGACTTCGAAGGCTTCGCCGGCGCCGCAGAAGCAGCTGCGGCAGAAGAGCCGCCTCCCGGCGGCGGCGTAATTGCCCTTGCGCGGGCCCTTCAAGGGAAACGCGGCGACGGAGCGCGGCGCACTGGCGAGGAGGCCCGAGTGGCTGTTCCAGCTCGCCACCGACGAGGCTGTCGGGGTGCCCGCAGAGCCACGTCGGTAAATTCGGGCGTAGCCATCGACGGAGGAGGCGGAGGCGGAGGCGGAGGCGGAAGCGGAGGCGGAGGCGGAGGGGCGCAGGTTGGCGAGGACGGCGGGGAGCTTCGTGGATGAGCTGCTGCGGCCGGCGTCGTAGTAACGCTCGGCGTCGAAGATGCCGAGTTCGGCCTCTTCGGTGCGGCGGAGGCGAAAGAGAAAGGATGAGGAAGAGGAGGAGGAGGAGGAAGAGGGGAAGGGTCGCGGAGGAGGAGGAGGCTTGGATAGGGTGGTGGGTTGGGAAGGAGAGAGGAGAGTGTGGCATGTTGGTGTGATCCTGTATCTATCCATGGTTGTTAATTACGTATGTGTATTTGTTTGTGTGAGAGAAGGGTGGGGGAGGAGGAAGAAGGGGTGAGTGAGTGCAACTTCTGGCAACTTCTGGCAACTTCTTGGGTGTTGTATATATACTACTACTTGGGCTTGGAATTGCGCTATTCTAGTTCTGCTTTTAATTAGGAAAATTAATTACATTTGAAAAAAAAAAAAAAAAAAAAAAAAAAAAAAAAAAAAAAAAAAAAAAAAAAAAACAGAGATGAGTGGCTTGAGCGCATGTTGCGCATCGACACTTAAACGAGAGAATTATCTATAAAAAAATTTCTTGGGCACCTTTATTACCACTATATTGGACGGATTCATATTACATCAAGTTGATATATATGAATGATTTATTAAGCATTACCAAGCTTTAGTACAATTGACAGCGCACCTTTCTTTATACACGGCAATGCTAACCATACAATCAATCACTTCTCATTGTAATTCTACAATTCTATCATTCAACCGCTCATATTTTATTTGTTTATTTATTTATTTATTTATTTATTTATTATCAAAATTGTAGAAAAGCAAAAGAAATTTAGTGATATAAAGAAGGAATAACTCTTTATCCTGTAATTCTTGCCCAACAGTAATAAAAAAAAATATCCTAAAATATAGATTTAAATTATTTTTTACTTAACGAATTATTCTAGAATAATCCGTTAAGCTTTATCGCATGCCCCTCCGGAATGAGGTTTATTCCTCATGGACAGTGAATGAAATTTTATTTGTTTGCTTAGTGTCTGCAGCTTAACTTCTAACCTGTAGCTATCTAAACTTGATTTTTTTTTTTTTCCTTTACTTTAGCTTACTTTCCGATCTGAGGCTATATGAATCTGAAACTGTAATTTTCATTTATTTTTTACTTTTCTTTTATTATTTTTAATATAAGGCTATGTAATTTTTATTTATTTCTTACTTTATTTTGAACTTGAGGCTATGTGAAGACTATATTTTACATTATTATCTAAACTTAAAAATCTTATTATGCTTGAATAGAATGTAATTACAAGTGCAATCTACAATTTTATTATTACTTACTCTTATATGGTCCACTCAAAGTAATTTTATTTTTAAAACTGTGATAAAATTTAATATTAGATTACATTATAAATTTATTTACTAATTATTATTTTCTAAAACATATTATAAAATATAAAATAATATTTTATTTAGATAAATATAATTTATTATTTATAATTAAATTACTTCAAATTTACTATAATATTTAAATAAATATTTCTATATATTAGGTAAGGTTAAAATTAACATTTTGATAAAAATTCTATCATCTTTTTTCACTATTCGCTACTATTCTATAATTTTAACCAAACACAATTTTATCTATTCCAAAGAATACCAACTTTTGAACCAAACACAATTTAACTTTTGATTATTCCGGAATAGTAATATAAAAAAATTTATAGCTCTTAAATTTATACTCAAATCAAACAAACCTAAATAGGAAATAAAAATTCAAGTAAACATTATAATTTTTTTGTCCCTAGCACTCTCATATTCTGGGCCTGATTTAGTTGGCCCCAACTTGTACTACAGATAAGCAACAACAAGTCTCTATAAACTAGAAACGAGATTTTGACACTTAAAACAAAAGCTTTAATTTATTGCTTGCTCCTCATTCTGCTGTAGAAAGAAGCTGCTAAAGGTATATAGTACGCCGTCTGAGAACACCATTCAAACAATGCTTTATCAAACGAACTGCATCCTACGGTAAGGCCTACCTAACAGGTGCTAAAAACGGGCGACGGTCGTGATGGCAGTATGGCGCCCGGGTGTCACCACCGACCACTGCCAAACCAAACTCTGTAGATGATGTTCTTTGTGATGTGTTGTGCTGGAGATCAAATTACATTACACTCCCGGTGCTATTTCTAAAATAAAGCAACAAAATACCTAAAGGAACTAAAGTGTAGCAAATCACTGTAAAAGCAAAAGATTACATGCAGTCACTTCTGTAATGAACTAAAATATTTGTGAATTGCTTTATTAGAGCCTATCTTCATGCAGAAGCCCGCCTAAAAAAGATTCTATTAGGGGACCAGAAATAAGAGATCTCAACAAGAACATACAAAAATGCATCCTTTATGTGATGAATAGAGCCCGGTGGAGCCCTCTCTATAAAGATTAATTATCAGATCAAACAGTTGATTAACCTAGAATAAACTTCCAATAGCCAACAATGACAGCTTACCGGAGAAGTTGGATCACTAAATATTCTCCGATTGGAATGGTTGCACCACAATGGACAGCAACAGATCTGGAGGATGTAGTGAACTGTGTACATGTTATCGCTTGACCCATTGGAAGCTCTTCCTGGCTTTTGCCTTCCCGGGCTTTTTCCTCTCAACCACACGTGCGTCTCTTGTCAAATATCCAGCTGCATGAGAGCGCACGCGATATGTCATTAACTTCAAAATTCATGAATGATTTCAGCCTCAGCAAATACATTCATTCAACTACATAGTGATAGAAATGCAAAACAAGGATTTGGTTGGATTTTATGTTAGAAATGCATAACAAGAAATGATAATCAAGCTTCGATAATAATTGATTTGATTTTCTAGTTTACCTGCTTTGAGGTATGGCCGGAGCCCCGGTTCCCAATTTTGCAAAGCCCTGCTGATTCCCAAGCGAACTGCACCTACCTGACCTGCAAATGAAGCAATACAATCTCATGTCAAGAGACACTGGATGTTCTATCATATAATCAGGAAATCTTATTAAAATGTTTCTGATTGCAGCATGCAAACAGAAGAGAAGCAAAGTTGTTAGAGTAAATGCATCTAAATTCTCTTAAGCGAGAATGCATCCACAACAGAGGTAGAATACAAAGTGAACCAGTTTTTTACAAGCAATATGGTCAGATGCCGCAATATCCACAAGGAAAGAAAGGATTCGCATATCAAATATTAGAAGCGGGTCACTTTGCTAACAATAGTCAGTAGCCTTGAATAAATAATATTGTTAGATCTTCAGCTAAAATGACAATGTTACCTAATCACAGATAAGTAGATAAATTGCATTTTTCTAAATTGGATCATCAGTAGTACTAAGAGAATTACATTTACACTGTAAAAGTTCACAGGTAACAGGATGTTTCAGAAATGCATTTACCAGTTCCAGGCAAATCATTTAAAGAGTAGTTTACAATATTTGATTTCTTTACCTGAGACACCACCACCTTTGACAGTGCAGTCTACATCCCAAAGACCCAAGGTCTTTGTCACTGTAAATGGACGAAGTAGTTCAGCTCGATGGTCCAGTATTGGAAAGTAAGCATCAAACTGCTTATCATTCACGACGAACTTCCCATCCCCAGGCTGAATCCAGACACGCGCCACACTGCATTTCCTTCTTCCAGTTCCATAAGCCCTTCCTTTCTCATCAACTTGTCTTACACGTGCATTCGCAATTTCCTCCTGTTTCTTCTTCTCAATTTCGGTTCTGCTTGATGTTGCATTCATTCTTGCTATAGCTTTGTCTTCTATTTCTCTCAAAGGAGGAAGCCCTGGAACATTTCTGACATCCTTTAAGAGGATCAAACTCTCTATCATATCCTCGGTGATTCCAGATGCTGCAATTAGATCTCCGAAAGCCCGATTTGGACCTGAATTTTTTTTTAAAAATAAAATAAATGATAACTCAAGAAAGAATCTTTGTATACCATAATCGAGCAATGAGATACATCATCATATAGCTTCTTCATTCCATAAATGTTTATGCTATTAAAGTCAGGTCAGCAAGATTCAAAGTAATCTCTATCAAGTTTTGGATACATGATACATGCAAGACATACAAATCAATAGTCTAGTTGCCAGCACTTTTGCAGATGACTTATGTAACCAGTCAAACTACTACTATCCAATTAAGTTGGCACACTGCCCACTTTAAAGTGTGAAGCAATATCGTATATAAGAAAGAGTTCAACACTAAATAAGTAAAATTTGACCCAAAAGATACAACTTTCTTCTAAATGATAAATAAAATAAAAAACTATAGATTTGTTTTGCAAAAAAAGAAAAAGAAATAGAAAGGATAAACAATATTGTTCACCAGCAGCTCGGGTAATGAAAATAAATATCACTTTCTGTTCCAGAGTTAAGTGTTAAACAACACTTCACACCTAGATAATAACATTTTTGTTCATGATAGAACTATCAGAACCAAAACAATATTGAGAGAAAACTAGAAACGTATTGATTTGGAACATATGCTTACTCATTTCATTTTCTGTCCAGCAAAACAGAGGCCTGCTTAGAAAGCTAAATTAATTAACAACCAGCAAAATTCTTGCTTGACCAAATATCAGATGTTAATATATCTACATTTTCCCAGCAGAACACCGTAAAGTCATAAGACTGATGAAGAAACATCAGCATATGCCAACAAAACTTGAAGACCGCTCAAAGGGAAAGGAAAAAAATCTAACAAATCCATAACAACATTCTCAGATTCTCAGAGAAACTAGAAAGGAGCTTCTTTCCGGTGAACTTATGTTTCATCAAAATAAACTGATAGGACTCTCAAACAACCAATGGAAACTCATATATAAATCTAAGAGTTGGCTCCCTATCTACAGGTTCACTTCAGAACTTCAAACAAGTATTCTTGAATCCAATACAATTGTAGAAGGATCCTGCAAAGGCTAGTACACTACTGTTGCTGTCTAAGTTGCTAAGCTTTACTACTATTCAGTCAGATAGCATAAGCTCACCTCTCCAGATTATCACCATGATATCCAATAAGTAATTTTATATATGAAGCTTCGAAGATCCTTGTTCGTCAATTTGCATATATCTCAAAAGATTTTCTCACGTAAACAGAAAAAGCAGATAATGGCTCATCAATCCAGCCTACCATCTACTTCATCATACAAATAATGTTTACAACAGATCAAATTATTACAAGGTTATTAGAAGTTCATCTAAGCACAGTACCTTTGAGCGTCTCTAAGAGCTCTTTCTCTCTCTCTTCCAGCTTCTGCTTCTCATCGGCGGTGGCCTTCTCCGCCTCCTCAATCTCCCCGCCATCGATCCCTTGGATCCCTCCCTCTCCTACCTCTTCAGCGCCGAACACCTCGCCCTTCTCCTCATCCTCCCCCAATGTCCACGGCTTGTACCCCTCAGCCGTTCCCCACTCTTCCTCTCCGACGCCTCCCCCTCTCTCCTTCGAGGCGAACTCCCGATCAATGTCCCCGAACACATCGCCCTTCCTCTCCGCCGCGGCGCCCTCCGCCCACGGATCACCGCCGACGAATCCCTTCACGGCGTCCTCCGCCGCCTCCGATCCGAAGGCCTCATCGCTGCCCTCGGCGATCTCGCCGAAGACGGAGTCGACCTCGTCGGACTCCGGAGAGAGCTTCCAGGTGCCGCCGCCGCCATCGTCATCATCGCCCCCGTCGCCTCGAGAGGCCGAGTAGAATTTCAGCGATCGGAGGAGGAAGCTTCGAGTGGGGTCGCGACCAGAGAAAGGGAGTCGAGGATGGGGGCGAGGCGGAGGAGGGAGGGGGGAGGAGGAGGAGGAGGAGAAGGAGAATTGGGTTAGGGTTTGGAGGCCGAGGGGTAGTGGCCGGGAAAAGAGGCGGCGGAGCATCGTGGGAGGAGGAAGGAGATCATTTAGAAGGTCTAGGGTTTTAGAGGTTTTCTTCTATTCGGTTCTATCGACCTCTAAGGCTGTGGTGTAGATGGACCGGACCGGACCGGATTTAGACCGGCCAAACAGTAATAAGGTCGTTCAAATCATAGGTGAAAACCCTTTTTTTTTTTGGTAACTTCTGGTCTCTAAACTTTTCTTTACCCTTCATATTTTACTACAGTTACATTTCAATTATAACGGAATAAGTCATATTAACTCTAATCACAATCTTAATATTTAAAAAAAAAAAAAGATTTTTTAAAAAAATTAAAAACATTAACGTCATTGCACATATTATGCACGAGATCAAGCTAATTGTCAGCGCAAAGGTTTATTTTGTGTGGTGAGATTAGACTTGACATAATATATGAGAAAAAAAAAAGAAAAAGAAAAAAAAAAGAAAAAAAAGATTTAGTTAGAACACACACACACATTACAAATAAAAAAAAAAAATAAAAATCGGAATCGAAATTGAAAAATAAAGAAAAAGTTGGAACTTGAAGGTGCGATGCAACTGAACTCCACCCGCACAATGTTTTCGCGGAAGCTACGGGTCTTCTCACTCGTAAAAAAGTCAGCATAATTCTCTCGCCTTTCCCACGCTTTCCGCGACTTCGCCTTCTCCCTCTCACTCCTCCCGAGCTCCGCGGCAATGGCGACGCTGCGCACGCTGCTACGAGAGCTCTTCTCCCTCGCGACCTACAGGAACCCACTCGTGGAGAGGGTGGCCGAGGCCGCGGTCGACCTCGGCCGCGTCGGCGCCGCGTCGGCGTGGGGCTCCCTCTCCGACGTCCTCTCCGTGGACTCCAAGCTCGAGGAGCTCCGCCGCCTCGTGGTCCGCATCCACGCCCTCCTCAAGGACGCCGAGGAGACCCGCTTCGTCGAGGACGCCACCGTGCGCAACTGGCTCCGCGAGCTCGGCGGCTTCGCCCTCGACGCCGACGACGTCCTCGACGAGTTCCGAACCCTAGTCGACGCCCGAAAGCTCCGGGTCGACGATCGGTGCCGCAAGCGGAAGAGGCCCTGGTACGATCTCTCCTCGTCCTGTTACCCTTGTGTCGAAAACCTCCACCTTTTGGTCCAAAGATGGAAAATTTCGACGAAAATAGTGGAAATCATGGAGATTTATGATGGGGTTTGTAAGGGTAGGGAAAATCTCCAGATGAGAGAGGGCGATGCGACGCGGAGGGCCATGGGGAGGGGGGATGAAGGCGATGCGCTCTCGGCGCCCGCGGGGTCTCTCGGAGGCGAAGTCCGGGTTGAGGGAATGAATCAAGAGAGGGATAGAGTTGCTGGGTTGCTGAATTCGATGGATGAGGATGCAATTTCCGTAGTTTCGATTGTCGGTGCCGGAGGAACGGGGAAGACGACGCTCGCGAGGCGCGTCTTCGGCGGTGAATCCATAGGCCAGCTGTTTGATCTGAGGATTTGGGTCGGCGTTCCTCGCGGGTGCGATGTCGAGAGGGCCACAAGAGAGATAATTGAGGCGATAACGCGAGAGAGTTGCTGTAGTAAAAGCTTGGACTTACTGCAACGGCTCCTCCAGGAGCTCGTGACCGGGAGGCGCTTCTTGCTCGTGCTCGATGATTTGTCGAACGAAGACCTCTTCTTCTGGCAGATATTGCGAGCTCCTTTACTGAAAGGAAGGGAAGGAAGCAAAGTGCTAGTAACTACTAGGAGCAATGTGGTCTCGAGGAATATGCGGTCGTCCGACCCCATTCACTTAACCGGTCTCAGTGAGGATGATTGTTGGTTGATTTTCCGTGACCATGCGTTTGAGGGGGGAGTTTGGGCTCAGCACCCGAATTTGGAGCTCATCGGAAAAGAAATTATTCGCAAGTGTCAGCACTTGCCTTTGGCAGCTAAATCGATTGGCGGGCTATTGTATGGTAATACCAATGAAGAGGAGTGGAGAAGTGTTCTAGGTGATTTGCCCGAAACCGAAGAAGATGCAAACAAAATCCTATTGACCTTGAAGGTGAGTTACGATTACTTGCCGTTTCATCTGAAACAATGCTTTTCGTTCTGTTCTGTATTTCCTGCTGGCCACGAATTTGATCGAGATGAGCTGGTCAAGTTGTGGATCGCAGTAGGTTTTATCAAGCCCAGGCGGAACAGGTCCAAGGAGAACATTGGTGGCAAGTATTTTGATTACTTACTGTGGAGATCATTTTTCCAGAAATCCAATGGTCGTAACCAATCGAAACCAAAGTTCAAAATGCCGGGCCTAATCCATGAGTTAGCGCAGTCTGTCTCTGGGTGTGATTGTTTTAGATTGGACGATGATGCAGTGAACGACGACCCACAGAATGCTCGCTATTTCTTATCATGTACAAGCAGTATGGATGTCGCAGCATACAATAAAATTTACAAGAATAGAAGTTTACGGGCTTTAATACTTCAGAATGCCGAGAATTGTGTAACCTCCGCTCCAGTCCGAGATGATTTATTCTTGAATCTACGATATTTGCGTGCCTTAGATCTGAGGGACAATGGATTGATAGCATTGCCAGACTCGGTTGGTGGTTTAATTCACCTCCGGTACCTCAATCTACACGGAACACAAATAGAGAAGTTACCCGAATCAGTATGCAATCTCTATAATCTTCAAGTATTGGAGCTGGGTGAGTGTCGGAAGCTTGTAGAGCTACCCAAAGGCGTGAGATATCTAGTTCACCTAAGGCATCTGGGATTGCATCTGGATTGGGCAAGCGAAAGGAGTAATTGGACTGATTTGAATTCCATGCCACCAGGAATCGACAGTCTAACTTCTATTCAAACATTATCGAGGTTTAGTGCATCCTCTGAGAGCGCATGCAGTATCAGGCAGTTAAAGAATTTGAAAAATCTCCGAGGAAGGCTGTGCATCTCGAAGCTCGAAAATGTGCTTGATGAAAACGAAGCTAAAGAAGCCAATTTGAGAAATAAGCCTTTTGTTGATGCTATTATGCTGCGGTGGAGCGGAGGGCTTGCTGGGAGCTTCTCTACTTCAGGAAGCCGGCCGGAGGAAGTGCTTGAACACTTGTGCCCTAGCACCAGTCTCAAGTACTTACGGATAGAGAACTATTACGGCACGAGATTTCCGAATTGGCTTGAGGATCCATCCTTTTCTTCTTTAGAGACACTGCTACTCTCCAACTGCAAACAATGCGACACCCTCCCGCTTGTCGGGAAGTTGTCCAAACTTAAACATCTCTACCTAGAAGGACTACACGGATTAGAACATATGGGCCATGATCCTTTTATTGGATTTCCGTTGCTCGAGATGCTTTGCGTTTCGGACATGAGTACACTGAAGAGCTGGAATGAAGTAGGGGAAGGCGCAATGCCTAGCCTTACGAAACTCGTCGTCTCAAATTGCCCGCAGTTATGCCAACGGTTTCAACTTGCAAACTCGCTCCAAAGACTCGAAATAAGAGATTGCCCGATGATCACAACATTGCCGGCGGAAATGCCGGTCTCGCTCGAGCATTTGACCATTACCGGATGCCCCGCGCTGCAGGAAAGTTGCCAGATGGATGGATCTGAGTGGCACAAGATCCAGAACATCCCTCACAAAGCAATTGGTTGAGGTTTTGAATCATGTACCTTGTATGGCAATTTTTCCATTTTTCTCATCTGTAATATGGAACATTTCAAATTTCACTATTTAATTGATGCCTGGTGTGACAACGAAATAGTAGAGTTGATAATGTTGGAAGCGTGAAAAGTCTGTTATACCAATTGTTGGGAATCCGGTACTCGCCCTGATATCAGATTCTGTTGGTATTAGCATGAATATCGCTTTCAACAATTGGTATCAGAGATTTTTCACGCTTCCAATAGATAATTTAGCTCTTGTAATGCGACAGTTTGTTCATGTTAATTGTGGTTAATGTTGAGTGTTAACCTCAAAATCCAACTGATAATTACTTCTTCTAAATTGGTTACAGTTTATTCGAAGTTAAAATAACACCATTTTTTTTATTTTTTATACAAAATATACATATTTAATTAGTCATTATCGTGTTAATATAAAATTATATATATATAGAGAGAGAGAGAGAGAGAGGCTGGAATATTATTATTAGGGGCAATTTCCTACGTACCCCTAAAAATTTTCCTGTTTTTAGATTTACCCCTCTTAGAAGGCTAATATTAAAACTACCCTTCTTACGTTCCAACTTCTTTCCAAAATACCCCTGAAGTTAAACTCTGTTAGTGTACCGTTTGAAACTGCCGTTATCTGTGTGTAATTACTATTTTGTCCTTTCAAATATACTCTAAACCCTAAAACCCTAAACCCCTAAACCCTAAAACCCTAAACTCTAAAACCCTAAACCCTAAACCCTAAAACCCTAAACCCTAAACCCTAAAAACCCTAAACCCTAAAAAACCCTAAACCCTAAAAAACCCTAAACCCTAAAAAAACCCTAAACCCTAAACCCTAAACCCTAAAACCCTAAAAAACCCTAAACCCTAAACCCTAAACCCTAAAACCCTAAAAAACCCTAAACCCTAAACCCTAAACCCTAAAACCCTAAAAAATCCTAAACCCTAAACCCTAAACCCTAAATCGGGACAAAATAGGTATATCTGATAGTTTTCAACTCCGATTATTATTTAACTCTAGTTTAACCCTAGTTAACTTAACAAAAGGAAACGGAAGGGGTATTTTTAATAACGGTGGAACGTATGAAGGATATATTGGAAAGAAAAAAATAAGAGGGGTAAATCAGATATTTCTTCATATTTCAGGGGTACACAGGCAATTATCCCTTATTATTAGTATCATGTTATTGGTGCTATTAAGTTTTTAACCGTTGAATTAAAAGATGTGTGGTTGAGATGATATTGGGCCGTTTTGATTTAATGGATGGTTGGAGAAATAGTAAAATCTAACGGATGAAAATAATTAAAAGGGTTGATCTAAGGGTAGAAAACTTGATAGCACTAAATGTTTGATACTATCGATAGTATAGTAGTCGGACTCTCTCTCTCTCTCTCTCTCTCTCTCTCTCTCTCTCTCTCTCTCTCTCTCTATATATATATATATATATATATATATATAGTCCGGCTAGAATACTATCGATAATACCAAGCAATTGGTGATATTAAATTTTCTGTCGTTGGATGAAAAGATATGCGGTTGGGATTATAGTGGTCCCCTAAAATTTTTACTATTCAACCAACCACCTAATAAATCCTAGGGGACCACTATTATCTTAACCACACATTTTTTAATCCAAAGGCTAAAATCTTGATAGCACCAATGACTTGGTGCTATCGATAATATTCTAGTCTATATATATATATATATATATATATATATATATATATATATATATATATATATATATATATATATATATTAGAGATTGAGTTTGTGCAAATTACCTTCCAAGTGGCTATGGTTGATATTTAAAATTTATTTATTTTATATTTTTTAAAAAATAAATCAGACAGTTTACTAATTTTCACGATGAGATTACTGACATGTGGACCCCACGTATCAGCCTCAACATTGTGTTAAAAAATTTATTAGACTTGATAATAACTTCATTAATAACTATCAGTTCTTAATTCTCTTAATCTTTATTTAGATGTAAATAAATTTATTTAATTCTGAAAAGTAAAAAATAAAAAAATAAATGTTAATCAAAACAACACTTCAAAATGGCCTTAATTGAAGGGTCTCCATTTCTTTTTTAATTTTATTATTATTATTATTATTATTTTTTAACCATGAAGCAACGAACACGACGAAGTTCTCTCCGCCTCGCTCGATCCCGCTTCTACAGTTTAGACCCGAACACTACGGGGTGAGAGAGAGAGAGAGAGAGAGGAGAGAGAGAGAGAGAGAGAGAGCATAACCTGTATGAGAACAATAACAACAGCAACGTGATAAAGAACACATTTTTTTTCCCCCAACCATCGTGTTCTACGATCCAGAGATTGGCGTTTTTCTGTGTCGTATGAAGAATCTGGGCACATGGGTATCGATTTGTTTCATGTTTTAGCCAATTTTACCAATTTTCTCTGTAAAAATTTGATTTTTACGTCAAAAAATCCGTAGAGAATGCTCGCGTGATGATCCGAGGCTAAAAATGGCCGATAGGAGCACACAAACCCTAGGGATCATTTGCCCTAAACCCTTATTCTGGATCTTCGCCATTGCCGCGCTCTTGTTCTTCGTCTCCTGGTTCCTCCTCCTGGACTCGACCTCTCCTCCGCATTTCATCGAACACATGGTGCCCAATTCGAACCCCTCCTTCAACTCAAAGTCCCAGGAAGCCGATCCCTCTCTACACAAACCACACTCTTCGTTTTCGGATAGTAATGCCCGCCTAGAGCACGAAACCACGAAGTGCGATTCGAACAATGCGCTTTTGAAGGTGTTCATGTACGATTTACCGCCGGAGTTCCACTTCGGCTTATTGGATTGGAAGCCGAAGAAGGCCGGAATTGTGTGGCCGGATCTCAGGGAAATTCCGGACTATCCGGGCGGCCTAAACCTGCAGCATAGTATAGAGTATTGGCTCACATTGGATCTCTTGTATTCGCAATTGAGAACCGGACCGTGTGTTGCCTTAAGAGTTGTCAATTCGCGCGATGCCGATGTAGTGTTTGTTCCATTCTTTTCTTCGGTGAGCTTCAACCGCCATTCGAAAGTTTCCCCGCCCGCCAAAGTTAGCAGGAATAGGTTGTTGCAGGATAAGTTGGTAGAGTTTTTAACCTCGCAAGAGGAGTGGAAGAGATCGGGGGGCCGAGATCATGTAATTTTGGCTCATCATCCCAATAGCATCTTTGATGTGAGGTTGAACTTGTGGCCTTGTATGTTCATTCTCTCCGATTTCGGGAGGTACCCGCCCGCCGTGGCGAATGTGGAGAAAGATGTGATTGCACCTTATAAGCATGTGATTGGTAACTACGCGAACGATTCGACCGGGTACGATGATCGACCGACTTTGTTGTATTTCCAAGGAGCCATTTATAGGAAAGATGTAAGTGATTCTACCCTTTTTTTTGTTCATTTTAGTTGTTGTCTATGAATTGATACTCCTTCAAGGTAATATCTATATCATGCCAAATCAACTTTGAGTGATATATATTATTGAAACTTTGAGTGGTATATCTAGGACAAGCTTGTGGATGCTATTAAACCATTGGAGCGTAAAATAAAGTTGTAAAATCTGCTGCAAATTTTTGGCTCTTTGAAATTCTTATATCGCAAACTCATTCAGAGAATAACCTTATGATGTAAATCATTACGCAATTTAATGTGCTCTGTTCTACAGGGTGGAATCATCCGACAAGAGCTATACTATCTTCTTAGAGACGAGAAAGATGTGCACTTCGCGTTCGGAAGTGCAGTTCGGGATGGGGTCAAGCAAGCGACGAAGGGCATGCATTCATCCAAATTCTGCCTCAACATCGCGGGCGACACCCCATCCTCCAACCGTCTATTTGATGCCATAGCGAGCCACTGCGTACCCGTAATCATCAGCAATGAGATCGAGCTCCCTTTCGAAGACGCCCTCGACTATTCCGAGTTCTGCGTCTTCGTGCGCGCTTCTGATGCTGTTAAAAAGGGCTTTTTAATTAAGCTGATTAGGGGCATAAGCAGGGAGGAGTGGACCCGCATGTGGAAAAGGCTCAAGGAAGTAGAGGGCTACTTTGAGTTCCACTACCCGTCGGTGAAGGACGATGCCGTGCAGATGATTTGGCAGGCGGTGGCCAGGAAGGTGCCTGCTATTCGATTGAAGGTACATAGATTGAGGCGGTTCGCTCGGTTTAAAGGTGACAAGGAAAGTGAGGATTTGCCTGATGATTCTTACTGGCTAGGGAAGCAAGTTCCCGGCTTTTAGGACATCTCAAGTTTTTTCCCCCCTTAGTAGTTCCTGTTTCATGTGATGAGATGGTTGATCTGAGATCAACCTCAAATTTTTCGTTTTAGCGATAAACAACGAAGATCCTCATAGTAAATTGACAAAGTCATTACACATGATACATATTTGGCTGGCGGCCTTCCAGTATCTTCTCCATTTTGTCCATTTTATCTGAAATTTCTATTCAGCTTGTTCATATCTGCAGTTTTGGGACAATAATTGTATGTAAAGTTCCGGTGTTACTTGATAGTGCAGCTAAATGTAGTGATTACAGTCTGTTTAACTTGTATTCAAATTGAATTGTAGTGATTACAGTCTGTTTGCAGCTATCAAAGATCAGTTTGTGAGAATTGCTGATTCCTTGGATACAGACATTCTTATTCTGATTTTTAGTCACAAGATTTCGTGCCGTACGTGTTGAAATGTGATTACAACTATTAAATTATTTGCTGTCAAATACAATGTTAAAAATAAAATATAATATGAAGAATTTGCCAATATAGCAGCATATAATTACAATTTTAATCATTAAATCAATTTTTCATCCTCACACAGCTTCTGTTTTCTGGAAAAGAGCCAAAAGTCTACCAGCTCTTTTGTGAAATCCTTTTCCCTACCTATTATAACAGTCTTGTGGTTAGCACCCTTAATGATGGTAAGATCTGCAAGTGGAAACTTTGATTTCATATTGTAGCTACATTCGATCGGAACCACCTGATCTTTATCCCCGTGGATTACTTTCACCGGTATCCCCGCCTTTTTCATGACTTCCAGATTCTTATCCTGGAACTTCGCCCCTCCGCAGATCACATTGTGCATCGTATGCCAAGCCGAATGATGAGTATGCATAGGTATGTCTGTTATCACAAAGCTCAGATCCCTGCAGAAAATTTCTGTAAATGGAGTTTGCAGAGACATGAATAGCTAATTAATAGATGGCGGCACGTTAACCGATCCAATTGTTACCTTTTCCAGGTAATTGCCTTCAAAATCCACTCCCATATCATGTGGTTTCTGCAGTAAACAAGGCAAACAGTTCTTCCTACATGTTCATACCATGACATGACAGAAGACCCAAACAGTAATGGTGGCCAAATTTTCCTCTCAGCAAGTTTGTTCAGCGTATTGTAACTCGCTTTCGCATCGTCCGAAGGAAAATACGGCTACAAACAAATATCGAAACGGAGAACAAGAGTTAAGGGTAATACATAAATCAAAGAAAACATTAGAACAATGAGTTGACACTCACCGGCGCAACCAATGTGATTGATTCGACATATGTTGGATACTTTGCGGCTAAGGCTAGCGCAATGATACAACCCATGGAATGAGCAACTAAGTGGAAAGAATTTAGCCGAAATGGTTCGACTACCGATCTCTCGATCATGTCGATATGATCCTTTAGTCGGTACAAACAATTTGTCGGTTTCGGGCTTCTTCCGAAGCCCAGGAGATCCACTGCAAACATCCTACAATTTGATGTTGCTGCAGTTTCAGGAAAGATTGTCTCTAACCAAAATGAGGATGAAGAGAGGAACCCATGTATGAAAAGCACATTTCCCGAAAAGTCAATCAGCTTATTTCTGCTTTCCGCTGCAAAAATCGAAAACAAGGTTATATTGGTATTGACATGTTAAATGCTATATAGCTAGTAAATATTTTTTTTTTGAGGGGAAGGTAGCGTGCTACCACTTCATTCTATAGCTAGTAAATATTAAATCAAGAGATGGTTCATTTTTTCACCAAGAGATGATGGTTCCTTGACGACCAAATGAAGCCTCTCCTCTTCCCTTCTATCCCGCAAAGTGCCGCTGCAAGTGTCGCAACCGCAATCCGACCACCGCCGATGCCCCGACACGCCTCTTTCCTCCTCCCTACCACTCCTCTTCCTCAAACTAAGAACACCCAATTCCCTAAACAGGTTCTTTCTCCGATACAACGTCTCCGACACTTCCTCTCTCTCCTCCGCTTCTTCCTCTATCTCTTGTTTCTCCCTGTTCTTAGCATAACAGTAACATGGTATCGGGCTCTTTTCGACGACGCCGTCGACGAAGCCATAGACGAAGCATAAGACGACATCGAGGAGATCCAAGAATGCGAAGACGATGATACTAGCGGCGGTTATGAAAGTGTCGGAGACGCTTCTGAGCCATATCAGAAGAGAAAATTCTGGGACACTTAGCATTGTTATCTTAATTACTCTATTGCAATGAATGGAAACGTTTTAGGAAGAACAGAGAAGTTTCGAGGAGAGATCCAAATTGTGTGCTTGGTTTGCGTTAGTAGTTTGTCCACGTAGTTGCTGTGCCATCGATAGGAATAACTACTTAAAATATTATTATTATTATTATTATTATTATTATTATTATTGTTTACAAATTTATACAAAGCAACAATGCCTCTGAAAAAAAAAAAAAAAAAAAAAAAGAAAAAAAAAGAAAAAAGCAAAGTATATATAACAGAGAAAGAAAAGAATAAGTAAGGACAAAAAATTGAAAAAATAAAAGAAGCATCACTGAGGGTCTGAAATAATTTTTTCTAAAATTACATTATTTCTTTACAGTTATATAATTACCACTAAAGTATTAAGTTTTTCATATAAGTTGAAATTTGTTTACTTTCTATTAAATGTTTTCAGAGAATTCTTATATTATTATTATTAGTTCTTCAAGTATATCACTATAAATAAAAATCTGCTAAATATGCACCTGATAAATTATTATTATTATTATTATTATTATTATTATTATTATTATTATTGTCTTGTTCTTCTTGTATTTACCAAAAAAATAAAATAAAATAAAATAAAATAAAATGCAGACACTTTCAATGACAGGGCTGAAAAATTGAAGAGGTGCTGTTGTCACGCTGGCTAGGCAGGGTGAGCATCTGGTTCGATTTATTTAATTTTAGTAAAATATTTTTATTTAATTTAAATTCTTTTAAATTACTAAATTTAAGATATAATTATTATCAATATATGTAATTATTTAATTATTATTGAAAATTATTTTTTAAAAAAAGTTAAGACATGTATATTAAATTACTAAAATACTAATTTATTCAGTTTATTAGGTACTTTTTTATTTTTAAATTATAGAATTGAATTGTATAGAATTATATATTCAATTTATTATTCTCGCCTCTAGGCTCTAGCACCAGTGACTTAGTTATTCACGTAACGAACCCGATTCTAGGGACATGGGGCCACACTATACTTTTTAATAAAATTTTAAATAAAATTTTAAATTTACTAAATTTTATCTAAAAAACGAATAATTCCTGCAAATATGATTAATAATTTTAAATTGGTTTTTCGTCCATTACAAACATGTGCTATCATTTAAATACAAGCTATCATTGGGTGTTGTAGACACTGATACACAATAATTTTTTTACTTGCATAGTGCTTTTTTTTTTTTTTTTTTTTTTTTTTGCAACCTCAGGAATAAAATAATAAGTGCCATGCACCCAGTAATTGAGGGGCCTTTTTATATATAAGTATAAATATGTGGCTTGTTGACTCAATTTTAATATGCACTTGTTTACATTTGTAATAATTGAACAAGAAGATATGGCCAGATATTTTGCCAATTTATATAAAAAATTGATCAGTCTTACAGTTTTATAAAAATAGATTATTATTTTAAATGTTTTAAATTCGGTCAGAATTTTTAAAAACTTAATAAAAATATGTTTATTATTTTTCTTTTTTTTCATTTTTTTTTTTTCAGCTCGAGATTTGTATTTCGTCTTCCTATCGTTTACTTCTCTCATCTCCTTCCCGCCTTCTCTCTCTTTTCCTTCTTATTCACTGTCCTAATATTTACGCTGCGCTCCACTTTTTTATCCCGAGTATCTTTTTTTCGCCGCCGCCGGCTCAGATATGATATAAATTGCAAATGTTAGCTTGTGGTGGAGTGTATCGTCGTGAATAATGAGAGCAACGTGAGTATCGAAGGATTTAAGTATGATGGAATGAGAGAACAGTTCTCACGAGAATGTAGGCTGCAAAAAAAAAGGTAAAGAATAAAAAAAATAAAAAAATATTCTTCTGAAAAGTGCTAAAAAAACAATAATTAGAAAAAAAAAATAAAAATAAAATTATGTTGTTAAAATAAAATTACATTTGATACATGTACTCTTTAAGACGAACATTATATTTTTTTTAAAAAAAAAATTATATTTTTTAGATAAAAAATATATTATTTAAAATAAAAATTATACTGTTTAAATATATATATATATATATATATATATATATATATATATATATATATATATATATATATATATATATATAATATAATATAAAAAATATATGTTTTTCTAGCATCGCCTTCAAAAAGATATCCACCCACCTCAGACAACTTTCTCAGCGACGTTCCCTAAACTGCTCTGCATGTCCACCGCTAACGACAACGACGGCGGCAACCACCTCAGCTCCCGCCCATCACTTAACAAATTTCATCTTGTACTCTCATCCATATACTCGATGAGAGTATCTGAGTATGTTTTATAATATAGATCGAAAATATTTTAAAAAATAATAAAAATATATTAAAAAATTATTAATTATTTTTATAAAATAATTAATAATAATTTGATTTTTTTTATTTTTTTTATTAACAGTAAAATTTTAAGAAAATAAAATATAAATTTTTGAAAATCAAAATAGTGAAAAAAAAAAAAAAAAATCACGAGGGGCAAGACCGGGCTTTCGTGGGCCTAAAAATGGCAGGGCCAAGCCTGCCAATTCAGCCCATTTCTCAATCGGGCTTTTTTTTTTTTTTTTTTTTTAAAAAAAAAAAACCTCCGATGCTTCGGCTCTCTTGAAGCTCTGATTAGAATCGAAGAAGAGCGAACATGGGAGAAGAAGAGGAAGCAGCAGCAGCAGGTGAAGTAGTAGTAGAAGAAGAAGAAGAAGAAGAAGAGAGCATAGTAATGAAACTGGAAGAGTACGTGGTGGGATCTCTCCCCACACTCATCTACATCCCCAATTTCATCTCCCAATCCGACCAATCCCAACTCCTCCACCACGTACCCTCCCTGCCCTAATTTCCGATTTGTAATCTCCCCCGCTTCCTTTTCCTTCTCTTTTATTTAAAATTAAGTGGGGAATTACCCGCCCATGCAGATCTACGAAGCGTCATCGTCGCGGTGGAAATCGCTGAAGAATCGGAGGTTGCAGAATTGGGGTAACATTTTACTAAATCACCGTACTCTTTATTTTTATTTCGCCTCAAATTGTTGTTTAATACTACTATTTCGACGTTGGATTTAGGTGGGGTGGTGCACGAAAAGGGGCTTTTGCCACAGCAACGTGAGAAATCGAATCATTCGGTGTTTCATTTCATTTTATTTTATTTGGTTTCGTAATTACTGAATCGCTTTTTACCAACTTGTTTATTTATGTACACATGTATGATTTATTTGTAGAAATGTAAGGATGATAATGAACAAAATCCAACCATTAAATTTCAAATTTTGTGAACTTAGAACACAATTTATATACCTGCATTTTGCAGTACCTGCTTGGCTGACGAAAATAACCGAAAAAATATGCGCCCAGACGAGGTTATTTCCGTCTCCGATCAACCACGTACTCATCAATGAATATTTACCAGATCAAGGCATCATGGTCTGTGATCTCTGCTTCTCGTTGTGATTTTTAGTTATTAGTTCGTAGTTCGTGTAGTAAATGAATGTGTGCATTATGTAATTCAGCCTCACCAAGATGGTCCTGCGTACTTCCCTGTGGTCGCAATTTTATCTCTAGGATCACCTGCTGTGATAGACTTCACTCCGCACCAAAGGATTAAAGAATGCGCATCTACAGCAGCTGAGACCCAAGTGTCGAAAGAGAGAGAGTTTGTATATGAAATGAAAGATGACCATCATCATCTCTGTTCTCTTCTATTGATGCCGTGCAGCTTGTTTGTTTTCAAAGATCAGGCTTATTCAGGTGAATAGATAGATACTCCTTTGTACTGATGCCTTTAGTTCTAATTCATGTGGGAAACCTCTTTTCTTTTTTTTTTTTTGTTTTTTAAGAAGTAACTGATTGTGTGATAACCTTTATGAACATCCAGATTACCTGCATGGTATACAAGATTCTGATCTGCAAACACTGGATAAGGTGAGAGGATAACTAATGGCCACAAAGAGACTGTTTTCTACGAAGATTTGTATTTATTTGGTGTTGGCTTTTATTTGGCTCTAGGTTGTGAATATCTCAGAAGGTTCAGAGTTGGAGCAACCAAACCGGAATCAAATGCAAGAGGAAGGGTTAAATTTACAGAGAACTTCGACTCGAGTGTCGTTAACATGTCGGTTGGTGCCGAAAGTTCGCAGGAATCTGTTCAAGTTCTGAGTGATTATATCTTTCAGTTCTCTCAAAATCTAACTGACAGTGAGAAGTATTTTTGGTTACAATGGGTGATAGTAGAACATAAAATGCAGAGATTATCTGTGGAACAGAACAGTTTTGAGATGAGAGATTTTAGGTAAATTTGTCTATGGAGTCATTTGGTATAACAGTGGATGCTGTTTTACTTATCTTCTATGGTCATAAAGTTTGATGTGAAATATTTATAAAGGTTTTGTTTTTAAAAAAATAAATAAATTCAAGATAAGAAGCTCTAATGTTTTCTATCAGGAAGCATAGAGCTTCTGCTGTAACATGAAGTTTAACTGAGCAGTCGATCTCAAATGCCAAAGCACTTGTTTAATAATATAATGATATTGTAATTTAATAATTCTATTCAAATAACACTTTTATAGAACATCAATTCTAAAAATTGTTCTCTCCAATGTAGCTATCAAATCAAAATAATTATCAACACCCAACCATGAAAAGATGATAACTTTCGAATTTGAAGGCGCAGACAAGTAAATATAAGCAGCTTTAATGTTGAAAATTCAAAGTTACTAACACTCAATACCATCTCCATTCTTTTGCCCTTTTTTTTATCTCTTTTTTCTTCACTCGAAATCAGGAAGAGGACAAAAAAAAAGAAAAAATAGAAAACTCAGTACTACATGCACCACTAACAATAGTCGTAAGCAATTTTAACAATAAAAAGGTACATTACTCTATTTTATTGTGATGGTGGTGTTATCTCAAAACAGGCAAATCTTGAAAAACGGAGGATTCTCTCTATTAAACACGGATGCCAAGTTCCGATATTTTGACAATCTTTTGTTGGAGCTCCCGTCTCTGATTCTTCAAATCAGATGTCATCGAAGCCACCTGCTACGAAATAAAAAAAATAAAAAAAATGAGAAAGAGAGAGAGAGCAGAAATTGTAACAGAAGATGTTTTAATTGGATGCACTTGCCTCTGCACGAAGCTCCAGTGAGTCTCTGCCAGGAATTGTTCGTAACCGGTGCATCAGATCTGAAAATGCAGAACTGTGTTAGATACTAAATAACCATAAAACTAATAGAAAAGAAGAGGCCACGAAACACAAGCACATCATAGATTTACTTCAAAAGGTGACTTTATCAATCTTTATTTTACTCCAAGTTCGATAAGAAGAGATCTTAAAAAAATTGCCAACTAAAGTCAAGTACCCAGGAAACAAGGAGATAACACTCAAGCATAAAATATATTCAAAACTATATGTACAGTAAAAGAGGAATAACTACCTTCAGCGGTTGCTTCTACCTTGTAAGTGGAATTAACAAGCCTCTGGATTTGACGTCCAGTAGATCTGCAGAAATTCCGAAGTCGGCAGTTGGCAATGTCTCACCCATAAATTTAAGTTCATCAAACCAAAAATAAAAGGCAGTTACCTCAAATTAGTGCTTCCACGTTGTAGGTGTTCTTCACCAAATCCTGTTCTCTTAAGAATGTTAGTATTGTCCTTTTTCAGCTCCTCAACAGATTCACCAAACTCTTTCAAACTTAATTCAGCTTCAGTAAGTAGTTGCTGTAAACAAATTAGTAAGCATATGAAAATAAAAGGTTAGGAAGTGCTTCGGTAAAAGCAATACGCAGAATTAAATTAAAATCAGAAATCTTGCTCCTTCCGTACACATGATCGAGACTTAGTATTAAAGTAGCTATGAAAATGAGAAGAAGACTAACAGGAAGAGTATAATTTATACTACCATCATATGTGTTCATTTATACTACCATCATTGTATCAGTGACTATGATGAAAACTGAGAGAAAGCAACAAAAGTAACCAAAAAAGATTTAGTTGGTAGTACACAATTTTTTTTTTAAGTAAGTAATGGTTGTTATTATGATACCAGGGTTATTTGGTGTATCTAAATAATTTTTTTTACATAACTCTGTTTACTTTCTTAAAACATAAAGATGTATAATGAAGAATCAATCTAGTCGGAAACATCCCAATGTTTCGAGATTTTGTGGATTACGCATGTCTAAATCACAATTTTGACTCTTGCAACAACCTCCTATTATGAAATAACAGGTGCAGTTCTACCATTGATGGTAAAGATATAAGATACCTGAAGTTAATGACACAATTTAGAAAATAAAATTACAATAGCAAGAGAGTTCAGCAAATTTATAGAAGGTGGAACAACTAAACGGAAATTACCTTCTCCGTTTTAAAGCGCCCTATGGTCTGACGAAGCAAGAAACGCCTAGGACCTATTGACATGAGGTTGGTTAGCAATTATACACAAAATTAGCACTTTCACTTCAAATATAAATGTAAGCATATACATATAATGGTAATTAAGTACAGATGGGGGCAGATTATGAAAAATGACAATACCACTCCAAGAATTAAATGGTAGCTTATCTAAGGCTATAGAATCTTTACCCGGCAGAAGAACGAATCCTGCTGCAATAGCAACTCCACATACCTCAACTGGGTGTTCATGAGCAAGCAATATCTCCTCTGAAAAGGGAAAATAATTAGTTTGAGCGCAGCTTAGAACGGTAAGAATACTCAAATGGAAGGAATAATTTGACAAGAAAGAGGCCGAATCAGTTTGTGAAAACCAAGCATGAACACTAATTGTTCGATCACATTACCGGTGAATATATCAAAACCAATTTTGGTGAGACAGCTCACCTTTCACTTTCATGACAAATGCATCCTCATAAACTTTGTATTGCGACTTCACAGTGGGAATCAAATTCTAGAAAATATTAGAAAAAAAAAAGAAGAGAGAGTTAGAAATAAGAAACTGAACAAGAAAAAGGGTTACTAAATGGAAATGCCTTACTGAACAAAATCCAGAATTTAGTAATTAAACTTTTACGAACACGCGTTGCTTAGACTCCTTCCTTTTCATACAATGTCGTTCTTTTACTATTCTTTCATCAAATCCCATTTTAACTTTGCGAACATACAGAAACCAATGCTTAATACCTTGCCTCGAATCATTTCCAAACACTCAAACCAATTATTATGCAGATTTTTAAAATGTTATAAAACAGTAACCAAATTCACATCAAGCCCTACAATACCAGAACCAATAAGCAATAGATTCCACTCCATATGAACAGCACAACCATCAAAGCGTCGATCCCAGCAATGAGATCGACGAATTTCGAACATCTACTACCTAAAATATCTCAAAAGCAACGGAATCCAAGTACTAGAATACCAAATCACACGCGACGAGAACAAAAAGGTGGGAATTTGATGATGTTAAAAAAAAAGAAAAAAAAAAAAAAAAAAAAAAAAAAAAAAAAAAGAAAAAAAAAAGAAACCTGGAGCTTCTGGAGGGGCCACGGCGCGCTCTCCTGCGGAGATCGAGCGGATCCGAAGGAGACCTCCTCGGAACGGGCGCGCCATCGGATCGAGCTCTCTTCCTGCTTCGGAGATGGCGGAGAGGGAGGTGGAGGAGGGTGAGCAGTGGATCGAGACGCTGCCTCCCCCGCCATTGTTGGGGTTTGTATGTGAGCACCAAAGAGGAAGAAGAGAAATGGGTTTTTTTTTTTTTTTTTTTTCTTTTTTTTTTAAAAAAAAAAAAATCTCATTGGTTGGGTACACAGGAGAGGGGTTGAAGAGACTCAGAGACTGAGTCGAGTTCGGGTCGGATCCTCCAACGGATCCGATTGTGAACTAGCGATCTAAAACTTTTAAATCTAAAATCATTTTTTAAATTTTTTAAAAATATTTTGCCGTATTTATTGCGTTATTATTTTATTTTATTTATTTATTTATTCATTAATCGAGAGTAAATTATTGTCTATTTGTACATTATGCATCCATTTTGCCATGTTTCCATTAGATCAATTACGAGGGAGGAGGTATACAAAATTTTAAACAAAATACATAGAACTGTAGAAGCACATTGGCAATAATAATTAACATAATTATAATTATATATAACACTGGTTTAATTATTACATATTTTTAAGCTGTTGAATTCATACTAATACTACCATTCGCTTGTAAATCCTAATTATTCAAAGATTTAAAAGTTAGTAGTAAATACGGTCAACCTGCTATTTATAATATTTATTTATATTAAAAATTAAAATAAATACGTATAGAATTTATTTAAATTATAATTATTTTGATTTGATTATTAATTCTTTAAAATTTTAATTTTACCATCTATCTTTTTATTTTATTTGAATCGTTAACGGTATTTTAACTTCAAAGTTTGAATTATTTATTTATTTTTATAGATTTAATTAGTATATTTTATATAATTTTTATAATTATATATTTATTATAATTAATCTAAATTTTAAAATAAAAATATTATTGATTAATTTAAATTAAATAAATTAGAAGATTAAATAATAAAATTAAATTTTTAAAAATTTAAGTAGTCAAACTTTACAAAATTAACCTTTTTAGAAACTTTTGGCAATATTTTTAGGTTAATATTTTTTGTACACCTCATTTAAGGTATATATCTTACATCCCATTCATTTTACGGTGGGATGAATTTCACTCATCATTTTAAGATGACGATTAAAGTGACGACTAAAAAATTGATTAGGTGTAGGATATATAACTCTTTTCCAATATAAAAATATCTCGAATATATTTATATTTTTTATTTAAAATTAAATTAAATTTATTATTTTAATGTTTAATTAAAATATAAATGTAGATTTAAAATTAAAATTTTAATTCTAAATTTTGATTTAGAAATTAAATTAAAATATAAATTTACTCAAGCATTTTGAATTTGATCTATAAATATAAATTTAAATTTAATTATAAATTTGAATTTAAATCAAATCAAAAATTAATTTTATATTTTGAATTGTTCACTTAATTTTAAATTTTAAATTTTTAAAAATATTACATTTAAAATTTTGATTTATCATTTAATATTTAATTTAAATTTAAATTATAAATTAAATTTTATATTTTGATGTGTAAACTAAATTTTAAATTATTTTATATTTACATTTTAATTTTAATTATTTTTTATAATAAAATAATTTTAAATATTGAAGACCATGTTCTTAATCCGATGTATTTTTCTTATAAATAAATCGGATAGTGTTCTTAATCCAATGTCTTTTTATTATGAACTAATTATTATTATTATTATTATTATTATTATTATTATTATTATTTTTATTTTTATTATTAAACTAGACAATAAAAAATATCAACAGGAAACTCTTTAAAAACCTGGAGATAGAAAGGATAGAACGCAACGTGGAGCGTGTTCTTTCTCCGCACCTTCCATTTTTTTCCCTTTTCCGTACCAATTCAACGCGTTCGAAGCTGTCCAAAAAATTTAACGAAGGTAATTCTTTAATTCCTTTTAGTTAATTCAGAGTCCAATCACGAATATATTTATATTAGTTTTCCATAGAAAGAATCACGCCCACCAACTCAATGCTTATCATTTATTAGTTGCGTGTTTTATCCTTCTTCTTCTTCCTACGGTTTTAAAACATGAGATTTTTCTGTGATGTTCTAGATTCTTCTATTGTGGACTCATGTCGGTGTGTTTAAATCCGTGGTTAGTTTTATTTGGGTTTCAGTAAAGAGAAAAAAAGAGGAAGAAGAAGAAATCGTCGTAATATTGTGTCTCTGATTCTTGAAGCGTTTGCTCTCCAAATTCCGAAGAATTTCAATTTCGTTGATAGTTGGTAATCTTTTTTGTTTCGTTTTTTTTGTTTTTGTTTTTGTTTGGGTTAAATGGTGTTTTTTGTTTGAATTTTTATCTTTTGAATTTGAAATTTGGAAAAAAGGAGAAGAAGAAGAAAAAAAAAAAAAACTCACCTTCGAGTTCGTCTTCTCCGTGTCCTTCGTGTAATCTCTGTTTCTCTCACTCTGTGTCTTCGTTTTTGTTTATAGAATTATAGTTGATCTCCATGGACGAAGCTTCGAACGCTAGGTATTGGTGCCACACGTGCTCGCGAACGGTGATCCCCGTAATGGCGGTGGAGATCGAGTGCCCTCGTTGCCACACCGGCTTCGTCGAGGAGATGGGCGGCGCCGCTTCCGCCGCCGCCGACGACGACGACCTCGTCTCCGATCCTGCCCTCTCCCTGTTGGCGCCGATCCTCCTCGGGATGCTCGCCAACCGAAACCCTCGCACCGAATCCCAAGACGACGACCACCCCAACCCGGCGGCGGCGGCGGCGGCGGCGGCGGCGGCTACCACCGACGGCCCCAGCGGCGGAGCCCCGCCTCCGTCCAATTGCTCCGCCTATCGGACCCCGAAAACCCTAGCCGCGAAGGTGATCGCGTGATCGTCATCAACCCGTTCCGGCAGTCGATCCTTCTCGACGATCCGGGCACGGGGATCACCATCGGCGACTACTTCCTAGGGCAGGGGCTGGATCTGCTGCTGCAGCAGCTGGGGGAGGGGGATCCGAGCAAGTACGGGACCCCGCCGGCGAGGAAGGAGGCGGTGGAGGCGATGGCGAGGGTGCGGGTGGAGGAGGCGGCGACGTGCGCGGTGTGCTTGGAGGAGCTCGCGGTAGGGGAGGAGGCGAGGGAGATGCCGTGCGCGCACCGGTTCCACAGCGCGTGCATAGTGCCGTGGCTAGGGTTGCATGGCTCGTGCCCCGTGTGTAGGTACCAAATGCCCGTGGAGGAGGAAGCGGAGGAGGCGAAGGAGCCCTCAAATGGTGGTGGAGAGGGCGTTAATGGTGGAGGAGGAGAGAATGGGAGGAGGTTGTGGGTGCCCCTGCCGTGGCCGCTTAGTATGTTGTTTTCGTCGTCGTCGTCGTCGTCGTCGTCGTCGGCGTCGGAGGCAGCGGGGGCGGCGGAGACGCAAAGCCGCCATGGGAGCTCGGCTTCTTCTGGTAGTGATTCTTGAACCTAGTGGTGATCTAAAAAGTGCTTTTGTCTGATGCTTTTTTTTTTGTTATTTTTTTTATTTTTTTGGGGTGTGGGATGTTACTTTTTGCTTGTATATAGTTGGAATGTTGCCAGATCTTGGATTTATAAGTTTTGTTCTTTGATTTGTGTTCGTGATCTTTGTGTTTCCCAATCCTTGAGAAGGAATACATATGTCAGGATTTAAAATAAAGGAAAATGCAATAAAATCTACAAAATTGGCCCACAACATAATGTAAAATTGTGCTAATACCATTTTCCCTATAACAAAACAGAGACTCCCAAAGCCAAAAAAAACTAGGGAGATGAAGAGAGAGCCTAACAAAAGCTATCCAAACCAAAATGGCAAAATCCGTTTTCTTCTCATCAATCCCTCAATTGACTGTCAAGATCTTAATCACAGAAGCAACACAGAAGCAATGCCGATACGATGCAGTGCCACAACAGAATCTCCTGGTTTGCACAGCCCTATCGCCTTCGCATGCTCTATGGCAAACTCAAGTGCTTCTTCGGGCGTCTCTGTATCAGAAGCTTTTGCAGTAGCAGCACTTAACACCGGGATCAGCCCTCTAACAATAAGGCTGTGCCTCGCCGGGGCCTCATCACTGCAAATCCAATCAAAGTTATCCGTCTTCAACTCAGGAACAATAATCGACAGTATCGGCATGGCCGGCCTGTACTTTGCCACCAATCTTGCAGTGCTGCCACCCCTTGTGAGTACCAAAATGAGCGCTGCCTTTGCAGAGTCGGCGGTCCGTACTGCTGATGAGGCAAGGCTCTCTAACGGGCTCATCGGAACAGGTGCGGACAACATAATCAATTTAAAAACCACCGCGTAGTCCAAATAGATACGCCCCTGCGGCTGTTTCTCCACTGAGCATCACGCAGTCTGTGCCGTCAAGTACAGCGTTTGCTACGTCAGTTGCCTTGGCTCGAGTCGGGCGAGGGGACTTGATCATCGATTCTAACATTTGGGTTGCAGTCACCACGGGCTTTCCTTGTATGTTGCACTTGAAGATCATCACCTTCTGGGCATAGAAGATCTTTTCAATAGGAATTTCCATTCCCAGATCTCCTCGTGCCACCATGAAGGCATCTGAGTTCGCAAGAATATCGTCAAAATTAGCTACTCCTTGGTTTTCTACCTGCAGGTGATGAGGGAAGTAAGAAGAAAGCACCTGAAGTTGAATTTTAATTTCAAGTTGTAATAACTTTAGTCCTCTGATGGTTATTATTCACATAATAGCTAAGTCAGTTAACAGAAAAAACACCCCGTCAGCATAGTTTAGCCCCAGGTTTGATCTCAAAAGCCTAACATGTCAGCAAACTCTGGTAAAGATGCTAACATGGCAAAATATCATAATGTGGAAAACCCTGAGATCTTATTGAAATTGAGATAAAATTTCAATGAGAGAATTTTTAGTTCACCCTAAAATTCAACAAGGGTTAGCGTAGATTAACAAACCTTGGACATGACCATGATCGACTTGGCATGGTCTCCAAGCACCTTCCTGACCTCCACAAGATCAGAGCCCTTTCGCACAAAGGACAACGCGATCATGTCAATCTTGTTAGGAATACCCCACTTTGTAATGTCTTCAATATCCTTCTCTGTAAGTGTAGGGAGATCCACAATAACTCCTGGGAGGTTCAAATTCTTCCTCTCACCGCCGAGTTCTCGCAATGGCAGCGAACCAAGCCTTGTGCCTTGTCACAAGATAGCACTGTAAGGGTAATAGCACCGTCGGCGCATAGGATAACGCCACCTGGCTTTAAATCCTCTGCTAATTTTTTGTAGCTCATCGAGATCATGTTCTCGTCACCCTTTATGGTGTAATCAGTAGAGATGGTGATCTCCTTGCCCGTCTTTAATTGAATGGGCTTTCCATGTACCAAAAACCCAGTTCGAATCTCCGGACCCTAAAATTGACAAGCCATCGGAAATTGTAAATCATAAGCAGCAAAAAACTAACTAGTTTCATTGTTGATAATGATAGTTGAAAACTATTAACAAAGGTTAAGAATTAGGGGGCCAATAACTTTACTCGACTATGGAATCGCTAAGTAAGGCCTTAGATGAAGAAGAGAAAAAAATGCAAGTGCAAATGATGAAACCAAACATCAAAAAGGTTTCCATAATGCCATTATTTCTACCTCATGATATATCATTAGTTTTTCAGCTCCACAAGTGAACCACAAACAATGCCAACAGTGAAAAGGTCAATGTTTGTTGCAGATGGAAATCTTTTAATAAAATCAGGAAAAAAGACATATCTAATTTCTTCTATTTGACGTATTTTGAGATGCTCATTGTTATTCTACTTTGTTCTTCTTGTCACCATGATAAGAGTATTCAACAGAAGCTATACAACAAAACATGAAAGACCATGTCTTGTAGCAACTCACAAGATCAAATTGTGAAACTAAACTCGCAGCAATTACATCTATTAATTTGAAGGCTGTTTATAACAGCTGTATATCATTGGCAACTCAGTAATACAGTAATGAGAAACCCATCCACATTGAGAGGACAACTTTTTCAATTGTTTTGAAAAGTGTTTTAAAAAAGAAAGATCAAACAAATGGCTGCTGCAGGATGGTGTTCATAATATTATTGGCAAAGGATCTACTGCATATTTAAATTTGGTACAAATGAATGGAGACCCCCTCATTTGTTAAGTGAACATCAAATTCTATTAGATTTAACTACTCTGCCTATTTTTCCAAAAGTATAATTTTATTTAACAATTAACGGCCAATAATACAAAATTGAGGGAATGTTAATCACGAAAAATAAATTTCTGTGACATATATAAAAATGGCCTGTAGTTGAAGAGGTCACAATGCATTTATTTCTACATTTATTATAGGCCGAATATTCTGTAATAAATTACCTAAAAAGTATTTTACAAATGTACAAAAACAAGTTCAACTTGAATTCTAGATAATTGATTACCTGTTCCCTTACATCACCTCCTCCGATAATTCATCTCCAAACGGCACAATAAACACAAGTCAAATATAAAAAAATCCAATTTCAAAAATGTTTTCACCACACATAAATCCAAAAAAAAAAAAAGGAAAAAAAACCACGAATCAATTTTAAAAAAAATTATAAACATATAAAACTGATCAACTATGATCGAGACAAAATTTTAAGATGAAATAATTAAATAAAAATCTGAAAAAAAAAAAAAAAAAAAAAAAAACCCACAGAAAAGGGAGAGGAAGCACGAAAAATCCTAGCAGAATCAAATTACCACTCTAAATTACCGAATTATAAGAAGAGTCTAAAATTTAACAGTATACGACAACAAGAAAAATTTTCGAAAAAAATCATTCAAATTATCAAATTCCCCCGGATGATGAGAAAAGGCCAAAAACTGGAATATGGGACAAAAGCGCGAGTACCTTGGTGTCCAACATGACGGCGCAGAGGATCCCGGTGCTGTCCATGGCGGCGCGGAGGTTGTCGAGGGTCTCCTGGTGGTACTCGTGGGAGACGTGGGAGAAGTTGAAGCGCGCGACGCTCATCCCCGCCGCCCTAAGGAGCTTCTCGATCATCGCCACCGACCTCGACGCAGGGCCCAGCGTGCACACGATCTTCGTCTTCGCCCTCCGCCTCATCACATCCTCCCTCGCCATTGCCGAGCGCGATCGAAGCTCTTAGGGCGATCGAGATCGCGCACACGCACTGAGAAATGAGATGACGCATGTTACACTCGGAGGGAAGAGTAGTCGGAGTAGTTGAGGAGGAGGTGTAGTGTAGAGGAGAGATTGGGGAAGAGTGATCGGAGGAGAGATTGGGGCTAACCTGAGGAAGATAGGAAGGGTGTAGTATCGTACAGGGTTGGTGAGATGCGACGGGGTGCCAGAGTCTTCGGGAGTCGGAGCGGATGAGGAGAGCGGGTGGAGATCCGGTTCCAAAGTCTTCTACGGGTCGGAGTAACTGGAGACGAAGATGCTGGACCTTAGGAGCAACATAAGTGTGGAGGACGGCCCAACCCGAAGGATCCAGAAGGTGCAGATTAGGCCCAACTGTAGCCCATGTGCACAGTTATGAATATTGCTAATAATCTCCCATAGTTCTCATAATTACAAATTAGTCCCCTCCATACAAGGGGTATAAATAAGCAGTTGTAACAGAAAACAGATAACGAATATTTTGAATCAACAGTTGTTCCTCTTCCCACTCTTCTCTCTCTTTCTCTCTCTCTACAATCCCAGTTCCTCCTCTCTTCTCCTCCCAATTCTATCAATCAATTCCAGATTAAACCCCAGATCCACACTGGAATCGATCCCTGAATCGATTCCGATCCCATCATCCTCACCATCTACGATCTCAGAGTAATTTCGTCATAGATCGACGATGGATCGTCCGAGAAGGTGATCATCATCCTCACCGCCATGCCTAATCTCTGCTCGTAGCATCATCGATTGGCTGCGGATTCGTCTGATCGTTACAAATTGGTATCAGAGCTGTTCCGATCCCAGGGATCGTGAACAATAAGCAACAACTGAGGCAACAGGCGACAAATCTCAAGCAACCAGCAGCAGATCGAAGCAACAACCCACAGATCTGAGGATCATAGCAATAACCAGAGCTCACCAGCATCAGAATCAAGCACATTATCACTAAATTCCCACATTAATCAACCAGTATTCCGCTGGTTGGGAGGTATTGAAACCTGTTCAACCTTGCTTTGATTCATATTTCTGTCTTTGCTGCAACATTTCCATCTGAGTAAGAAGAAAGAAGAAGAATTAGTATTACAAAATAGGGAAATCCAAGAACAATAGATTTCAGTTCGATCCAAAGGAACCATACCTCCTAGAAATGGCAGAGGGTACCCGACTTAAGGACATGAATGAACAGATCAAAACTCTTGAAGAGAGAATGCAATCCTTATCCACAGAGTGTCAAACCCTCATTGAAAGTAAGTTGCAACAATTCGGTAGTGAGTACAATCAGAAAATTGGCTCGTTAGGGCAACAATTGGATGAAATTCAACTGTTGAGTCAACAGAGATTTGAAGCTCAGCAGATAGAGTCAGTAAGGAGACATGAGCAATTGATGAAGATGTTGGGTTCTCAGGCTAATACTCACAAAACTGAACCCTTGCCACCCTTCCAAATTAAGGAGAGTAATATTGGAGTTACAACAATGCCCAGTTGTAGCACTAAACATGCCTACAGAGAAGACAAGGGCAAAGGTGTACTGCCCATACCACAGTTGAGCAAGGAGAATCAGAATAACCCACAAAGCTATAGACAGCAGTATCATATTCCATATCCAAAATTGGAATTTCCCAATTTTGGAGGGGAAGAGGCCAGGGAATGGTTAAGTAAGTGTGAGCAGTATTTCAGATTGTACCAGATCCCAGAAGAACAATGGGTGGACATAGCAACTATGCATCTTGTTGGTAAAGCCCACAGGTGGAAGGAGGGTTACTTGGTTGATAAAACTGAGCTGGATTGGGGAGATTTTGCAGATGCCATATGCAGAAGATTTGATGGGGCATCTATGAAAAAGTTAGTTAGGGAATTCAATAAACTTGAACAAACTTCAACTGTAGAAGCTTACCAGGAGAGATTTGAAGATCTAAGAGCAAGAATGTTACATTGGAATCCCTCATTGAGTGAAGAACATTTCATTCAGAGCTATATTAGTGGACTCAAAGAAGAGCTAGTCCCTTTTATAGATCTCTCCAATCCAACTACATTGGAAGAGGTCTTTGAGCAAGCTAAACTTCATGAGCAGGCACTATCTATGATGTGGAAAAGGCATAAGAACATCTATAGGCAAGGCAATGGACCAGTTACTGGATACCAAACAACCAAGGCCTTCAGTCAGAAAGGCAACCCAAAGGTGAGTGAAGATAGTAAGACCACTGCTTATAGAAATCCCACTTGGCAACCTGGTCCTAACAAGCAACTGTTAGAACAAAGAAGGGCAGCAGGGTTGTGCTTTAAATGTGGTGATAAATACTTCTCGGGACACCAATGTCAAGGGAAAACTCTAAATCAAGTAGAAGGGGAAGCGGAAATAGAAGAAGTATTTGATGAGGAATTGCTTCAAGAAGAAGATGATGATGTTTCCCTTGAAACTGATGAGAGAGCTATTTCAGTCCATGCCCTTAGTGGAGAAGTACCCCAGGAAACCATTAAGGTACAAGGGGAATGTGGAGGCAAGCCACTGGTATTGCTTATTGACACTGGTAGTACGCACAGCTTCATAGACTATCAAGTAGCTAAGGAGATGAAAGCTAGTGTGGTTGGAGCTACACCTCTTATAGTTACAGTGGCTAATGGCCATAAGGTAATGAGTAAGCTCAAGTGTCCTGGGTTTCAGTGGCTCATGCATGGAGAGCCTTACCAGACTGACCTTAGGGTCATTAGGCTTGATGGCTCTAGTATAATACTTGGCATTGACTGGCTTAAAAGGTATGGGAAAGTAACTTTTGATTACTCTAACCACTCCATTACCTTTAGCAAAGAAGGGAAAAACTATAACTATTGAGGGGATCACTGAAGGAGCCAAATTGAAGACAATAGGAGCTAAGCAATGGATTAAGGCTGGGTTGCAGGGCAACTGTTGTGCCATAGCTCAACTTAAAGATAGCTCAAAGAAATGTGAAGAGGTCATACCAGAAATGATACAAAGGGTGATAGAATCAGCATGCTAAGGTTTTTCAAGAACCAAGGGTCTGCCTCCAAAAAGGGAACAGGATCATAAAATTCCCTTGCTGCCAGGAACCAAACCCATAAATATCAGACCTTATCGACACAGTTATGAACAGAAAGGAGAAGTGGAAAAGCAAGTTGCTGATTTGCTTGATTCACAGTTCATCAGGAAGAGCACTAGCCCCTATGCCACTCCAGTGTTGTTGGTAAAAAAAAAAAGATCAGAGTTGGAGAATGTGCATGGATTACAGGAAGCTGAACCAGGCTACAGTGAAAGACAAATACCCCATACCTATTATTGATGACCTGTTGGATGAACTTAATGGATCCAAATGGTTCTCTAAGATTGATCTAAGATCGGGCTACCACCAAATCAGAATGAATGAAGATGATATAGAGAAAACTGCATTTAGAACACATGCCGGGCACTATGAATTCTTGGTTATGCCCTTTGGCTTAACCAATGCCCCTGCGACTTTCCAGGCAGTGATGAATGAGGTTTTTCAACCCTATCTAAGAAAATTTGTATTAGTTTTCTTTGATGATATCCTGATTTACAGTAAGACTTTGGAAGAACACTCTAATCACTTGGATATAGTACTGGGTTTATTGGAGAAAAACCAACTCTTAGCTAAGAGGAGTAAGTGCTCATTTGGACAAACTTTTGTGGAATATCTTGGTCATATTATATCCACTGAAGGGGTGGCGACTGATCCAAGCAAAATTACAGCAATGGTGAATTGGCCACAACCAACTACAGTGAAGGGATTGAGGGGATTCCTAGGGCTTACGGGCTATTACCGCAAATTTATTAAAGGCTACGGGGAATAAGTAAGCCCTTAACTGATCTCCTGAAAAAAGATAACTTCAAGTGGACAGAAGAAGCTCAACAGGCATTTAAGAATCTTAAGGAGGCTATGACTACGGCCCCTGTACTAGCTATGCCTGACTTCACTAAGACCTTTGTTGTAAAGGTGGATGCATGTGATTCAGGAATGGGAGGGGTGTTGTCCCAAGAAGGTAAACCAATTGCCTTTATCAGCAAGGCCATAAGTCCCAGGAACAGGGGATTATCTATCTATGAAAAAGAATTTCTGGCCATCTTACTAGCGGTAAGCAAGTGGAAACATTATCTGAGCCCTAAACCCTTTGTAATCCAGACGGATCACGAAAGCCTTAAGTATTTGTTGGAACAAAGGATCACTACTGCCACCCAGCAAAGAGGAATGTTTAAACTAATGGGGTTGGAGTACATTATTAAATATAGAAAGGGAAAGAGAATTTGGCTGCAGATGCCCTCTCCAGAGTAATATCTGAGATGGGAAGTGCCCAAGCTATATCAACTACTGTTCCTTCATGGGTTGTTGAGATAGAGGAAAGCTATAAAGATGATCCAAAAGCACAACAGTTATTGGTAGAACTTTGGTACAACCTAATCTCCTGGGTCATTATACTCAAAAGCAAGGTCTGTTAAGGTATAAAGGGAGGCTCTATATAGGCAGTCATGGTCAACTGAGAGCTAACATAATAGAACAACTGCATTCTTCGGCTTGGGGGGCCATTCAGGGGTGGACAATACCTACAGACGCATCAAATCCCATTTTTTTTGGCCAGGATTAAAATTGGAGGTAGAAAACATGGTGAAATCCTGTGAGGTGTGCATTAGGAACAAAATTGATGGGACTCCTTATGCTGGGCTTCTACAACCTCTACCAATACCGACTCAAGCTTGGCAAGTATTGAGCATGGATTTTATTGAATCATTGCCAAATCTGAGACTCGAGATACTATAATGGTAATAGTGGATAAGCTGACAAAATATGCTCACTTTATCCCTTGACTCACCCTTACACAGCCCACACAGTTGCTAAAGCCTTTTTTAACACAATCTACAAGCTACATGGTATGCCTAAGGAGATCATTTCCGACAGAGACAAGATATTTACTAGTGAATTTTGGCAAGGGCTATTCAAGATCTCAGGGGTGAAATTACATATGAGTACTGCTTACCATCCCCAAACTGATGGTCAAACAGAAAGGGTAAATAGATGCCTCGAAACCTACCTACGATGTATGTGTTCTGAGCAGCCGAGTAAATGGTCGAGGTGGTTGGCCCTGGCAGAGTGGTGGTATAATACCAGTCACCACTCCTCCCTCGGGATGACACCATTCGAAGCCCTCTACGGGTATCGGCCACCAACAACCACTATATCTCAGGTTGCAACAGATGTTGTTCCCACGGTTAAAGAATGGAAAAGGGATAGAGAAAGCATGCTCCGGGTCTTAAGGAAAGACTCCAGGCGGCCCAAAACCGTATGAAACAGAACGCGGACAGAGGAAGAGTAGATAAGGAATACAGGGTGGGGGAGAAGGTATACCTCAAGTTACAACCTTACCGGCAGAGCAGCGTCGCTGTACGCAAAAGCTTAAAGCTCACCTCTAAATACTTTGGACCTTATGAAATCATTCAGCGAGTTGGCCCGGTTGCTTACAGGCTTCGACTCCCGGAAGGATCCAAGGTTCATCCCACTTTCCATGTCTCGCAACTTAAGAGAGGATTACCCCCCACCGAGCAGCAGCCAGAGCTGAACATTGAAGGCGAAGGAGATGGACAGCTTGTCACCCAACCGGAGCGGATCCTACCGAGGAGACTGTTGAAGTGTGGGAATAAGGCTATTACCCAAGTTCTTATTCAGTGGAGTAATCTGGGTCGGAAAAGGCTACATGGGAAGATTATGAGGAGGTGAAGGTGAAATATCCTAACCTTGATCCTTGAGGACAAGGATCCTTTCAAGGGGGGTGGGGTGTTACACTCGGAGGGAAGAGTAGTCGGAGTAGTTGAGGAGGAGGTGTAGTGTAGAGGAAAGATTGGGGAAGAGTGATCGGAGGAGAGATTGGGGCTAACCTGAGGAAGATAGGAAGGGTGTAGTATCGTACAGGGTTGGTGAGATGCGACGGGGTGCCAGAGTCTTCGGGAGTCTTCTGCGGAGCGGATGAGGAGAGCGGGTGGAGATCCGGTTCCAGAGTCTTCTACGGGTCGGAGTAGCTAGAGACGAAGATGCTGGACCTTAGGAGCAACATAAGTGTGGAGGACGGCCCAACCCGAAGGATCCAGAAGGTGCAGATTAGGCCCAACTGTAGCCCATGTGCACAGTTATGAATATTGCTAATAATCTCCCATAGTTCTCATAATTACAAATTAGTCCCCTCCATACAAGGGGTATAAATAAGCAGTTGTAACAGAAAACAGATAACGAATATTTTGAATCAACAGTTGTTCCTCTTCCCACTCTTCTCTCTCTTTCTCTCTCTCTACAATCCCAGTTCCTCCTCTCTTCTCCTCCCAATTCTATCAATCAATTCCAGATTAAACCCCAGATCCACACTGGAATCGATCCCTGAATCGATTCCGATCCCATCATCCTCACCATCTACGATCTCAGAGTAATTTCGTCATAGATCGACGATGGATCGTCCGGGAAGGTGATCATCATCCTCACCGCCATGCCTAATCTCTGCTCGTAGCATCATCGATTGGCTGCGGATTCGTCTGATCGTTACAACGCAGCAAGAAGCTTCGCCGAGAAGAAGAAGAAGAAGAAGAAGAAGAAGAAAAGCGGCGACGCCTTTTCGAAACGCCGCGGGGGTATTTTTAACGCTTCAAATCAAAACACGTTGGAGAGAAAATGCATTTTTCCAATTATACAACGCATAGTTCTGGGAGTGTTCTTACATTGTTTTTTTTCCAACTGTGTCACTGCCAAAAAAAAAAAAAAATCATAGAAACACATTTTTATAAAATTTAACTTTTTATATTTATTCCGTGAATCTTATCATCAATGTTCTTTAAAAAAAATATAGTTAAATATCAATTAAATATTTAATTTTGATTAATAAGTAAAATAAATTTATTTTTTAATTTTTTAAAATATTATATTTAACTATATGTATATTTTTTTTAATAATTAAAATTTTTGAAAGAATATATTTACAATGACAAAATTAATATTTTACTTGTATTATGTTAAAAATTAAATAATAAGCAAACGGTAACAAACCACAAAAATATATGTGAATAAATATAAAATATTAAATTTTATATGATATATATACTATTCCATATTACAAGAACAAGTATAAAATTAACCAAAAAATTTTATAAATTAGACTTCGAACTTAAAATTTTAGATGCTAACCACTAAATTTTTTACCAGCGCGACCACTATAGATGAATGGTTATATTTACATTTCAGTTATCATGGGCCTTTTATTATGGCCCATTGTTTGGACCTAGCTGGATCTGAATAGCTTATTAGAATCTCGGGCGAGCCTGCTCCGAATTTGATCCGGCCCGTAAATGGGTCCGCTAACTGAGGCCAGGTAAGATAAAATCGAGCCCAGCCCATCTAGATTTGTTTGTTTCACCAAAGGCAAAGTTTAGAATAAAGTGGATTTGGGATAAACTAGAATTTATGTGAAACTGACACTCTCTTACTTCTCCATTTTTGGTAAAGCCCATTTTAAGTGAATTTTATTATTTTATCAAAATCAAGGGAGCAATTTTTACATAAACATAAGTTTCAAAGCTAGGCCATTTTGAGCTACAAATTTAATTTAATTTAATTATCTCTCGCACATCAAGCTTTTCTTTTATTGTCAAGGGTTTGATTATTTATTTAAATTAAAAAAACTATTTTAGAATTCTTCTATGGATATATAACAAGTTAAAGTTGGGCTAAGCTAAAGTTACTAATATACAACAATGCCGAAGCTATTGACTAATGAACACACGCAAGTATAGATTCCATCTCCACAAATAAATGTCACATTTATTCCTCCTTTTTTTTTTTTTTTTTTTTTTTATTGTTGTTCATCTTGGTTCCTATAGAACAAAAAAGAAACAAATAGAAAAACCCCAAATTCTAAGTTTTATTCCTTTCACTCCATACCTCTCCTTTACTTCTAATTGTTAACACTTATTATTAAAAGTAACTCAGCTTATCTGTGTATAAAACCAAATTTACCATTGATGCATGGAAAAATTCACTGTACCTAGATAGTCAAAATTTATTATTTGTATGGGACTGCATTTAATAAATGAAGATGATTTAGTCAACTATATTAATAGCACCACATTCTTATCCTACGTAACTCAAATTATTAATAAACCATTAGCTAGATTTGAATTCTTATAAATTAGCATCTAGCTAACCCACTTGGTAAATATATAGTACTCTAATGATATTTAGATACCTAGAGAGAGAGAACGAGAGAGACAGATGAAAACAATACTGCTACAAGTACCCTCGAAGATCTCTTAATAGGTTACTGATACGCTGGCATGCACGCGTACCATACAGCGGTCGATTCGCATATCACGCAACTAATGCACTAACAACGACTGTATAAGGCCATAAGGGGTACCCAGAGCATTACTCTTTTCAGGGAAAAAAAGTGTGGCATAGATATACATTCCTTTTTATTCTTTTCATATAAAAAGCAGCATAAGATTCTTTCACCTTTGTGGAGTCTCTAATTCTATTCTCCCAGGCAGGGATTGCGTATAGACACAATCCAAATTGACTGGTTTTGGAGAACTAAGCATATGATAAGTGCTCTTAACAATGGGCTATAATCTTTGAAAAGATATAATCCTATGGCCAACAAGATATTCTCCCAAGGCCTTAAAATGTGGTGGCCTAATGATGATCAAACCATCTTTGTGCACAATTCCATTCCCAAATTAAGGATAATATATAGCAATTAGAAATGATAGCATATATTCATGCAATAGTTGGTCTCATTTGAATACTTAAACAAGTGGTATCACAAGAATTTTGAAAATACTAGAAAGATATTAACAACTAGAAAATTTAATGGAAATCATAGTGCTCCACAATATGTATGTATATATATATATATATCTATGTAAATAGTTTGTCAAGTTAGAGAGTGATGAAAAAAAAAACATGGGTCGTGATGACGCTATAGGGATACATTTTGATGATATTTTTGTGTAAGTGTTTTATTTATATTTCATTTATATCCAAAATTAAATTATAGGGACATATTTTTGGAATACATTACAATAATGTATCACTATATATCCTAACGTATCACTATATATCCTAGCGACTACACATAGTGACATTAATAATAAGTGTCGGTATTTTTGCGGCCATTAATATTTTTTTCAAATTTTAAAAACACTTAAAAGTATCGCTATAGCATAATTTTATTGTAGTGCGCCAGAACTGTTTTTTGTTATTTGCCAAGAAAGATATATTTTGTGCCGGCAATTTGAAAATAAGCTCTGTGAGTATCAATTCCTGAAAAATATAGAGATTACATACTATATTCAAATGCCCCCCGCGTTTCAAAGAGGTCCTAGGTCACGATATATACCTACATCTACTATTACAAAATTAGAAGTGTTAGGACTTGGTTAGATGTGTTATTAAATCTTAATTAGATTAGGATTAATATTTAAATAAGTTGGAGAGAAATTAATTTGGTTTTAAATGTTAATTAGAGAAGAATCCTAATTTAAGTAAATTTGGATACATCTTGGATAGAGTTTTATATATAGTTCTAATATAGAGAATTTTTTAAGTGGGAGGATAGGTGAATTCTATATGAACTGAATTTGAGAGAAAATTATATAGGTTGCATGCACCTTATGCACGAGTGCATGTGAGAGAGAAAAGTGAAAAGTCTTCTCATGTTATAGAAGATGAGAGAATGGTGAAAGAGATTCAAGAATGGAACTCGGGTTGAATCTATTATATTGAAGAAAAAGAACCAAGTACAATTCTTTTTTTGGTTAACGAATCTTATTTCGCGCGCATTTCTTACTTTGTTTTTTTCCTTTTTGTGGTTGTGGTGGTTTCAGTTTCTATTAAGAAGACGAGTTTATAATAAAAATTTGATTTGACGCTTCTGTTGCAGAATCCAACAACCGATATCGGAGTAAATACCAGATCAACAGCAGTCGATATCGAAGCATGTTGCGGATTCACAAAATTTGGTACTATGCATGACGAGTAGCAGGTTCTCAACAAGAAGTGATGATATGGTAAATCCAATTTCTAATAAAGAAATAAGAGAAATGGTGTTTGAGTTGTTTTAATGCTATATGGATAAACTACTTTGAATAGTGGTCTTAGCCTTAATTGGCTCATATTTTTTGCTTAAGACATAAATAGATGTATCAAATGCACTTTGTAAAAGGAAAAAGAATACTGTGCTTATGTGTACAGGTATTTCAGTACTTTAGTAAAGAAAAAGCTAAGTAATCAAGAGAAGAAGAATAAGCATTAAAAGCATGAAAGAACAACATCTAGCACAGTTTCCTTATATTTTGTTCTCCTTATGTTCAAAAGCACAACAGTCACTATGAAGCATCAGCTTCATGCAGATGGATAGCCTCTAAGTTCTCTATCTCCTTTCTTTACTTTCTTGATAGATGAACCTGTACCAAACTTAACAGAGGGGACAAAAGAGAATAAAATGCTTTTATTCCATATTCTCATTCCTTTCTTTGAAGGTAGTCCCAATGAGGGGCATCATTTTAAGCATGGATTCCTTCCTTTTTTTACTTTGAAAGCTTTGTCCAATTCTGCTTCTGGATGCATCCAGTCAAACAGAATTTTTCCGACTTTCTTCTTCGATTGATTAGTATCGATATTCCTTAATTCGACCCCATCCCTGCACTAGTGCTCTTAATATCTAAGACTCATACCAACCGCGATAACCTATGATATCTCAGTACTCGTTTAACTTTTTAAGTAACACCGATCTGCCACCAATCATGCACTCTCATTTCGCAAAACAACTGAGGTCTCCATATGCAATGGACCCCATATAGGAGTTGTGTAGTATATAGAAAAAAAAAAATAAAAAATAAAAAAAAATAAAAAGGCAAAAATTTATCAATACTCGTGGACTGTAAGTCAACTTAATTGAGCTAACAATTAAGTTCTGACAACATGTATCTGAAGAAATTTTCTGAAACCAAACAATATGTTGTCAGTTTGGGAATTTTAAAAACATAAAAGTAAAGTTTCAGAAACATGTTTAACATACTGTTGAAAACATGAGTGAGGAATATGAGAAAGTCCCCATAGGTATAAGATTCCTGCTTTTCCTTAGAGAGGAGGCCAGTATACTAAACAGAATAAACTTACCTTTTTTTTTTTACCTATTACCATGTGCAGTTGAAAGCAATTTGAAAGTAGGAGTTACCAGTAAGGAATCAGAATGTGAGTGTGGTCTCACAATTGACAAAAGAGAGGGAGAGAGAGAGAGAAAAAAAGAAAGAAAAAATTTGATGGCCAGGGTCCACAGGCACCCAAAGCAAGAGGGACAATATCTCCTTTGAGTTTCTGTGAAGATTAGTTCGTGTTCGCGCCTTTCGTTCCGCAGATTCCAAATTCCCTCCACATTTGCCTTATAAGGGCGAGTACGTGTAGCCAATTCTTAACCATTGGGAGGAGCAGGTAGAGAAAGCTGAAGCCGAAACAAGGAGCATTTCGCAGTACAGCGAGAGCAAGTCTTAGCTTTCCACAGATAGTGGAACAACAAAGTTTGCAGCAAATCAGAACAGTCAGATATATAAGCGCAGGGGCGCCAAATGATTGATAGTATCTAAAGAAGGAGAATTCAAAAGAGGTACAAAGAAGATCTTGTCCAGCTTTTCATTTATTTTTTCATTCATCTAATGATACTAACTTCTGAACTTGCATAAACAGAAGATGTATAACAGCCATCATCAAGGCCACAACAACAACCTTCTTGTTCCTTCGCGGGGAGCCTTTCCTGCAGATAGGCATTTGTTTCTGCATGGGGGAAGTGTTCAAGGAGAGTCCGGGCTCGTTCTCTCTACTGATGCTAAGCCTAGATTGAAATGGACACCGGAACTCCACGAGCGTTTCATAGAGGCAGTAAATCATCTCGGCGGAGCAGATAGTAAGTGAACAAAGAGAGACAAAAACCTTCTTTGTTTTCCTTTTTCGAAAGCCGATACATAACAGCATGCTAAAGTGTTCTTTTTTTCGCAGAAGCCACACCTAAAACAATCATGAGGCTCATGGGCATCCCAGGACTAACTCTATATCACCTTAAAAGCCATCTTCAGGTACAAATGATCTAGCCAAGAGAAAAAAAAAGAAAACTGTTTCTTATCGTCGGGTGTGCGCAAGCTAGAAACTAATTTGGTCTTCGTGATTACTAGAAATACAGGCTTAGCAAGAATCTACAGACGCAATCGAATAACGGAAGCATGAAAAATAGTAAGAGTAATCAATCTTCTAAAGCTCGTATCAGAAATCAGACTAGGAATGAGAAATTCACCAAGTAATCACATGTTTTTTATGTGCTCTAGTTATAAGCTGCACCGTAGAAACAGATAGAACACTCGAAGGCAATGGAGCGCCGATAAGCGATTTGACTATTGGGTCACATACAAAGAAGTAAGAGATTAAATTTTAACTTACAGTGCTGTTAGTTTCCAGATGATAATCCACTAATGACATGGTTTCCTTTTTTTTACAGAACTATGCAGATAAGCGAAGCACTGCAAATGCAAATCGAAGTACAGAGGCGCCTGCACGAACAACTGGAGGTAAGGATCGCAGAAGTTTACAACTATACTGCTAAAAAATTAGTCACACATAATTGAAAGAAACAAATTTCCGACACTGTTACTTATTTGCACTTACAAATCTCTATGTCAATTTCAAGAGTTGCTACAACTCGTAAAGTTTCAGCAAACTATCATCCTATCGAAAAACAACATTTCAAACTAACGATAAATTTCTCTAACTTGGTGCAATTCTAATGCTGTTCTGATGGACCTCCATCCATAGGTGCAAAGACATTTACAACTGCGCATAGAAGCGCAGGGAAAATACTTGCAGTCGGTGCTGGAGAAGGCGCATGAGACTCTCGCAAAACAGAACTTAGGTTCTGCCCCCGGTCTAGAAGCCGCCAAAGTGCAACTCTCTGAACTCGTGTCGAAAGTCTCAACCGAATGCCTGCACAATGCATTTACTTTCGAAGATGTCCACAGACACGCAGCGCAGCTCAACGACGGTTCAGTCGATAGCTGCTTGACCTCTTGCGAAGGGTCGCAAAAGGAGCAAGAGTTACACACCAAGTGTAAGAGGACAGTTGCAGAAGATATCAACTCTCAAGCTTTATGGTTTAGAGACTCAAATAAGCATAAAATCGCTTCCGCGTCAGCGGTGAGAGATCAAGATATGAAGGACTATCTTGTCCAAAGAGAATCTGGTATGTTAACTATCGGTCTCACGGCACAAGATGCTAAGGAAATGAGTGGTAAGGTTTTCGAGGCTCGACGAAATGACCCGTGTCTCGCGACCCAACTGGATCTAAACGCGAATTATTCGAGTGATGCAGCTCCAAATTGCAAAAAGTTTGACTTGAATGGTATTAGCTGGACTTAGCAGAGGAATGTTAGAGCATCAGTTCGCGGTAGAGATGGCGAATAAATTTCTGACTCATTTTTCGGTTGCCTTGAGCAACTGTTATGATCATTGTGTACACAACCTATATATGTAAGAGAAACATGTTCTATATTATGAGCCATCACAGCATTTCAGAATAAGTGATGGATATGAAATAAAGCTGTTTTCGCGCCAAATTTGCAGAAAATGACAATGATTTTTGACCCAGCTTTATGTCTGCACACTATAAATCTCTTAAATTTTCAATTAAAACAATAGATTTTAGTGAGACCTCTGAAACTAACACCATCAGATGACTGCACATATAGAACAACCTGCTTGATTCTGTAAAATAACAAAAAGGCAAAAAAAAAAAAAAAAAAAAAAGTTATCTAAATTGTGATTTGTGAGCAATACAACTGAAACTATCCATTTCTCACTGTAGAGCTTACTATAGCAAATAAAATGACCTGCACTCACAAGTAGTGAGTAAATATTTTACAATTGTGCTGGGAAAATTGAGTTGATACGTTTTAACTTTTACATGCATTAATGTTTTTATACAGTTTTTAGACGAAAAAACCTGTCCACAACTATATGCTGATGCTGCTCTTATGTCCTAAATAATGATATCTAAAGTAATCGACTCAACTAAATGCAAATTCTATGTTACAAAAGTGTTAGATTCGCCTCGAATTTGATTATTGTTTTTTATTTTATACTCCTTATTCATCAACGACTTCGTAGTTCGACAAATTTTAAAAAATAATTTGAAAACAAAAAATGGATGTATATAGTGGGAGGCAGAGGGTTTAGACTTTTTTTTTTTTTTTTTTTTTTTTTGCCCTTAAGGCGATACAGTGCTATGTACTTTTGACATTATTTCTTTCTTTATTAGATATTAAAATCTCTTCACTTTTGTCCATGATTATTTTTTCTATAACAAAATTTTCTACATTATTTTAGTTTCTATTTACGCTCTCGTGTAACAAAAAGCACAGAAGATAAGAGGAATAGAAAATGTTGTAAAATATTTATTTTATGTTATATATATATATATATATAATATATATATATATATATATATATATATATATATATATATCTATCTATATATTTTTCCGGGTCGGATCCAATAGGGCCAATTTATCAAATCTATTCATCCGAACTTTTAACCAGGCCCATTAAGCATCCAATGTCGGATCGGCCCATTGAGCGAATGGACCGGCCCAATCCATTGAACTTAATCAAAACAAAAATAAAATACAAACAAATGAAAGAAGATGGGCCAAATTTGGGCTTGGCCCATTCAGACACTGCAGCTCGTTGCTTTGAAAACTAAAGTACAAAAGAAGTCTACGTATATGGCTTCGTTTGGTAATGGGATAAGAGAGAATTAGCTATACTAGGGATAAGTATAAAGTACGGAACTAGTAAAAAAATATTTAGTATGACAATGGAAAATAAAAAGAATAAAAATTAGTAATGATATAAAATGACGAAATTGTCCTTAACCATAATATTTTTTTAAAATAAATAAAAATTTTATTTTGTATGATTTTAAATATTTAATTTAAGATATTTATTAAAAAAATTTTATTAAAATGTATATTTTACTGTACATTAAAAAATATATATTAAAAAAAATAAGAATTAAAAATTTTAAAATTTTAAAATTTTTAAAAATTTTAAAATTTATAAATTTAAATATCTCAAATTTAATTTGTTTTAATTTTTTTTTTTAAAAAAAAAAAAAAAAAAAAACTTGTTGAGAACAAGGTTGGAAAAATCCAATTTTGTCCCAACAAGAAAAGGGGCGTGGGGGGCTAAGAGGGATATCCCCTTATCCCCCCAAATAGTTCAGGTTTAAATTTTAAGTTAAAAAAATTAAATATTAAATTAAATGTATTATTTTTAAATAATACATTTTAATTACGATAATAATTTTATTTTTATTTTTTTAAATCATTAATCTATTAATTAAAACGAACTAATTAATTTTTAACAACTTTTATCACATATTAACTCTTGAGGGTAAAAAGGTAATTTACCCATCTTATCCTCTTTATCCCTCTTATTCCTCATTATTAAACCAAACACAAATTCTCTTATCCCTGGAACCATCCCAAACACTTTTTTACCCTTATTCCGTACTTTATACTTATACCTGGTACTACTAATTCTCACTAATCCTCGAACCAAACGATACCATAAGGTTTACTTCAAGTTACAAGCTCAATGTAAACTAGTGGCTATCCACATGGCCACCCTTATAAATGTTGGGCCTTATCTTCTTCTTTTTTTAAGTACCAGGGACCACTCCTATCCGAAAGAGGTCGAAAAGGACTCTAAAAAGTAAGGTTAGGATGATTGCATCGCATGCGGTGAGTAAATATGATCAAACAATATAAGATTTGTTTTTTCGTAAATGATATGAAGTACATATATATCCTCATATCCTGTCACTCCTATTGATTTTTTGCCGAATAGTAATAGATGGCTCTCAATACCAAGAGGGTTTGAAGGCAGTGATTGGTCTGATGATTCCAATATCGCAATATCGTAAAATTTATTGTGAAAGATAATTGGAATAGTACGATATATTAAGATGCTGGGTTGTGAAAAAGCGAAATGCTTCGGATCCCCGCACAAAGGAGGAAGCCTTATGTATAAAAGATAGTACACATGCATGGTTGCTTACCAAGGTTTTTTTTTTATTAATTTATTGCTAAACAAGTAAACATGTATGACATGGTTGGTTACGCGCGGTGGTCTGAAAAGGAGTGTGTTGGAGCAAGAAATATGGACAGTCGTGACTTAGGGAGTTGGCCGCTATAAATGACACCCTCTTAACAAAATGGTGGTGTAGGCTCTTCATAGAACCAGAGTTGCAATATACCAAACTCCTGAAAGCACTCTATTGTTCCGGAGGAAAACCACTGAAGGAAGGAAAAACGTTTAGACCGACTTCTCGATAGTGGAAGAATGTGTTAAAAAAAAAAACCATTACAATGGGACAATTTACTTTACTAGAAGGGTGGACGGGAGATCAACCATTCAGGAATTGAACTCGTAATCTCTGTCTTTGATACCACTTGTCTAATGGCTGATTCTGATTATTAATTTCAAATGCTCGAGCTATTAAAAATACGCAACCAATTTATTTAAAGTGTACAGACATAGCGCTCATGAATTTCAATTGTGACTCGATCCAACCAGTCTCACGCCATATTGAACCTGACCACCCGCCACATATATAATGTTAGCTCCTTTTAAGCCAACAATACCATTATAACTAATTTATTTTTTATTTTAATAAATAAAACGGATAGAATATTATTTTTTTCTAAAAAAAAAAATATGACATCTTGAATCCCAACTTATAAATAGTTCACAAAAATTGCGTTCTTACAAATTACGACCCTATACTACTACTACTACTTTAATTAAACTATTTAGGAATAACTTAATCTTTGCGATATAATTTATTTTATTCTAAAAACTAATAAATAATTTAATTAGAAGCAGAATATGGCATGGTTTCTAAAAATGCAAATATTTAACTGCAATTAATCGTCATCCCCAAATATTACAAATATTTTCATACCTGGTGCATCCAACAACGTGTATATATATATATATATATGTGGCTATCCCAATTCTATTCTCAATCCAAACGCTACATATATAATAACCACTCATTCAGATTTTTTTTTCTTTTTTATTCGTAATTTTGTTCCTTCCACAACCAGGCTGTGACTTTGTGTGGTTGGTTGTTTGGGTTGGTTGATTGGTCCCCACAATTCATATCCAATCCCGTGCAGTGTAGGGGCCGAAGCGCCTGTTGAGATCTTCCATTTCCTGGTGGTGGAAACAACAAGTAGAGGAACAAGTCAAGCGTGCAGAAAAATTGTAGTCCTCACATTCGGATCTTGCTTGCCACGTCATACTCACAGATATCTCAACACGTGGCTGTTTATTTGTGGAGTAAAAAAAAAAAAAAAAATGCTAGGTGTACACCCCTTTAGGGGTGTACACCCTACACCCCACCCTATTCTGGGATGGGTATTATTTCACTCGTCACATCGAGTCACATCGAGTTACGAGTAAAATTTATCCAACTCTAGGATAGGGTGGGGTGTAAGATATACACCCCTTATACTTATATATACCCAAAAAAAAAAAAACGACATATATAATCGCCTGAATAAGAGATCGATGCACTAACAAATTAAAATGTTATTAAGTAGAATTTGATTAGATTTATAATTAAATTTTAGTTAAATTAATATTAATATTTAAAATTTTTGGAGATAAATTTATTAAGATTTAAATATTAATTAGAGTATAAATCTAATTAAACTAAGATTTGGATATTTTTTTTGGTGTAGTCTATAAATATAGAATTTGTGCTATTATTTGGTGGTGATACGGTTTAGCTACACTTATATGGCATGAAGAAGGTGTCCATAATTTTGAATATTCCAAGTGTATTTCAAAGAAAGAAATTTTATAAATTTATAGAAGACGAGAGAAGGGCGAGAGCTAGAGATTCATAAAGAAGATTCATGATTAAAGCTACTCCATGTAGAAGAGGAATCATGTGCAATTCTTCTCTTGGTTAATGAATCTTATTTTACTCACATTTTATGTTTTATTTTTTAAATTTTTTGTAGTGGTATCGGTTTCAGTTTTTATTTAGAATATATTTTTATCATAAAAATTTGATTTGACGTTTTAATTGCGAAATTTCAACACCATGTGATTCCTCAGAGAGATTTAGAAAGATAGTAGAATTTAGCCAAATCCATATGGCATGACCAATGTGTCCATAATTCTGGATGCATTTAATACACGAATGCATTTAAAGAGAAAATCCTTCTGAATTTATATAAAATGAGATAAAAGTGAGAGATTTAGAAAAAAAAAACTCATATTGAATTTATTATGTATAGAAGAGTAGTAAGACGGTACCGGAGCAGATTACGAATTCATAAAATCTGGTAGTAGGGCGAGTACAAAATTTTCAACAGTTATTGATATAAAAAGTTGAAAAATTATATTCTGATAATTTATTCAAAATGTATGTGACATGCGGTAGAGAAGAAAAATGATGAATAACCTAAATGGATATCCTATTTGTCCTGCAAATTATTTGTTCAGAAAATAATATTTTTTTGGTATGTAATATATATTATTCTATTAAATTATAAATATCAAGTCTTTCCAAATAGTAAAAAATTAAAATTTTAAAATTTGTATACCGACGTCCAATAAGCCCTAAATTTTAAATATAAAAGGTAGTTTTTATAAGAAGAGTCTTTAGTTGGCTTTTGGAAGGAATAATAAAAAATAGTAGTTTTTATATTGATTAGCTTTGTAGTTTTTTAACTTTAACTTTTTGGGTATGGAGTTGCATTTATCTCTCCAATATCCATGTTCTGGTGCCAACGTGGTTTCCTTACTTATAGGAGGAACTTGATAAGGTGATGGTATATTTTATGGTTTACCTTGAATGTGGTGAAAAAAATGGTTTGTTACTCAAAAAATTTTCTATTTTAATATTTTACTTAACAATCGATGATGATTATATTTATTTATATTAAAACTTAGGACCACCGAGTGATAGATCAGTTATAAATTTATTTTTAACTATTAATTTATTATTTTTTAAATAGTAAAATAAATTGTCATCTTGTTATTATTTTTTTAAAAAAAATAAATTTAAAATTTAAGCATTCGGTTGTGCTATGCAACAACGAAAACTCATATGAAATAACTTTTAATAATAATTACAAAATTAATTATAATTAAAACTGTGAGAGGGTGAGCTGATCACGTACATGTCCAACTTTTCTGTCCCCGAAATTCTACCTGTTGATGGAGACACGTGTACTTCAACAATCGCGAAGGGCTCGGATGATGGGGGGTATCGATTAGATAGGGAGCGGGGCCCACTTGGTGGGCCCGGCGGCCACGTGACAAAGAGGGCTCCTATTGGGTGGAGCAGCGTGGGGCCCAAAGTGTGGGGCCCGATGCTGTGGCGCAAAGGGACCTTTACGCTTCACTTTCGCTTTAACTTTTGCGGTGGGGGTTCAGTGACTTAGTACACGGAATTTAAAGCGGTGACGTGGAACCGTGAGAGGGAATCGGGCAACCGGGTATTGCCCGTAAACTATGCGTGCCTTTATGTGGAATTTCGTGCCTGGACCTGGCCCACCACGTCAGCTATGAGCCTCCTTTGTAAAATGTCCCTTCCCGTAGAGAAATACTTCACAGCAAATCTACATACATAATATTTTAAATCACATGTATAAATTAACTATAATTTGTAACATCATATATAATAATATTTCAAAATCAATATGAGGTGTATTGTCGGATTTTGGCACTAATTATTAGTTTTAAAAATTTGAGTCGTTAAAAATATACAATTAATTTATTTAAAATATACAGACATAATATTCATAGATTTCGATCAATTGTAATTTGATTCAACTAACCTCATATCATTTTAAACATGATTCGGTCCAGCTAAACTTTCATTTCGAACGCAACTTGATCTAATTTGATCTTTCCCCACAAGAAAATGTGCATTCTCTTTTACTCCAAAAAATATAAGAACGTGCATGACTCGATTCAATCTGACTTCGCCACAGAAAAAGATACAGTTTTCTTTACGCCAATAAGTATGAGTGTGATCAGCCATCATACTTAATTTTGTAAGATGGTGATAATTTAGAAATGTTTAGTAGGAACATATGTTTAATTTATATTAGTACAATTCTTTATGTAAAATTAAATAATTTGACCGTATATTAATTTTATTTGAAATTTTTCTTACTAATTATCATATAAGTTATAAGAATTGTCGGCCATAAGAATTTTCTCTTCTTTATATATTATCTTAAAAATTGGTCCAAGAACAAACCATCAAGAATTAGTTTTAATATTTTTGTTCATGCATGTGATAATTAGTTTTGTCGCTTTAGATGAATATCATATGAATGATGATATCTGTACTTAATGAGAGACAATAGATAGAAAATATTATAAAAATTCAACTTAAAATCTCTTGAAATGAAAGTGATTTAAAATTGGTTTTGATCAAATGGACCGGGTTCTGTTCGGGCAGTGGGTGTGCTCTTTTTATCGATCGCTAACAAATATTTGATTAGCATAAAAAAATATTAAATTTAAATGGATTTGGTCTAAGTTGGGCCAAATTTTGACTGCAGCCACTCGCACCCTTTATATGCCAATTTGGTATATTTGCCTACCAAATTAAATTTTACTTTAATTGGCAAATTTGATTATATACATCCATAGGTCGATTGACCCAATATAGAGCTTAGACATGATAAATCATAAACATGTTTTAACATGCAAAAGAGAAAAGAATCCGTGCTTTTATTTATTTATTTCAAAAAAAAAGTTATCATTTTTTTAAAATGTTAAAAGGTGTTCTTAAGTGAAAAGAAAATTATTATGGACATTAAAAAAGAATGTCTCTTACCAAGGGACACCCTTTTATTTATTTATTTATTTTTTGGTGGCATGATAGTATACATCACTAATCATAAATGTTTGAGAATAGTAATTATTAATTTACTGAATTACTTATTATAATTTATTTTGTTTGGAAATGTAGTATTTAAATCTTTGAAGAAGTTTAAAATTAAATCAAATTTGAAATTATAAACTTGAAGTTTTAATTTAAAATTTTACCTTTAGACATAAATTATAAAATACATTTTATATAAAGTAGAAAAGTCAAATATATTCTCGACCAATAATAACAGGATCAGATTAATTTTTTTTTTCTTTTAAGCTCAAAATTAATTTTAATAATCAAAATTCCATACTTTCTCATTTGTTATATTATTTTGATAAAGTTTTTGCTGTCAATTTTTTTAAAAATTTTAATAAAAATTATCATATTAGTTATACATCGACTCAAATTTATTTGATTTTATTTGATTTAATTGTACTGACTCAAATAAAAGAGGAATGCTATATGTACACCCCAAAGAGATGTACATCTCACACTCCCACCCTTAGATGGGTAGGAGGTATGATGATGAGTACACTTAGAATTTTTTCAAATAAAATACATATATTTGGGACTTGACTGCAAAATATAAAAGATCAAGGATTTTCAAAAAAAAAAAAAAAAAAAAATGAAGACCGATGATGTAATCACCCCGTGTTTGTGCGTCCACGCTAGAACAACGTCAGAAAGAAAAAAGAAAAAAATTCTGATCCGAGATCATAGCAGTGTCCATCAAAGTGAATTTTTTTATTTCTTTTCTACATACAAACTAAAAAAATTTTAGAATGCTTAAAAATAAATGAAACTGTTAATTACAATTTATTTATTTTTTATTTTTATGATAAGATATCTGAATCAATTATTGATATTGTTAAATTTGATTTAAATCATTTGAATATTCTAAAAATCAAAATCTATAATTTTGCAATATTATGTACCTAATGATTAAATAGTTTTAAATTCTTCTTATATTAGTCATCAAAATTGGTCAATTTTAAAACTTCTTAAACACTGCATAAATCATATAAAAGTTATAAAATTTAAAATATAAAAAATATTTTAAAATAATATAAAACTAAAGAATATTATTACATGCACATATGTGTGTGTGTGTGTATTTCTACCTAAAATTTACAAAAAATTTAAATATTTTTTAATTTAAAATAAGATTGAAAAACTAGTGAAAAATATAAATTCTTCCACCAACGAAAACATTTTGCACAATTTTTTTTTTTAACTAAATTAATACAGCCTTAACAAAAAATTACCATCAAAATCAAATCAAAACTCTAATTGTATAATAAAAAGGGATTTAGAAATTCGTCAAATCAAATTGCTTTTTCAAACGCCAAAGTCTTTTTTTTTATTGAATAATTTTTCTATTTTATAAGATAAACAACTTTTGAGTAAACGGAGAACTTCCACTTGGCCAATAAAATAATATCTCAAAACATAATTTTTTGTTTACTTTTATAAATATTTTAGTTATAAATGTATTTACTTTTCTCAATATTTTTAAAATAGGGCGTTATTGGATTAAGGGTCGTTATTTAACCAGTGAGTCAATTTTGGTTGGATTTGTTGGATTTGTGACATTAATATATTACCATAAATATTTAATTATTATTTTTAAATTTATTATATAAAAAATATATTTATATTATTATTTTAATATCATACTTTAAATTAAGTAAATATTAATTTTCAAATTTTATTTTTTATAAAATTAATTCGTGCTAATAAAAATAAATTCAGTTAAATTAATTTTAGATTCATGAATTTTAATATAATTGGATAATTTTATAGGCTGGGTCATAAGTTAGACCGGTCGAACCAATCAGTTAAACTTAATTTTTAAATTATTAATTTTACCGAAAGTGGAGAGGAGTGAAATTTTTTTCATTCATATATGTTTTATTCAGTGTTTAGCAAACTCTTCAAAATACTATACAAAATCAATTATAATATATATATATATATATATATATATATATATATATATATATATATATATATATTAACTCATCTCTCTTATATATTTTAAATTTTTAGGATATTTATTTTTTACTAAATAAATAGTAAAAAAAAAAAATTAATTTTATAATTATACAAATAAATAATTTTAAAAATAAAAAATTGTTTTAAAATGAACTTTACTTGCAGGTAAAGTCCCTCTAGTCGTGAACTAACCCTTTCCAACTACACGACGCGACACGACAAAAAGCGAAAGCGTGCGTTTGCCGCTGCTTTTTTTTTTTTTTTTTTTTTTTTTTTTTTTTTTTTTTTAAAAAAGTAAAAAGAAAAGAAAAAAAAAGAAAATGCGGTACTTCTCTTTCTCACTTTTTGCCCTTTTTCCCGGGTGCGCATCGCATTGGCTTTTCCGCCTCCACCCGACCCGAACCGTGACGTCACCCGGCGCGATCTCCAACCACGAGTTCTCGTGGCTCACAATCCTCCCCCGCGCTGACTCGGACGCCAGCTGTCTCCCGGTCACCCCTCACCGGCATCTCCCGGTCACCCCCCTCTCTTTTCTAAATAAATAAATTGCACATATATTTTTTATTTTTATTAATTTTTATTTTCCTATCTCTATTTTCTCTCTCTCGCTCGCTTGCTCTCTTTTGCTTCGCCCCACCCTTCTCTCCCCCCGCCCCTTCTCTTTTGGTTTGGCGAAAAGCGGAGGTGTAGGGGATGCGATTCGATACAATATTGGTGGCGGATTTGGGAGCGGGGATCGGACGGTGGGGAGATGTCTGAGCTCAGAGATCCGGCGATCAAGCTCTTCGGAAGGACCATACCGCTCCCCGAGGCAGCGCCGCCGCCGCCGCCGCCGCCGCCGGAGGTGGAGGCGGCGCCGTCGGATCCTTCCATGGAAGCGGAGAAGGTGAGGGGGGTTGAAAAAATCCCTTTTTTTAGGAATTTTTTAGTGGACTAAAGAATCTGCTTTTGAAATAAAGGCTCATTTGAAAAAGTTGATCTTTTTTTATACTTGGATATTTATCCAGTGGTTGGTTATATTAGTTTATGGTGTATTTATTGAAGTTGCTACTGATTTTTCGGTGATCTTGAGTGTCTTTTTTGTGATTTTTCGGGCTTGAAGCGAGCGTTTTTTCTTGCTTTGGTATTTATTTATTGGATTGGACTAGTTGATTAGTTCCTCATTGTTGTAGTAATTTTGTTGATTCCTAATCCATTTGAGTCAGCTGTATGATAGATGATATGCTTTCCTTGTATGAATAGATTTGGATGGTATTTGATTCTAAGATAGCCATAGATCCCTTTGATTCCTATACTTGTATCAATTTATGGTGGTAAAACCCTAAACCCCAATTCTGATTAGGGAGATTATTGAGCTTGGTTACCATGAATGTGTTTTGCCCATAAGTATTCCTACTTTTAGGGTTTAATCATTTGTTCTGGGTCTCTATCTATATGATGGTCAAAATATCTATATTAGATCTTAGCTAATGAAAAGGATTCTAGTTTATTACTGGATATACTTTAGTTTTAAAATAGTAGGTTCAGGTGAAATTCTTTAGGCGTCTATAAATTTTGGGCCTGTATGGTTAGAGATCTTGAATATTAGGTGCAATTATGAAATGCCCTTTAATAGAAAATGCCTCAACACAAAGAAAGAGCTAAACATGTAAACGATCTTTAGCAGAAACAAATTTGCCAGGAAAGGTGAAGGGTTAGTTTTTGTAGTCCGCATGATACGAAAAAAATGAGATCCATAGACTTTTAACTATATTTAAGTTTTATCATTTCAGAGGGCTTGTCTTGTATGATATATGAATAGGAATGAAAGGTAAAGATATGACGTGGTTGATTTAGTGAATCTTGTGCTTAATGGTTGTAGGAAAGCATGTCACTTGCAGATTCGAACGTCTACAACCTCATTAATTATTCGTTACAGTGTTATGCTCTTTGACAGTAGCATTAACCGCATACAGCGGTTGATTCGGTTTTCATCTTTGAAAAAAGTTGTTTGAAGTCAAACGTGATATTTAGCCTCACATGGAAGAGGGAAATTACTTCTTCAATTCGTATTTACCCCTCTACGTTTTGTGAAATGTCGCTGATATGATGCAATATAATAGACTTTTCTTATCTGTTGGGTACGTGCTTGTACAACAACCTGTCTTTCCCCTGCTGATTGATTGTCGTATTTCATTCATCTTAAGGCTCATTACTGCTGTGATGAGGCTCCCCTGCTGAGATATGAATAGTTGTAGGTATTGGAGCTAATTCTTTGGTCCTGTTGAGTTATGATTTTTGAAATCATGAGAGTGTTAAGTGGATAAAGTCACACTTTCTCATTATTTTGTTATACTCTTTCGAGTTCGCATGAACCACACTTTTCATTGACTAATTAATTGCTTGTATCTGGTTTCTGGTATTATCAGTTAAGGACATGCAAGAGAAAAAAGAAAGGGAAAGTAAGTGAAGTTATTCTGAAGTGCATATTCATCCATTAGGGATTTATGCACAAAAATGGACGATATGTTTTACTGCTATTGCTTGGAAATATTCCGCAATGTAACATTTTTAACCAAGTGTTTACTAATTGTCGGTTTACTTGTCTTTATCTTTCAATTTCAGGATACACAACAAGAAATAAAAGAAACAGAAGTCAATAGCATAAAACCAGGTGCGCCGGAGGAGGACCATCTGGAGCCAAATTGTTCTTCTGGTTTAGAGAGTGCCAGTGGTGATGACCTTCAAGCACCCGCATGTGAAGACAAGTCGGATGCAGAATTAAAATCTGGGCAAGTTAAGAGCGAGGGTGAGGGTGAGGATTCAAGCCAAGATAATAAGGCCCTCAAGAAGCCAGATAAGGTCCTTCCATGCCCTAGGTGCAACAGTATGGACACCAAGTTCTGTTACTACAATAACTACAACGTCAATCAACCACGGCACTTTTGCAAGAACTGTCAGAGATATTGGACTGCAGGGGGTAGTATGCGAAATGTTCCCGTTGGTGCAGGCAGGCGTAAAAATAAGAACACCAGCTCTCAGTTTCGCCATATTATGTTGTCATCTGATGGCATGGCTGCTGGCCGGGCTGTCCCTCCTGATTTCACCAATCATCAGGCTATGTCATGCGGGCCTGGGCCTTCTGTCCCCTCGAGGCCCATAAAAGGAAATGGTACTGTCCTGAAATTTGGGCCCGAAGTGCCACTCTGCGAGTCCATGGCGTCTGTGCTGAATATTGGTGAGCAGAAGAATAATACTGAGAATAAGGAGGAGGAATCAGTTGCGGCCTCAAATTGTGTCGAAAATGGATTACCTCAAAGGGTAGTTCAAAATGGTCCAAATAGTATGCAGGGATATTGTAATGGGTTTACTCAGCATCCGCTACCTTATTACCCGCCAACTCCCTTAGTGTACCCTTGGAGTCCAGGATACTGTAATGGGCCACCACCCATGATGCCGGCCCATGCACTCTCTCCACCGGTCATTCCTTTTCCTTTCGTACCGCCGCCCTTTTGGGCGTGCCTCCCTGGGTGGCCCAATGGAATGTGGAACGGCCCATGGCCTGTATCGAACGGTGTATTGTCACCATCATCTTCTACAAGCAACAGCAGTTGTTCAGGCAATGGCTCTCCCACCTTGGGAAAGCATTCCAGAGATGCGAATTTACTGGGTGAGGAGAAAGTGGAGAAATCTTTGTGGGTTCCTAAGACCCTAAGAATCGATGACCCAGACGATGCGGCAAAGAGTTCTATATGGACTACTCTGGGGATTAAGCCAGATGAGGGAGGTCTATTTAAGTCTTTCAAGTCCAAAGCCGGAGCTAAGAAATCAGATGCCTCTCAAGTATTGCAGGCAAATCCAGCAGCGTTATCACGCTCTCAGTCCTTTCAGGAGAGCACATGATAGGCCATTTCGGGTTTCCAGGAATATATAATTTTGTTTCTTATATTTATACAGTACATGCTACATGGTTGTTTATAGGATTTCGAGCTGCTAATATCTTGTTACTCCAATAGAAGCACTTTGTATGTACCTAAAGCAGTAGATTGTTTGAAGAAAAGCCAGTAGTAGAGCTTGTTAGTGCTTTTGCTTCAAAGCTGCAGTGACTAATGGTCAGGCTTGTCAATATATATCTTTGATTGATTAAGGATTGGAACTGTAGATAGCAGATAACTGTACTCTCTGTACCTTTCACTTGAGGTGCCAGCGGGCAGAGAGAGAGAGAGAGAGAGAGAGAGAGAGAGAGAGAGAGAGAGAGAGAGCAGCAGCAGCAGCAGCTAGAGTTATGCAGAGTGGTGCAACTTCGAAGGCAAAGGTTTGAACATCTGAATGCTTTCTCCAATGCTACAAGGAATATATTCAAGTTCAACATGCTTATGATTTTCTTTGATTGGATGGTTCAAGAAAAAGAAAAAAGTCAGAAAATTTTGTTTTGATCCGAAGGAGGACACTTCTTTTACTGGAGCTTGAGTGTTGAATTGATAGTAAAATGTTATCTTTTGCCTTTTCTTTTCTCAAGAAAAAATGTTGTACCTGTTCAAAGTTTCCCTCTTCTCCAGCTTGATTGTTCTGTTTTTTGATGAAGTCGAATTACTGCTCGCGCATTCTCATCAGAGTGCAGTAACTGTTAATTGTCTCCCAACTCTCTGCTACTCCTGTTTGATTTTCTTTCACTAGGTATAAACATATAAAGAATGATAAAGGTACACTGATTACTAAAGTATATGATTATTTTCCTTTCAGAAGTGAGGTATAAAGCATGATGGTATTTACATATTTTTCTTCTACTCACTCATTTCAAAGCTCACATCTTCTGATTCCGCGGCATGCAACATGTGTTATTCATTCCTCAGCAAGAACTCTGGGTTTTATCAGCATCTGGAACTAGTTCAACAAACATGTACTTCAGTTGCATAGGTTTTCTATGCTTACAGTTTAGCACAGCTATTAACTAAAAGTTATTCCTATGTTCGTCTCTCCTGATCCATTAATAGTTGTGTTTGAGGCTGTTGTTCCGATGAAATTACTTAAAAGTATAGCATGAGATACTGCGTTTCGTATATTGTAATGAGTAGGTTATAATACAAGTATATATATATCTTTATATATTTTTATCCTAATTTTATTTTATTTATTATCATTAATAAGACCTCAATACCAAATGGGACCTAAATAGTATTCGGGCTGAGCAGATTGGCTTGGTCTGTGATTGGCCTGATTTTGGTCAGTCCTGATCATGCCTATTTTAAGCTCGAATCCGACTGGATTAACCAAATATATGTAAATATGGAACAGTTCAAATATTCTAGGGCCTTTATATTTAAGGTCTGGCCGGTAAAATCTCGAGCCAAGTAGATTGGTTCTGATTTGTTAGTACTCTTACTTTCAAAATTAGATTAGAATAGAATTTGAACAGTAAAGAAATACACATCACATAAAGAACCAGTAACTTGAAGCTTAGATTCCTAATGAGTGTGCTCGAATACAGTTAGTAGTAGTACACAATTATCTACTAGCAGTAATTTTGGGAGGACACTGCATATATATATATATATATATATATATATATATATATATATATATAGTTCGGCCGGAATACTACCAATAGCACTAAATAGTTGGTGTTACTAAGTTTTTAGCCCTTGGATGGAATAATGTGCGGTTGGAATTATAATGGTACTCTAGAATTTTTATTATTTAACCAACCACCGACTAAATTCTAGATGATCACTATCATCCTAATCGTACATCTCTTAATCCAAGAGCTAAAAAATTGGTAACACTAATGGCTTGATGGTATCGATAGTATTCCAGCCTAGTTCATATACTTTTAAAAATACAAGTTCATTTATATTTGTAAATTTTTTATCATTAAATTTGTATTGAGATTTGTGTTTTTTATTTTTTATTTTTTTATTTTTAGTTGACTTTATAAAAGCACTAATTTCAATACAAATTCAATGATAAAAAATTCACAAATATGAATGGGCTTGTGTTTTTAAAAGCATATAAGCTCTACTTTCTCTCTCTCTCTTTATATATATATATATATATATATTTATATATATATATATAAACAAAAAAAAAAACAGATAAATTATATTTATAACTTATATTTAACTATTTTACAATTTGACATATTTTTATTTTACCATCATCCAGTTCAAAACATTATACTTAATTATTTTTAAATTTTATTTTTACTTAATGTAAGGACTTATAGTTAAATAAAGTATCAGATACAAGGTCTTTTCAGTGAGAAAAAAAAAAAATAAATTATCAAATGATAAAAAGTAAAAAATACACTAAAATCACACGATTACAAATTAAAATTTATCCAAAAAAAACAAAAGAAAAAGAAAAAGAAAAAGCATGCGTTCAACGAGGATTGGGTATAAAGGGCGGTGTGGGAAAGTCCAAGTTGTTGCCTCTTTGAACTTACATCGGTTTGCGGGTCGTGCAACATCTATGGCCCCACATGAACTAAGCTTTTTATCATTTACATATATTATATTATATATATATATATATATATATATATTTATATATTTTGTACAATGGTTTCAAAAATTAATAAACGGGACGTGAGTTCCAATGAGTCTACCGCATCAGGTGAAAATCGCATCGAAGTGTCATGGACATGAATTCTAAGATCCCAATAAAAAGAAAAAAAAAGAAGAATAAATTCATAGATAACTATTTTGGAATTGTTAGTAGGTGTCCTGCACCTGCGTTCTACAAATGGAAACTTGCTTACGAAACATCTTGGGAAAAGAAAACCCACCCAAGTAAATAATAATAAATAAATTTTATAATTTAAATTAATTGACTAAATATTATTATATTATTGATATAAAGATATGGAACAATGATTGAATTGCAAGACTTGATTACAATTTAGCAGATATTAATTCCAACTTAATTTTATACTTTTAGAAAGTCAATAAATGTCAAATTTTAAAGTCGCAAGTATTGATACTGTACTGCTTTATTCAATGTTATTCATATTTGCTCATTAAATTCAGTATTTGTGCTGATTTTTTTTTGTTAAGTAACAGTAGCTAAAACATCAAATTAACATATCAAAATTACTGCAATATCACTTAATTTTACATAAAACACATTGCCAGTACATTGCGAAAGAACATGAAGCCTATAATAAAGCCTAGACGATCATGTCCAGACGCTTGATGAATACCATGACTAGCTTGATAAGTTACAGCATCATGCACCAGAAATTATTATTAAGCTTCAAAGTTCAAAATAAAGAGCTTGCGAGAACAGATTTGGATTATTAGCAAATAAAAATTGAGAGACCGATAGATCGAGTTGTGAATAGGTTATTATTCGAATGTTGTTGATGATCCAGCTTGAACTAAGTTGGCCGCGAAACCTATCAAAAGAAAGAAGAAATAGATAAATAGATTATAATTTAGGGCTTATATATATAAAACTGAATAGATTAAATTTTAGAGAAAAGAACAAGATGTAGCTTTCATTTGGTATGATTGTTTTTTTTTGTTTTTTGTTTTTCTCCAAAGAAGAAGATGTATTCAGCAGGTGTCTTGTCAGAATGTAAGCAAATCAATGATGATAAGAATAAAAAAGTTCATATGCTGGAGCATTGATCATATAACATTTTTTTTTATTTTTTTTTAACGTAGAATTTGAGTGCAAATTTGCAATTGAAAATACATAGCAATCAAACTTACCAAGAAATAACTCTCACCCATTTGCAAACTCTGCATGAGAATTCCATACTCATTGATAGGAAGAAGCTCCCCAGAGGAGTTCACAAGAATTGCATCTTCTCCAAACAAAGCTCTCATGTCGATTGGGCTACTCGGAACTTCCATAGGTAATCCATTAATGAACACCGTGATAGTCCCTACACTCAAATGCATTAAGTAGTTTAGCAAATCAAGGATGAAATATGCGAAAACTATACGAGCACGCATCATTAATTTGTTTCAATATTCAATCATCTTACGCAAAATTCTATTGAGTTTCTAGTCATGTCCACTAATAATTAAAAATATATCAAACTTCTATGAAACTTTGATAAGATTATAAATTATCATATGAACTTTATGATCTAGAGAACGTGAATTTTTTTTTGAAATTTTGTGATTGACTGAAACAAACTGATTGCACACGTATTGTATTTTAATCTTTTATCCTTTAACTAGAATATACGGAGTTAGGATTTATCCCGCATATATATATATGCATGCAGTTCAAAGGTTTTACGTTTTTACTTTATTGCATGTGAATTTGAGAATGTTACGTTTTCAACGAGCCAATGAGCATATAAAAGGGTAGGAAATTAAGAAATTTGTGTAATTGATATTTAGGAAATTAAGGCCACTAAAAGTTTGAATTAGAAAAATTACAAGATTATGTGTTGTTAATCTACAAAATTATGTCAATATTACATGCAGGTAAAACCTGTAGGCATGCAGCAGGTCATAAAATCCTATTTGTTGTGGTCATTAAAGTCATATTATAGTAGAGTCACTATTGATGAGAAATAATATCTAATTAATTTGGTGATAATTTTGAGTTAATTAATTTGAATGCTAAATAGATCTATCTAGTGGAGGAAATAATAAGCAACTCAAGCAAAAATTTACTTTCTTGTCGATGAAATACTAATGAAACAGGGTTTTCTAAATTGAAACTACTTTGTGGGTACTCATATATACTTCAATACTAGGAACAAGGAAACACTTGTTTTTTCTTTTTCTTTTTTTTAATTAATTCATTTATGTTCTCCTCCTGTAATTAATGTAACCAGCTGTAGCAAAACCAAGCCCTAAGACCAATAAATGAAACCAACACCATATGTAGATGCAACCATGCACTTACCAGGTTGATATTGCAGTTGAGACACCTGATCATCAGGAGAGCACATGTAAGTTGGGACTTGACTATTACTTTCCATGTAGCCCATTTGACGAGAGATAGCAAAGAGATCATCACTATCATCTCCAATCAAATTAGAACTGATAGTAGTAGTAGAAGCAGCAGCAGCAGCAGCAGCAGCAGCAGCAGCAGAAGAAGTAGAGCAAGAAAAGAAGCCTCCATTAATCGAATAACCGCTCGACGACGAAGCGTTCGGATCGTATAGAATTGCACCGCCTACTTGGCCACAAGCGCCGCCCGCGGGGTTGTTCATCAGCGCGGCCGCGGCTTGCATCTGTCGCTGTCGCCTGCGCGACCTCGAACGCCTGTTCTGGAACCAGTAGAACACGTTCGCGTCCCCGACGGACCCGTACCGCTCGAGAAGCTTGCGAATCCGCACCGTCTCCTCCTTGGGGGGGTTCACCATGCCACTGTTGAAGATGGACTCGAGGATGAGGATCTGCTCGGGCTTCGGGGTCCACCTCGACCGGACCGGCCCCGCCATGTCGCGGTCGTAGGCCGAGCCGCTGTTGTGGTTGTTGGTGGTGTGGTCTCGGTTGTGATCATCCATGGGATCGAATTAAGGGGAGGGGGGAGAGAGATCGAGTTGTGCTTTGCTTTTGGGGTTGGGGGGGAGGAGACCAAAGTCAATGGAGTATGGAGTAGTGTAGGTGAGGGGAAGTAGAGAGTGGTGTTTGAGGTGAAAAAAAGCATGTTTCACACACATGTATATAGAAGTTGTGAACAAAGACAATGGTTGCACACATGTGCCCAGGTACTTACAAATTGGCCCATGTGTGGGAGAATGTCCCTTGGTGTGGGGTTGTGAATAGTCTTTTTCTTTTTCTTTTTCTTTTTCTTTTTCTTTTTTTTGTTAGTAGTTTTATATATATATATATATATGGTGCATGATTTTCCATTCAGATCATTAATAAGATAAAAAGAAAAGAAAAAAAAACATAATATGAACTATCCGAAAGGTTAACAATTGATTATAAGCTTAATTTGTAAAAAAAAAAAAAAAAAAATACAGCCAAAAAAATAATTATTCTAAACCAAAATATAAGAGGGATCGATTAAGCTAGCTCTTGGCCTTGAGAGATGAAATTACTAACATGTTCCTCGATTAGTTTATGTGAGATTGTATATAATAATGTTGTCCTAATCATACTGTGATAGCAACATTAATTGTGTGGGTGATGGCATAAAAAGTGGTTACTCTTAACTAGATGCCATATATACGCATGTTGATGCTGAACAAACCAACACATGAATTAAAATAGTTTACGCACGACATGTATAGTATACGATATAGATTTTATTGGTAAGTATGATTTCATGAATGAACCAGATTAGTTAGATAGAATCTATATATGGTGACATGTATCTATCAACACCATACTAGGTTCACTGTACGTAGTTGCGTGTCAAATCACATAATTAATGTTTTAATAAGTATTATAAAAATAAAAACTACGTAATTTTGAATGCCATATCTATTCTTCCGTGAATAATTCTGTTTTCCTATAAATAATGACGCTGTGTCACGTTGTATGTACATAAAATTAATATAAATGAGATTGTATTGTGTAATTTTTTATTTCAGTAATGAACTATACATAAAATCATCTTATAAATTAAGTATGAGAAAAAGAAGAAAATGGTTTGTGGTAAAACAATTTAACTTTGCATTGGCAGTGTATCATTGAAGGGGGTGTGGAGTGGGTCCAATATATAATTTGGCAACCTTTTGAGTTTTCTTAGGAATTTTGGTTTTGTTGGATCTTTCATGTGAAGGGGAAGGGCCAAGAGGTTTGGCTTTGTAGTGGCACAAAAAGAGGAGGCATGTGAGGGTTTGGCTGAGGTGCATGTAATTAAGGGATGGCCCCTCCTTACAAAGCAGAGGGATGATTATTTTAGAGGTCAGTGCATGTTTGGTCTCACTTTGGTTTTTGCTTTAAATCTTAGTAATTTTTAACCAAGTTTAATTTTGATAGAAAAAAATTAAAAATTTTTATCTGGTAGAAGTTTGAAATTGGAGATTGTAAGCTACACTTCTAATTTCAAAGTTTCACTTTTGTTAACGATTGTGCAGAGCACAAATGACAAGGTGTTTAATAATTGATACCGAAAGTTCCAAAATTGAAGTTTTATATTTCGTATTTTCAACTAACTTTTTTTAAAAAAATAAATGAACGAAGTCGATAGCATATTAATATAATATTTCTCCTATTAAAAATACTATTAAGACGGTACTCAATTAATAACATCATTAATTTTTTTTTGAGAGAAAGGTAGCATACTACCCGCTTCGTTTATTTTTGAAATAAACTTAGCTGGAAATGTGAAACAACTAGGCTTCGAACTCGGGTCTCGGATATCAACCACCAAGCCCTTTGCCACTTGCACTAGGAACGGTTGATAATAACATCATTAATGGAAACTTTAATTTAATAATTCTTCTTTTGTTATAATAGTACATATACGAAGCTAGAAAACACTTGGTAACCATCCAAGGAAGGGCAAAAAAACCACGAGGTTAATTTACAAGAGCCGACGTAGTGTGGACATGGCCAAAGCAGAGAACAAACCCTAGTCACATAAAATAAAGATGTCTAAATTAGAAAACAAAGTGCATGTATATATACATATAAAATAAATGTACTATATACTACTATATGTTTCTTATATATATAGTATTGGTCTCATAGAATCTTGACATGGCGTTGGAAAAAAAAACTTGAACCAGGAGCACCTCATATTTTTTTTGTTGGGTCCATTCTAAGTTCCTTGTCTAATAAGATATTGAGATTCGGACAAAAAACTTTTAATGCTTATTTGGATGTCGAAATGTGTTATTTGATAAAATTTTATTCGGTATGAAAATTTTTTATTGTGATTAAAAATAGAAATGTGATAAATTGTTTAAAATCATGTGGTTTGTAAATTATTTTAAAAATAAAATAAAAAAATAAATAATCTTACCAAATCGTAAAGTACTAATTAATTAAGGCATTTCAATTAGGAAAATTAAATTTCCACTTTCCCATTGCATTAGAAAATCTTCAGGACCCTAAATTATTATCAAATAACTTAATTATTCCAATATTTAAATACAATTTTTTATTAAAATAAATTTTTAAATTTCAGGTGCGAGATAAGTCACTTGATTTATCAAACTATTTTACTGATATCTTATAAGCAATACTGCTAAATATAAAAATATAAAAATATTTTTTTTCTATTAAATTAAGCTTTTAAAGTACGATAATTGTTTCGTATAATTTAACATGATATCGAAGCAGGGGTTCTGAGTTTGAGTTATGTTCGGTTATTAATTAGCCCCTAGCATAATTGATTTTTTTTCATTTAATAACAGTCCACGCTATATTACTATTAAAAAGCCTCAAACTCAAACGAGAATGAAAATTTTAAATATAAAAATATAAAAATATCGTCGTCTACTAGATTAAGCTTGTTTGAGTTATATCCGGCTCCTAGCATAATTTATTTATTTTCATTTAATTCAAGTTCATGTCAATGCAAGTGCTAAATATAAAAATATAAAATTATCGTTCGCTATTAGCTTAAGTTTTTAAAATATAACGATTAGTTTCTACAAACTTAAGTTTTATAATAAAATAATTATTTTATATAATTTAACAAGTACAAAGCTCTTTTAATTATTCATGTATACAACAAAAAATGTTTATATATATATAGATTTAACGCATCAATAATATATAAAATCAGCATCCCGAATGAGATCGATGATTATTCTCTACTAAATTAAATTTTTAGGATACAATAATTATTTTATATAATTTAACAAATACGAAAATTATACAACAATTATTTTTTTTTTTTTTTTTTTTTTTTTGCATATATAGATTTAACGCATCAATAATATGTAAACATAGCATCACTAAAAAGATGGTAGCACTTTCCGTGTAGAATTTTTTGGTGTAATAAATGATAGGGGAGGAGGACAAAAGATGGAGGATGGAGAAGGGCTTGCCGCAAAAGCGGCGGTTTTGTTAGCTGTTTGTTGAGAGAAGCAGAAGCCGACGACGACGCGGACACTGCAAGGGGTCTGGTGGAATAAACGGGCCCACGTTAGCCACGCTTTAATGTGACAAAAAAAAATAATAATAATAATAAATGGAAGAAAAGTCCTGGCACTGTCCCTCGTATCATAATTTTTATGTACCAAACCGTTTTTCCCTTAAAAGATAAGAACGTCAGCATGCTATCACCTTCGTTTCGAAATTTTGAATATTAATTATTAAATTTTTTATTCGCCAAATTTTGAAAGATGTTTTATCCATTTATAATAAAACTTTGGGATGATTACCTATTTACTACTTCATGTAATTTTAAACCGTCTAAATCTCTTACTTTTTTTTGAATTGTATTTTCACGCGATTCGTGTCGTGAATGGTTTTACCGAGTTTGGACGCCGTGGAATCCGACAGCAACGTCAGACGGATTTAGAAATTAAGGTCGACTAGTAATGGGTCCAGCTCACTTAATAGGAACCTTATTGGCCAGGCAGTCATTTGGTGGATGATTTGGACGGTCAGAAACAAAGTGATTTTTCAACACTCTAGTACTAACTCCTTGTCCGCTGTCTGCTGGGTTAAAAATTTAATTTCGGACTAGGGGTTGATCGAAGGACTGTCTGGTGGGCGCGATCCTCCACTATAATCTCTCCCTTTCTCCTTTTCTTTAACCTCTCAATTTTTTTTTTTTTTTTTTTCGAAACCGAATTGTCTCAATCTTGTTGGTCAATTCACTTCCCTACTGAATAAAAACGGGTAGCGTGCTCTCTTTATCTCAAAAAAAAGAAAAAAAAAAAAAAAAAAAAACACAGTCTAAATCTCATTTAACTAATGTTTATGGAGTATCTTTGATAATAATGTTAAATCATTGAATATAACCTGTAAGTTGGAAGGTCCAAATACGTGGTTCTAAAAATATGATTGGTTAGATAGAATTCTCGATGATAACAAAATATGGAAACTAAAGTGAAAATTAATGACCAATTTGCTAGAGGATATTGCTTTAATGTTTCAACACTCACTCATATTGCTAGGTAGTTTTTTGATATTTAGACATACAATTTGAATTTTAATTTATGAGAATGAGACCAGAAATTTTGATTAATCTCTAGGATCTTCCCACTCATGTCACTATATTAAATTGTTGACACAATCAGGAACGATTAAACAATTAATATAATAATAATGGTATGTCATCTTTCAATTAATTAGTTGCTTAACTAGCTAGGATCTTTCTAATTAAACACTATATGTAGCACTAGATAATTTGAGGAATCTCTGTCTAATGTTCATTGATCTTTGGCATTTGCCTTTGCAGAAACCAGCAAAAACATGGAATGGAGAATGTATATGAAAATGGATAACCTTTTCATATATATTATTATATATGCCTTAATTTGTTTCCAGTAAGCTGTTGATGTTTTTTCCAACAGTGACTTAGTATTTCTATGATTGTATCTCATGCGAATGATCATGATGGATGCACGTATGCATGTATAGAGGAGACTTGAGCTACATTATATATATATATATATATATATATATATATATATATATATATATATATATATATATATACTTTCAAAATAGTTTTTAATTTTGGGTCCATTCCCCACTGCCCAATTTAGAGATGATATTCCATTTATATGTCAAGCACATAAAATTTTACAAATATTAAAAGATGTATTATTTTCTCCTTAATTAGAAATTAGGTTTACAGTAATCTATAATTCTATATATATAGACTTTCTTTCTCATATGTTATCAAACAATTATTAATTAATACTAAATATCTACATATATTATTTCAATTTCGTAACAACTAGATGAATGCATGTGTTAAGTTGTCGAAATTAAATTGTACTTTACGTACATTTATTATGAATCGACCATATGTATAATCACCCACAAATAGTGGGAAGCTCGAACTTGATATACTTTATCATTTCCAGCTGCAAATACTAGTCTATGTTAGGATTTGATTATATTTGTAGTTGAATCCTAATTGGATTAAGATTAATATTTAAATCTTAAAGAGATAAGTTTGTTAAAATTTAAATATTAATTAAAATAAAAATCTATTTAGACTAGGATTTGGATAGCTTTTGATGTAAGCTATAAATATAGCATATATGTTATTATTTTAAGGTGGTGTTAACGTGGTCACACCCATGGAGACCGTGGTGGTAATACCCATGGAGATGGTGGGGGCTAGGATTTAGCCACACTCATATAGTGGTATCCACACCCATGGTGGTGGTAACACCCATGGAGGTGATAGGGGTTAGGATTTAGTCACACTCATAGTCTTCTAGGTTTATAGAAGACGAGAAAAGGGAGTCTTCTAGGTTTATAGAAGACGAGAGAAGGGTGAGAGAGATTTAGGAGGAGGGCTTGGGTTGAAGCTACTCTATTACAGAAGAGGAGTCGGTGTAATTCTTCTCTTGATTAATGAATCTTATTTCACCCGCATATTTTCTGTTTTGTTTTTTCTTCTCCTTGGTGGTTGTGCTAATTTCAGTTATATTGAGAGGACGGGTTTATGGTAAAAATTCGATTTGACGTTTCCGCTGCGGAATTCCAACTCTAGACGGTACCAACGTGGATTGCGGTATCGGAGCGGGTTGCGGATTCAAAGAATCTGGTACCGGGGCGAGTACCGAATTTTTCCAACAGTCTAAAACTAAGATATATATATATAGTTATGATCATGACATTTAATTGGTGAGTGTCTTAATTAGTTTATTTTTTTTTCCATGAGACTGACTATTTTCTAATATCAAATAACTTCACGATGTTCATGCTTTGAACAGACAAATTGTCCACCGACGGAATCGGGCCCCCTCATAATATATATTAATTACTATCCTTTTGTCATTAGCCGTACGTAACTAAATGATTATGGAAGTTGCCTAACACTTGCTCTCAACTCATGAGATAAGCATTAGAAATATTCGAGTCATTAACCTCATCCTGGAAAATGGCGTGTAGAGCATCAAAAGTAGGAAAATTTTAATGATTACAGAAGCTTGATTATGCATGAAAACACCAGGACAACAAAGTCAAGGTGGGTGACCACATATGTCTATTAATTCCTCCATACTCTTTAATACTAGTAGCTATTTGCTTTGTTCACTCTCCATCTCTCATGGTTGGAAATGAGATTAAAAAACACTTCCTAAATAGTTAATTATTTACACTTGCTTTCCATGCATAAAAGATTCCTAACCTTTCGACACCACATGAGACATGTTATGTACTTTTTTGTGTTAGTCTCACCATTCATAATTCTATTTGTAAACAGCAGAAACAATACATAGCGACATCTTTCAGTGTCGGTATAGATAAGCTTAATAAAGTATTGCTGGCTGACTTATCGACATTTTTTAAATGTGTTTTTAAAGGCACATGCAGCGGGAAGAAAGGATAAAATATATGGGTAGTCATTGCCCCCAATATTGCTACTTAAGTTTACATTTAGTGACAATTGAACAAATTAAAATGTCTCTAAATTATTTCCCTCTATATGTTCCAATTCTCTTGTAGAACCTACATATATATAACCCTTTTCATTTGTACCTTCTCTTTGTACTTCGTGTGCACATGCATTGCATATTCTTTTTCCTTTCCAACTTAATGATCTTGTGAGTCATCTTTTTAATTAGGTTCCCCTCACCCACTAAAAAAAACAAAAAAAGTAATAGATCGACAAAATATATTCTTATTACTAAAATCGTGGAATAATTACTTCATGCTAAAATGGTGTGAACGGATTGAAATACATTTATCTTATTTACTTGCAAATTAAGAAAAGGAGCCTTTTTTTTTTCACCTTTAACTAGCAAAAAAGAATGTTGACATGTACCCATGTCATGAATATACTTCATTAAAGTATGGTGAGTGAACAATTGAACTTTTGGCTACATGTCGGAGGGAAATGAATAATAATTTTGCTACACATCCAAAAATATGTCACTATAGTAAGGTTCAATGAGCTCAATTAATATCGGATAATACCTGGAGAATAGATTTTCTCATCAATTCGAACCATCGTATACACATTTCAAGAGTAATGTTATATTAGGAACTTGTTTCCTTCGTCGATGGTCCGGAAAAGGCGAAATCATGTGGATTTATGAGTGAGGACATTGAATAGTTGAGATAAATTAAGAAAAATCTGTCGGATCGTTGGCGCTAACCATTAATCCCAAAAGCTCGAGCTATTAGAAATACGCAATTAATTCACTTAAAGCGTACAGACACAGCACCCACGGGTCTCGACCGGACTCAACCCATCTGAACGTTAGGTCTATTTTGAACCTCTTGCCGTTAAGTCTATTGTGGACCGCAGCCCCACTCAACTTATTGAGCTCACCCAACTCAACTTATTAGTCTCCTGTGCCTATTGTCACGAACAGAAAGTTGGACCTATTTTTAACCCATAAATAAATAGCCAACAAAATTACTATTAAGTAATTAACTGAAGTACAAATGCTGTATAGATTAAGGTTAATTACATACAGGGTTGCACATGTTGTGATCTAAAATCACGACATTGTCAGAATCTTCACCATCTTAATTTTCTCCGCAATTGGAGTTGGTCCAAAGTTTGAATGGGGCCAAATGAAGAGAAAGTTTGGTTCAATCCCTCTTAAAAAGGAGCCAAAAGGTGAGCCCTTCTCCAAAAGCCATTCTAATTTGCTTAACTCATGTGCCCTAAAAGCCACACCAAATGCTCGTGCTTAGTGTCTCAACAACTATTTCCTATTTCTAAACCCTAATTTATTATTTGCAAAAGTCTTTTCTTTTTACAAAAATTATTATGCAAAAAGGAAAGTTTACAAACAACGAATCTATGTGTTGTTGCTCTTTAGAGGGTATGTCTCCACTTCTGTCCCCTCCTTTCTTTTATTTTTTTTTTTAATTTTTTGTGGTAAAAGAAAATGTTAAGAGTATTCTTGAACAATTAATAGGTGATAGATTTGAAGAGATTTACGTTAAACAAATTTCTTAACGTGGAATCAAAATCTATTGTAAAATCCCACCATTCTTTCAAGTCGTATGTTTCATCCCCCACTTTAACATATATTTGAATAGCTAGCTTGTACTTTCCATACATATATATATATATATATATATATATATATATATATATATATATATATATATATATAATTGAGCTTCTATGCTTATAAAAGCATCAAGTTATTTGTGCTTGTGAGTTTTTTACTCTTAGATATAGGAATGTGCGGTTAGGATACTGGTGGACCCTTTGGGTTTAGTGGGTGGTTGGTAGAATAGTATGATCTAAGGGTTAGATCTAACGGTAGAAAACTTACAAGCACCAATTGCTTGGTGCTTGTACAAGCACAGTAGCCGAACTATATATATATATATATATATATATATATATATATATATATATATATATAGTCGGGCTACTATACTATTTATACTACCAAGTTATTGGTGCTATCAAGTTTTCTACCCTTGGATCAACTCCTTTGATCATTTTCACCCATTAGATTTTACTATTTTCCAACCACCTATTAAATCCAAGGGGCCCACTATCATCTCAACCACATATTTTTTAATCCAAGGGTTAAAAACTTAATAGCACCAATGACTTGGTACTATTAATAGTATTCCAGCCTAACTATATATATATATATATATATATATATATATATATATATATATATATAATTAGGCTAGAATACTATCGATAGCACCAAGCAATTGGTGCTATCAAGGTTTTAGCCTTTGGATTAAAAAATGTATGGTTAAGATGATAGTGGTCCCCTAGGGTTTACTAGGTGGTTGGTTGAATAGTAAAAATCTTAGGGGACCACTATAATTTCAACCGCATATCTTTTTATCCAACGGCTGAAAACTTGATATCACTAATTATTTGGTGCTATCGATAGTATTCTAGCCTACTATTAATAGTACCAAGTTATTGGTGCGATCAAGTTTTCTATCCTTAGATCAACTCCTTTGATCATTTTTACCCGTTAGATTTTCCTATCTCCCCAACTACCTATTAAATCCAAGGGGCCCACTATCATCTCAACCACACATTTTTTAATTCAATGGTTAAAAACTTGATAGCATCAATGACTTGGTAATATTAATAGTATTCAGCATATATATATATATATATATATATATATATATATATATATATATATATATATATATATATTAGAGCTTATATACTTTTACACAAGCCCAACTATGCTTTTAAATTTTTTATTATTGAATTTATATTAAAATTTGTGCTATTGTAAAGTCAACTGAAGAAACTGAAAGAGAGAGTACAATAGTACGATCCCAATACAAATTCAATGGTAAAAAATTCACAAGTATAGTTGGGCTTGCATTTTTAAAAATATATAAGCTCTACTATATATATATATATATATATATATATATATATATATATATATATATATATAGAGAGAGAGAGAGAGAGAGAGAGAGAGAGAGCTAGAGAGAGAGAGAGAGAGAGAGAGAGTGTCGATTTATAGATCGTTTGACAATTAAGTTTTCAAGATCTCATTCTAATTTTTAAAATCAGTTTTCTAATTTTCGAGGTCCAAAATCAGAAGCAGTTAAAACCTGCTTCTTGAAAACTGATTCTGATTTTGGATTCAAATTTTATTTTGATTTTAGATTTAAACTTTAAAGTTAAATTTAATTTTAAATTTTAAATTTAATTTTTAAAATTTTTAATTTTAACTTTTAAATTTTAAATTTCAAATTTAGCTATTTAATTTAAATTTTAAATTTTAAATTTTAAATCTTAAATTTTGTAATTTTAATTTTTAAATTTATAATTTCAAATTTATGATTAAATTTAAAATTTAATTATTAAATTAAAATTTTGAATTTCAAATTTCCAATTTAGATTTTAAATTTGAAATTGAAAATTCAAATTTTGATTTAAATTTTTAAAATTTAATTTTTTTAAATTTCAAATATATATTTTAAATTAAAATTTCAAATTTCAAATTATTTTTTGAAATTTAAATTTTAAAATTTAAATTAAAATTCGAAATTTTAATTTTTTTTAAATAAAATTTAGAAAAAAAATTATTATTTATAAATAAAAAAAAATTTGTACCAAATAGTTTTAAAAAATCACATCAGAAAAATCATTTTTTATATAAGCTCAACTAAACGCTCTACACATTTTGACCAAAATCAATTCTTCAAACCAAAATCAATTCTACATAAATCACTTTTTTGGAATCTAGACCAAACGAGCCCTAGAGAGAGAGAGAGAGAGAGAGAGAGACTCCGGCTATTATACCTGTACAAGTACCAAGTAATTGATGTTTGTAAGTTTTCTATTGTTAGATTAATATCTTTGATTAATTTTCCTTCTTGGATCATTTTATTCCACCAGCCACCCATTTAACTTAAAAAAATCATCATCATCCTAACCACACATCTTTTTATCCAATAACTAAAAATCTACAAGTACTAATGAATTGATACTTTTTAAAAAATAGGAGCTCAATTCTCTCTCTCTCTCTCTCTCTCTCTCTCTCTCTCTCTCTCTCTCTCTCTCTCTCTCTCTCTCTCTCTATATATATATATATATATATATATATATATATATATATATATATTTCGGCTTCTATATTTTTAAAAGTAGCAAGCAATTGGTGTTTGTAAGTTTTCTACCGTTTGATTTATCATTTTGACTAATTCTATTACTAAAATTATTCTATTTTACCAATCACCCACTAAATTTTAAGGGGCCCACTATCATTCTAATCGCATATATTTTTATTCAATGACTAAAAATCTACACGCACCAATGACTTAATACTTTTAAAAATATAGAAAAAGTTTTCTGTCTTATCAATACAAACTCACCTTCCATGTGAGAATGTAGCAATTCGTTGTGAAAAGCACATAAATAAAAATAAAAAATAATGATGGCAAAATAAACAAACCACAAAATGCATAAAAAAAATAAAAATACAAGAATTTACATAAAAAGGTTTTTGCAAATAAAAAAAAAAAAAAATCACAGCCAAAAAAAAAAAAGAGATTTCACCAACAGATAAAAGAGAGTACACTGTTGTTAAAATTCCGCGCACAGAATTGCCTCTAGGATAAAAGACAGAAGAAGGAAAAAAAAGTCTTAATAAATTTCTTCTTATCGGCACACCGCTTCATCACATACATTTTTTTTCTTTAATTATTTTTAAAAATTTATCACACTGTAAAGTTATTGGCGAATCAGAAGTATAAAATTAAAAATAATAATCAAAATTTGAAGCACATCTAGCATCTACTAACTCTTGTTTAAACTTGTAATCGCCCACTCTTCATTCAAAATTAACGAGTATAGAAGATATCAGGTTCCATGTGAAGTTCCTTCTTTAATTTGGAAACTATATAGTCAAGTCCAACACTTATTAATGGTGTATTCTACCTGCACAAATACCTTAAAAATGGCATGTACATTTTAATAAAATAAAATGAGTTGTAAAATGCGAACCCTTTTGTTTTTTTTTTGACTAAATTATATTTTTGGTTCTCCAACTACAAATTATAATCTTTCAATCCCCTCATTCAACGACTACAAATATTTTAGTACTAATACAAATTCAAAAGAGAATTGACTAAATTCAGAGGAGTGTTATAATCCTAGAACTAAAAAATATAGGGAGTAATGTCAATTAATTTAAGCAAAAAAAAAAAAAAAAAAAAAAATATTATATCAAAATATTTTTATAATTTCTATCTCTCTGTATTAAAATTAAAAGTTTCAATTAGTAGCTCTTTGCTAAAATAGTTAACACATGAATCATCAGAATCTGATCCATTGGCACCAATCATGGTAATAATTAACGGGCCTGATTCAATATAAACTTATTGGGCGAAACCTATGTTGGGCTTTGGTGATTAGATAGAATTCAACTAATCAACCGTTATGGATCACACTACTATACCATTGGCACCCTCAATAATAAGAAGGATGAAAAAAGAAAAAAGAAAAACAAATGAGCAGAGAAATATTTTCCTATAACATATAACTCTGCAAATTCCCATTAACAAAATTTCGTCATATGAACACACGCATCTCATCTCAGGGGACTACACATCTATCCGTTCGGATAGTTATAACAAGCTTGCAAGCGGCGAGAAACCGAACTCGAAAGCCGAAAGAATAGACTATAATATACACAAATATGGGAAAAATTACATTATATGAATAAAGAAAAACCTTAAAGAATAAAAGAAAAAAAGAAGAAGAATTCACTGTGTAGGATCCTAATCTAGGGTTGTTGTTGTTGCATCAATGTTCTCAATGGAATTTCCGAGCGATTGGCGCCGTCTAAGTCGAAATTCTGAAACTTCTCGAGTTCTCTCGCGATCTGAATGTCGGTGGGCGTGAAGTACTCGGTGAAAGCCTTCGCGGCGAAATGAGGAATCATTCCGACTACGATGATGGCGAATAAGCAGAGCCAAAATGATCCACTGCCCATTACATGAAATATTGCCCTGCAGTATTAAGAATTTATCAGCAATTTTGTTCAGAGTTATTTTAAAAAGATAGTTCCTACTCCGCGATCATCATGTGAGGTATAAGGACATACCAGAAACCAGGTAGAATCACTAAGCAGTCGATGACGATGACGCAAATGACGGTCGCGACAATACTGCCCCAAATCGATGCGTGAGTTATCCAATTCCACCGTACAACGTCCAAGGCCAAGTGAATGTTAACCAAAATGACCACGGCGAGTATCCATAGGTCGCCTAGGCTCGACCCATCTATCTCGCTGTGCCGGTACGCAAGGAAGGGGATATAATATATAGCTAGACTTTGCCAAACAGTATCCATCATAATGAGGATAAACAATTTTAGGTTGTATTTCTCCTCCCTTTGCCCGGATCCGTATAGTTGGGGGTACTTTAACAATGTCCCCCTGCTAAGATCCTTGTCGAGAATCCCGACAACAATGGTCGGGACAGCGGTGTAGATCACGGAGTACAACACGCTGCTCCATTCGGTGATTGCGGTTGTCAAGGTGAAGGCCGTGTAGAGAACATACCTGAAAGGGCAACAGGGTTCTTGTTAGGCAATTAAATGTCGTCCTTTTAATGCCTAAAGAGAAAAGCCGCAACATAGAGCTCCGGCAAAAGAGCAAAACCAAAATCCTTCTCTAAGTTTCTGTTCAGTAATATCTACACTATCAGTCACTGCTTAGCCGAATCGCTACTTAAAGAACAAAGAGAAGCATTATACACAAGTACACGATAGATGATTTGCGGTTCCAAGGAAAGGTTTTAATGCACGAAAACAAGAGAAACAAGAGAAAATTAACAGAATAGCTAAAGCGTTCATTAATCCCATCCTCAAAAATTTATTCGTACAAACCATGTAAAGAACTAGAGAGAATTCTTACCAGAAGAGCACAAAGACGAAGACGGCGTTTCTGTAGAAGTTGTATAAGATCATGTAGGCCATCCTTTGGTAATTCCAATGACCGTGGACCAACAAAAGGGGAACTAAAAATCTGAACTGCCCCATAGCAAAATCCGAGGCCATAACCGCTTGTCGCCCTTCCTGGCCACTGATGCCGATCCCAACATCAGCCATTTGAATCATCGAAACATCATTCGCACCTGAACGGCACATATCCGTAAGTCCTAATTCGCTTAAAATAGGTTAATTTCTCAGCAGCAAAGAGGATCAGATTAAAAACCGTACCATCTCCGATAGCAAGTGTCATGTCATCTGTCCGGTTCTTTATAAGTGCAACTATCCCAGCCTTCTGGAGTGGAGCCACACGACAACATAGCACGACATCGCACATCGTCGCTGCTTTAAACAGCTGCACATAAAGCAAACGAGAGAAGAATGATAAGAAACAATTCTAAAGCAAAGTAATTAGAATTTTTCAAGTCAACCTTAGAAAATTGTTGTACCTCTTCTTCTAACTCATTCTCGAGAATATACACGAGGCTGTTACCATCAATGATCAAAGCTATAGTGACCCTATCATTAGGAACAGAAGGAGAAATCGTTCGAAGCTTGCTACACATGGCAATTGCTTCTTCTAAGCTTTTTCTACAGAACTCCTTCGAGTTGCTGTTTATTACGATTTGGGTCATCTCGCTGGATAAGAGCCTGCAAGAATAGCCAATCGAAATGGCAGTTTCTTGCTTGTCTCCTGTTAAAACCCACACCTTAATTCCAGCTTGCCTCAGAGATTCAATAGCTTCAGGTACCCCTTCTTGTAGCTTATCTTCAATTCCTGAGGCCCCTAATATCTCGAGATTGGTTTCTATACTAGCTGCGACTGCTTTCAATAAGCCCCCTCTGCCAAGTAATGTTGTACTAGCTCTTTCGTAGGCCGATTGCCAGTCCTCAAAGTCTTTCTGATTCAGTCCCCGCACGCCCACGACCAATGTGCGAAGACCCAGCGACGAATATTTATGGAGATGGGTCATGGTGGCTTGGATTACATCTGAACTAATGGATCTGTCGATGACTCCAAACATCGAATTATCCGCACCTTTTACGAATAACTTCACTGTCTTATCAGGACAGCCAATTATGACGGACATTCTCTTGCGGTCGCTGTCAAACTCATGAAGACCCAATACATCAAATCTGCACATCTCAAAACACAAGATAAGTAAGAAGGGACAATCTTATGCAGTTTGTACTTGCATAGAGGCGGACATTGAAATAGAAACGAGTTATCAATGCATGCTGCCTTTTCCTCAAAAAAAAAGAAACAAGCTTAAGAACCATCATTGGTATGATGTACACCATTGAGTCATCAACAAATAGCAAAGCAATGTAAAAGCAAAAAAAGCTAGAAAAGCGTCATTGGTGTGATACTATAGATATAGTTCCTCATATCACAACATTTAAAAGCATTGTTACGCTTCTACAAGCTATTTACTTTATCATTTTCTATAACAATACATTACCGCAACTACAAACTATAACCGATTCTAAAGCAAATAAAATATCATTCTTCTAACACAAACAAGTTCTTCGTCTTAAAGTGACAGCTCCTACCACCTAATCCGCCAGTAAGATCATAATATACACTAAATACGACCTTAGTTGCCAACAGAGACTGAAGGAATAAGTAAATAATCATTTTGAGTGCCTGATATCAGCCAAAGAATATTATTGTACCTTTGTCTATCCCCGAGAACATCAATAACTATGTGCCCAGAGGTTCGCTCAACAAGCACAAAGCCGTAAGCCGCGGCAGCGTAAACCAGTGCTTGCTCATCAGGGGACTCACCCTGATAATCAATGAGCCTTCTACTCGGGTCCGAAGTCTCTACAACTATTGGCACAATCGTGTTGCAAGCTGCGAGAGCGAGGAAAAAATCACGAGTATTCTTTTCTTCCTTAGTCTCCCCGCCATTTCTCAATAACCTCACAAGCTCGGGATCAGTTCTAACAGAAATCTTCGGTACCCAAATCTCCTCTCGAACTGTTAAGGTAAAGAAACAGTAGGAAAACACTAAACACTCTTTACAAAATAAAATGTCGGACGCTAAAGCTCATTTTAACAAGAAAATGCGTAAAATTATCCTACCTCTAATGTATTGGGGATCCGTATCGCCCGCTAAAGGATCTCTCCCGCCTCTATAATCAACTCCTTGAATGCTCGTACACTGGAACTCCATCTTATTCTCTGTCAACGTCCCGGTTTTATCCGAAAACACGTATTTAATCTGCCCCAAATCCTCATTTATATTTAGCGCCCTACACTGGAACCTCGAATTCGAATTCTCATCATACAAATTTGTGTCCCTAATCATAAAATAGGCCTGCCCAAGCCGAACCAACTCCATGGAAATATAGAGCGAGATCGGGATCATGATCTGGAACACAATCACCGCCATGAGGAATATGAAGAACACCTGCATCCCGAGGCCGTAGTAGTTATAATTCCTCTCATCGCTGCCCGAGTAGTCTCTCTTCCTGAAGAACTGCATTAGCTCTAATTCGTCAATGTGATTCCCCAGCCAAACCCCAGATAGAATGCATACTATCGAACACATCGAAATCAAGATTAACGATAGGAGAATCGTCTCCCGATTCATATGGTTCTCCAGTCGGCTCTTCTTCGAGGACGCGCCCGAGCTGTTGAGCATGACTTTGGTCTCGCTCCCTGCGTAGACTACCACGCCGACGGCCCACGCTGTGTTCTTGAGCTCGCAGCCGCGGAGGACAATGTTGGACGGGCCGAGCGAGACGCGCCGGCCGTCGATCTCCAAATTGGCGTTGAAGCCATAGATATTCCGATTGGGGGGCTCGCACCGGATGATGCCAGAGATTCTGCCGAGGTCGGCGGCCCAGGAGAGGGTCTCTTGCTTGGCGTAGCGGGTCTTAAGATTGGATTCACCATCGAGGTTCATGGTTTGGACATAGGCGACGCCGGTGGGGTCGGAGGTGGAGAGGAGGGCAATGTCGGCAGGGAGGGTCTCGTTGGCGACGACGCGAACGACGTCGCCAACGCGGAGGTCTTTCCAGAGAGTGGGGAGGAACTCAACATTGGAGGTGGAGGGGGAGGGGGAGGGGGAGGGGGAGAGGGCGTGGACAGTGCGGTTGTTCTCGAAGCGATCAGAGCGGTGGCGGCGGAGGTCCTCGTAGGCGTCCTTGAGGGCGGTGACGAGGAGGACGATGGAGAGGGGGAGGAGGGAGGCGCCGCGGCCGAAGACGGCGAGCTGGGGGAGCTGGTTGAGGACGGCGATGACGAGGAAGTAGACGTAGGCGACGCGGTGGAACTGCTCGAACAGGTTGCGGGGGAGGAAGGAGAGGACCGAGTACTTGCTGGTGCGCACGGCGTTGCCCGCGGGGCGGGGGCCCAGGCGCGCCGCGGCCTCGGCGGTGCCGGGCGCGTCGGCGACGACCACGAGGCGCGCGTCCTCGTCGGGCAGGTCGCGCTGGGACGCGGTGAGGCGCTCCGACTCCGCGCGCGAGCCGTGGCGCGCGTGAACGCCTGGGGAGGGGGAGGGGGCGGAGGCGGAGGAGTCGGTGGCGAAGGAGATGTGGTCGTGGGAGAGGCGGCGGCGGGAGGAGGGGACAGGGGCGGACATGGGCGGCGACGGAAACGGAGGAGGAGGAGATGGGTCGGAGAAGGGGCCGAGGTTGGCCATGGCGAAACAGGGGACTAGAGAGGGATCGGGGACATGGGTTTTTGGACTAGAGGTCGCGGGCGCTAAGGGATCAAACCCAAAAAAAAAAACTCGATTTTGATAGAGGCGAAGGTTACGAGTAGATCAAATTAACAAAGAATTAAGCCCAAATCAAGATTTTGAGAGTGAAGCAGAACCCAAGATGGAATTTTTAGAGCAGGGGAGGGAGGAGAGAGAAAAACCCAGGTCAAATTTTTTGGGTGGGTTTATGAGGAGCCAATAATATAAACAGAGAAGAGCCCAAGGTCAAATTTTTAGGGGGGAGGAAGCAGAGGAAACAGGGGAAGAAGAAGAAGAAGAAGAAGAAGAAGAAGAAGAAGACAATGCTCAGGTCAAAGGAGGAGGCCTGAGAATTTGGGAGTAGGAAATGGGCAAGGGATTTGGAAGGGACTCGGTGGCGGTCGTTGGAGTTGAATGAGACGTAGTAGAAATTTGAGTTTTGGGTATTAGAGATATGGAATAATGGAAACTAATAATACATACATATATATATATATATAATAATAATAATAATAATAATAATAATAATAATCAAATAAGAGGAGGGAAATAGTTGAACAAGAAGAGAGAGAGAGAGAGAGAGAGAATTTAATTTTCACAGGAAGACATAATAAAGAAGGGTACTTCAAGTTGGTTAAAAGTTAAAACCCCTTGTTAAAGTTAAAAAAAAAATAAAGAAGACATTTTTTTTGGCAGGCAATAATTGCATGAGCAAGAAAAACAGGTAAAATATATATTGTTGGAGATATGTTTAAGAAATGGGTAAATCGATCTTATCCTTATCTTAGAACAACTAATTGACTAGTAGAGATACAGAAAAGTTTTTTTTTAAAAAAAATAAAATAAAATAAATAAATATGTAAGGCGGGGTGGGGGTGGGATGCGGTTGGATGGGTATGAGCAGGTCCTTTTCTAGAAGGATCCTGGTGAATTAAAAGAGTAGCAGGTTTAATACGGGAGTACCAAGATCGGTTTGTTTTGGGTCTTATTTGTATTGTGTGTGCATATTTGTAAATTTGATAGTTTTGAAGTAATTGATGGATTTGGCTTTTGTAGTTGGAATTCACATGGTTTGTTTCCATTCCCAACTGGCCTGCTTTTTCTGGGAGAGGTTTGGAAACTCCAAAAAGCAAATAATAATAATAATAATAATAATAATAATAATAATGCTTCATTGACCGTTTAATCAGTTAAAAGAAGATCCTTCCTTCTTTTTGGTGGGGCTAGGATGGCTCACTGCTCCGTCCGTATGAACTTGTCATTGACCCTCACTTAGCCAAAAAGTTGCCAAATCTTAAGGCCGGACCCAAATTCTCGAGCTCTTGATCAGAAAATAATTCCTAAAGCGGGCAGTGCTATATATACATTCCAAAAAAAAATGTACATTCTACACTCATTTATTTAATGGTGGAGAATCACTTTACAAATTATAAAATGATCCCTCACCACACTCCATTATTGAATGGGTGAGATATGAAATGTACACCCAACAAGAAATGTACAATTAGCATTTTTATTTTCCTAAAGACAGCAGAAACATCGAGACTCCTTACTTACGAAAAAGATATGATATAATATTATTGAGATCAAAAATTGCTGCATGATAAGCAGCACCATTAAGATGACGGAATAGGTCGATTTGAATTAAAAAAATTACACATGACACAAAAGCAGTTAAACAAGTCAATCGATCTAAACAAATTATAAGTCGATGAAAAATACTTAGATTTTGTCAAAAAATAATTCGAATTTGATTGTCTAAGCAAAGATTGGCCATCGGCTCCTTTAGCCAATTAATAATAAGATTCAAAAATAAAATCAGTTTTGGACTTCATTAGCCTAATAAAAATATAGACCGAAATCTAAAATGAATAGTTTTGAAAATAGACGGCATGAAATTATAGTGCGCAAATCCAACAACCGATGCAAGTTTGACAAACAACTCTCCGCATCAACGATTATTGAGAATCACGCTATAGCGCGCAATTTTCGAGAATGAATGCAGATGAAAAGACGCCACTGGCTATTTGAGGAGAGAAATTTTTGACGAAAAAATGTCTAAAAAATACACAACAATTTTTCGAGGAATAAGTCGTTATACTCAACAATTTTTTGAAAAATTCGCCTTTATCTAAAACGACGATTAATCCTAAAAGGGTTTGTACATATATAAATAAGTGAATTTTATTATGAAAAAAAAAAAAAAAAAAAATCTGCAATCGCCTATGCCACCGACCACAAACTTTTTATTTTCTTCAATTCCCACCTCTACTATTTCCATGAATAAACTTATTACTTTTCAACCATTTTTTTTCCAACTTTTCTAAAAATAGTCTCGAGCAATGCAAAGCGATTTGGTATATTCAGCTAAGTCGATTTCTTGAAGTCCAACTTCTTGGACCGAACTCTGTTTCGTATTTGATTGAAAAGAATTCGATCTTTTCGAACCGATCGCTTAATCTCACGGCGCACTCTAGCTAGAAAGTCATTCACAAAACCAATCGAAAATTCAACAAGGTCAACGGTCAACCCGTGTCGGGCAACCAACAAACACTACAATAAAATTGGATTATAAGGATACATGTTTGTGACACTTTTATATAAATGTTCTATCTATATTCCATCTATATCTAAAATTAGATTATATGGACACATTTTTAAGATACATTATAAAAATATGTCGCTATACATCCTAGCGACGGCACATATACCAACACTAATAATAAATGTCGGTATTTTTGTCAGCGATACTTTTTTTAAAATTTTAGAAATACTTAAAAATATCGCTATAACATAATTTTGTTATACTGAAATATGATACAAATATAGTTCTATTAATTATTAATCAGCTTCTCCCTCTAACGAAAGCAGAAGCTAGACCGAGACCACCGCGATGCATCTCACTACTCGTATGAACCAAAGCCCAACACTTTTGGTTGACTGAGAAGATACACATTAAAATACACAACTAGATGCATGTACATAGTAACATACATATAGGCACCATATATGCATGTATGCCTATAAACTTTGACCCTCATGCACACATGGCAACGTAAGTCATGACGTTAGCACGCGCATTTTATATTCTAAATCTAATAGTTATATATATATATATATATATATGTTGGTTAACTAAGCTCTATCCTCTTAGTTATTAACAATGTTTGAATAATTTCCAGCTATTTTTTTATTATTTATTCCATAACCCTCCACAAAAGATATAATCAATGACTCGTAATTAACAAGAGTTGTGACATGGACTAAAAGCCAACTTATGTCACACACTGCAAAATCTCATAAAATGTGTATTAAAATCTTAATATAGAAAGAAGCACCTAGCTACAAATATATTGAATGAATTTGTTTTCTTGGAGAAGAAGAGAGAGAGAAAAAAAAATATGTATAATTGGCTAAAGTTGAGGCGATAAATATTCTCAATAATTTATACTTAAAAAGAGTTGGTTTAACAGCATATGTAGAGAGTGATGCTTAAAGAAGAATATGTTCTCCAAATTTCCATCTAGTGTACGTAGTTCATCTGCAAACTTGATTTTGAATTTGGTTATGTATTGTCGTATACTCTTATCTTATCAGATTCATGTCACGTAGGAGTTTGACTACATGCAAAACCATTCAGAACCCCACCCAGTAACTTTACCATTGGAATACCAGTGGTTTGGTAACATGATCCTGCACTATCTTATGTTACGATTAAGTTTGCATTAATACTTTGATCGAAACAAGTTATTATTCCTTGATGTAGAACTAATTGACCAGGTACGGTTGGAGCAAGACTTGTTGACACGCCTTAGCCAAGCTTCTCCTTTCTCTACGTTCCATCTCAATCAACTCATCCAACACGTTTTTAGTACCGATTTAAATGTTTCCATCTCTTTCCATGTTCTTCTCTTTCTCTCTCTCTCTCCCTTTCACACCCTATGAACTAATACACGACACAATATTCCATAATTCGTTAGGGTTCTAATCTAAAGAAGAAGAAAAAAAAAAAACCATAGTTGTACCAAATGGGCCTATTAATTTTTAACTTAATCGTCCAATTGACTAAGTCGGATGTGCCCCACACTTGTGATCGGGCCAATTTTGAAACCTAATTAGGGTTAGATTGACCGAGTCCGAACTAGCACACCGTTGAATCAGACAATTTGGGTCGAAGACGTATCGATTGAGGCGGCTTAATTATTTAAGTCAAACATAGATTCCAAGAAAATAATGTGGGCAATATATATATATACATATATATTTTATTATAGTATATAAAAATTTAAACCGTGTTGTTGATTCCTAAAAAATAAATTAAAATTTCTTTAACGAGAAAGAGAATCACATTTGACTTGGACATTTTCATGGTTTTATACCTGTGAGAAATATAATCGCCAACTTTAGATGGAATAATAAACAAGATAGGGACAGTTCATGTCCAATCTAGAAGCTCGTCCCAAAATTATTTCCAATTAAAATTCCTTTTTCGATCTGATGATGTTGGACTATTAGAATTTTAGTATCAAATTGTATCTCATAATCACAGCAGTTGAAATCAAAAGGCCTTAAAATTATCTACATTTATAATCAATTGAGGTAGATTAAGTGTTTATACACGCCACCTTAGAATAAGACCTATTTTTAGCACCAATCAAATGAAGCATCACCATGTTGATTGTTCCCTTAATTTGTTCCTTCTTTGTGGGGAACATGCAACTTTAATGGTTGATTTGGAGGTCATATATAATTGTTTAATTTAGATATTGAAGATGATGTATGAAAATAATTAAGTATCTAAAGTAGTTGTAAAAGGATCTCAACTAAACCTCTATCATGGTGCCCTGATCTCACCTCACAACACTTTCTAATTGCCTTTTTCAGTCATTTCTATCTCCTACTTGTTGATTTATTTAAAGTTTATTGTCGATAAGCCGCGCGGCATTACTGTGATGCTGTGTGTTTTGCAAACAAAAGTATGATAGTAACAATCAATGTAGACAACTTTATTAAAAAGAGTACAAAGCTGTATATTTGATTTGATTCTTTCCTTACTGCTTAAGTTTGTAGTAATGCCATATATATGATAGTGAACTTACATATATATATATATATATATATATTTTAAGTATTACTGTTAATTGATTTTGATTCATTTCACAATAAGAGAATCAATTATTTTGGTTCAGACCTATTTTTTCTCAATCAGCCAAATCCAACTGAGTATGCATCATATGAAGGCTTGCTAAATTCTCAGAAATGGCTCAACTGATATCGTATAGAACGAAATCTTTTATTAGCTAGTAATCATTCTCTGAAACCTCTAGAATCAAGGAGAAATGAACTAAACTAATGGGAGAGGAATGGGAACTAATTAATGTCAAGCAAGTGAGGTTTCGGCTATTTATCCTCTTCTGCAATCAGTTTCGCTCCAGTATCTACTACTCTAGACTCTAAAACAACTTTTCTTTATTGCTACCAACTTATTACTTTAAATGAAAATAGTATTACGAAAGATGGTATGTGAGGAAGTACCTTTGCCTCTCGCCGAGGACGTCGATGACGATGTGACCAGATGTCCTTTCGACGAGCACGAATCCGTAAGCTGCTGCTGCGTAAACCAGCGCCTGTTCGTCTGGTGACTCGCCCTGATAGTCGATGAGCTTGACTGACGGATCTGATGTGTCCACCTCGATCGGAACAATTGTGTTGCAAGTGGCCAGCGCGAGGAAGAAGTCACGGGTCCGAAGGGCTTTGTATCCACTCCCTCCTCTTAGTAGATTCAGAAGCTCTGGATCGGTCGCGACGGTCATTTTTGGTCTCAGAATCTTGCCATCCACTGTTGAAGATGCATAAACTTAGTAGTGAGAAATCACACTGCAAGATGAAAATTGATAGTTTGAATGCTTCAAATTGCTCCTTAATTTTTTCCCGAGTACTAGGGATGTTATTTATTTTGACAATTAGAACAACATTTTTTGTTAAAAATGAGACATGCACCATTTGTGGAAATGAACTGTGGCAATCGGTTAAATATGACCCAAAATTGGGTGACTTTTCCAGCTAACAAAGCACAAAAATTAAAATAGTTTTCTGATCTCGTTTGGACCCTCCCTAATCTGGTAAAATCATTCCATCTTCTTGCATTTGAAATAACAATGAGTCGACTGTCCTAAAGTTTCATAAGTTTCAGAGGTAGTACAGGATTAGATGTTGGATTACATCATGATCCAAAACTTGATTAGTCCCCGCATTTATGCCATTCCTCCCAGAATCATACGAAACTTGAAAAATAAAACAAAAAAAGTATACTGGTGGTGGTAAAGAATAAGGGAACCAAATGAAAATTTCCTTCTGTTTCTTGGGAGAAAAAAAAAACAAAAAAAAAACTCATCTCTGTTAGAATTAAGAACTAGTGATGCAATGCAGTTACTAAAACAATAACAGAGTTTTTGCCTATCTGACAAAAATTTTTCAGATCGCGACCCAGTTCTAAGCCTGATCACCTTTGTGAAATTGTGGTTTCGACCACCCCATTAATCCTTATTTTCTAATTCAACGGATCAAATCTCCATCTCTGAGTATGCCGTGTTTAAAATCTGATTTACTGACGAGAAAATCTTGCAAGATGCTTGTTGCAGTAGTCTTATTCAAAGCACATTCAATCTCCCTACAGTTTTATACTCAAATAGTTGTAATCATGATGATGATTGTGATGATCTAGCTTATCGAACACTTGTATAATCCTCCTACTAAGTGTATAAATACTTTATAACCCTATTTAATTGAGTTAGAATTGAGCTTAATTACATTAGCTAGCAATTCATTTAGCTGGTGTCTAAGATTATACGCGCAGCACTACACATCAAAATAATTTAAAAGTACTACTTAACTGAAACAATTAAGCAAACTCAAATAAAACTAAAAACGATTAGCACTCACCTATCTCAGAGGGCCCGTTATAAGCCACACCACCATTTTGATCGCCGCCGCTGCCGCTACTGTAATCCACCCCATGAACACTGGCGCACCGAAACTCCATCTTATTCTCCGTCAGCGTCCCGGTCTTATCGGAGAACACGTACTTGATCTGCCCCAAATCCTCGTTTATGTTCAGGGCCCTGCACTGCAACCTGGAATTGGTTCTCTCGTCGAACATGTTCCTGTCCTGAATCATGAAATAGGCTTGCCCCACGCGCACGAGCTCCATAGAGATGTAGAGCGCGATGGGGATAAGCACCTGGAACTGTATCACCGAGCTCATGAAGGTGAACACGATTTCCCACCCTATTCCGTACCACTTGTAGTTGTCCGGGTGGGAGCCGGAGAAGTCGCGCTTCCGGTAGAAGGGCATGTCGTCGAGCTGGTCGCGGTGGGTGTGCAGCCACGTGCCAGCGAGCGCAGAGACGATCGTGCAGAGCGCGACGAGGGTGACGGCGAGGAGGATCGTCTCCCGGTTCATGTGCGCCTCCAGCCGGCTCCGCTTCGACGGCGCCCCGGAGCTGTTCAGCATCACCTACAAGCACAGCACTCTGATATTTAGAATTTGATCGAGAAGCAAAGTAAAAATGGCTGCTGCACAAATTTATATTATATTATTAATACCTTGGTGTCTTTTCCGGTGTAGACGGCGACGCCGATGGCCCAGGCGGTGTTCTTGAGCTCGCAGCCGCGGAGGATGATGTTGGAGGGGCCGAGGGAGACCTTCTTGCCGCCGAGCTCGACGTTGGCGTGGAAGCCGTAGATGTTCCGGTTGGGCCGCTCGCAGCGGATGGTCCCGGCCATGGCGTGCGGCGGCGACGCCTGCGTCTCCTGCCTCGCGTACCGCGTCTTGAGGTTGGACTCCCCGTCGAGGTTGATCGTCTGCACGTAGGCAACGCCCGTGGGGTCGCTCGTCGACAGCACCACCATGTCGCACGGCAGCGTCTCGTTCGCCGACACGCGGACCAGCTCCCCAACCTGAACCTCCCTCCACGGCTTGGGCGCGAACTCGCCGCCGGAGAACACGTAGGCGATGCGGCCGTTCTCGGCCTTGTCGGAGCGGTGGCGGCGCCAATCCTCGTATGCGTCCTTAACGGCGGTGACGCCGAGCACGAAGGCGAGCGGCAGCACGGACGCGACGGGGGAGAAGACGCCGAGCTGGGGGACTTGGTTGAGCCCGGCCAGGATCAAGAAGTAGACGTAGGCCACGCGGTGGAACTGCTCGAACAGGTTCCGGGGGAGGAAGCTCAGGACCGAGTACTTGGCGGTCCGGATCGAGTTGTCCGGGAACCGGACCGGGTGATTCGTCCGCGCCGGGTCGTTCACGTACACGAACCGGGCCTCCTCGTCGGCCAGCTCCCGCTGCGACCCGGCCCGCTCCGAGCTGGACCGCTTGGTCGGGTTCCGCCCGACGTGCCTCGACCCGGACCGCTCTAAAATGGAGCCCGACCGGAGCTCCCCTAGCGGGTCTGGCGCGGTCTTATCGGAGCTGCGGGAGCGGGAGCGGGAGGACCCTGTTCGTTTGGAGTAGGATCTGACGAGAGGGGACGGAATCGGGTCGGGTAGTTTGGGCCATTCGGGGCGGTCCGGTGGATCCGTCGGCGACATCAGCGGGGGCGACGGGACTAACAAAGGCCGGTGCGTGGCCATGATCCGGACGAGCTAATCACAAAGGACAATTTTAGCTGGTTATTAGTTAATTAATAAAGGAATTGATCTTATCGAAGGAAGCTAATTTGGATGGTGTTGTATATGTTTGAGAGAGAGAGAGAGAGAGAGAGAGAGAGAGTTTTTGTAAAAGGAGATTGCGGTGACGGAAAGGATGTAATGGGGAAGGAGGGAAAAGTCATAACAAAGATAAGAAGAAGAGGTTTAAAAAAGTCATCTAAGGCGCTTCTTCTAGAAAGTGGGAGTTAACTGGGAACATCTGGGAACTTTGATGAAGGTACTGGTTTTTATTGGCAGAGCAATCGATGATTCCTCAGGTACGTACCTTAATTAATTAATAATTGAGAGATTTATGTCACTTATTAATTAATTTAGTTTTTTTTATATATATATTTAATTCGCATGTTATTTTTTAAAATCAACCCAATTATTATACTCTGCGCAGATTTGGTCCAAAAAAATATATATCATTATAAATTTTGTTAGGAAGTGCAAGGGTGATCAAAATTAAAAACTATTATTTAAATCATATCTTTGGTCACCACAAAATTTATTCAATAATAGAGTGGGGTCACTCAAAACACACACATTTTATTTTTCTCATAAATTTTCTAAATAAAACGCCAAGTGTTTCCTCATGGTCTTCTAGATGGTCATTAAACGTGGTCAATTTCGACAAACTAACAAATAATCAACTTCAAAAAAAGAAAAAAAAAAAAATATCAAACTAAATAAAATAAATAATCGATGGTGGCTTTCCCTTGCGTTTCCAAATAATCTTTTCCACATGTTTGTGGGCCAAAAAAAGTCCCCTTAAGATCATTCTAAAGTCAATTTTTAACATTATGAATATGAGCTTAATTAGAACTCTCTGCCGTAATACTGTATAATTAAGAACGATATTTTTAATATATTTAATATAAATATATTTGTCAATGTACAAAGTTAGCTCCGTAAATAGTAAAATCTACTTTTAAAACTAATCTTTGTGATTATTAATCTAATATTTGTACAATACGAGATCCTTAACCAATAAAAAACGGGACAACAAGTTGAATTTATTTATTTTTTTAAAAAAAACAGTATGTTGTCATTTCATTCATGACGGAAGTGAACTTAATAACTGGGCAGCCGATTTCTGCAGTAGACAGCCGGGCCCAAAAAAAAAAAAAAAAAAAAAAAAAATACTAGGCATAAAATTTGGTCTAGTTTGATCGGCAAAGCAAGTGAGTCATACTTGTTGTACAATTAAAAACAAGTTGGATTTATGGTGTGAGGGAATTACAGGTTGGTAATACTTGTTGTACAATTAAACAGAGTAGATAAACATCGACGTCGGAGTATTCGTGCAGTTGATCAATCATCTTAGCTTAAGCAAATGAGTCATGCATTTGAGTGCGGAGTTTTTAAAATAAATAATCTAATTTTATCTTAGAGTTTTAATTTAGAACGTATTTGATTTATCATTAAAGAAAAAAATTATTAAAATTCAAAATTGAAATAAAGCAATTTTTTTTTTATTTTCTTGGCACAATTAAAGTATGCCGTTATTGTCCTTATTCGAATATAATTGAATATAATTGATTGACATATCAATTTCACATCATATGCATATAGAATATTGTCACACTGATTAGCTGTGCTTATCCAGAATATTTGTGGATAAAATAGGATCTGGAATTTGCTTAGAACAAAAAAAGAAAAAAAAAAGAAAAAAAAAAAAAAGAAGATGAAGTTACTACAATTCCCAAGTAGTAATTGAGTAATTAGTTTAAACAAAGCAATCATAGTTGTAGATGCATTGTATTTGTCTCTGAGGTGCTACAAACAAGGTGAGTAATTAATTATTAGATTAAAAAAATATGAAAGGCATGCACACATGGCCCCTCAACTATTGGGCAAATTTTTTGCGTGTTTCTTTTGGTTATGGACTTTATCTTCTTCTACTTCTTCTTCTTCTTTTTATTTTTATTTTTATTTTTTTTTTTGCCAATTTGCGTTAAAATATTTCATCGGTTTTATATTTTTATTAAAATAGATAATAATTTTTGCCTTTACCGATTTAATTTAAAATTTTAAAAAATTAATTAAAATACTCTTATTTTTTCTATCGAGATTCATTTTTCTCGCTGTTTCTTTTTCTCCTTTGCAGTTTTGTTTTAAATTTTGGTTGGGCTTCAATGTTGGCTTTAAACTTTCATTAGGGACGGGCCGGGCCTATTCGTCGGGCCCACAAAAAAGGGGCTCAGTACGGCCCAAAATGTCGGGCTGCTACGGCTGCTACAGCATCCGTGCCGTGCTACAGCCCGACCCAAAGCCGTCCGGTCCGATTTACATCCTAACGGAACCGACAAAATAATTTAAAAAGTAAAACCGAATCTGAAATAAATCATTAATTTCTCTTTACAAATTTCTAAACGTATCATATTAAAATCTAAAATCTTAAAGTACAAACTTAAATTTTTATATATTATGTAAAATAAAATTGATTTAGGTATAGATTTGGTTGCAGGATCGGATTTGGATCAAGTACAAATAAAAAGTATATGTCGGACTGTTGTTTTTTATACTTATAACCGAAATCATATTCGTTCAGTAGTAATTAAATCCGTCCTGCTTGAGTTTGGGCTCAAATAAAATCTCGAATATTTTTACGACATCGAACCCGGGGAAAATAAGAAAAAATATAAAAATTATCAATACAATACAAAAAGGCAATTAAAAGGTATGTTCATGGATGGAGGGAAATTGTAAAGCCCGTTGAGAGGGAAAATAAGAAAAAATATAAAGTTTCAAGCTGGAAATAAAGTTAAACAACTAGTTAATTTGCATTTGTTCACTAATATGTTAATTAAATTTTGAATAAATAGTTAAAGCTTTTCAATTATCAAGATGGTTGACAGTTATTCATCGTTATAACTGTTTATGCCTTTTCAAATTTTTTTTTTTTTTTTTTTTTTTTTCGCACCTCGGTTCGCTCGAGACCTAGTTGTCTCATCGTGTAGCTTAGTTCATTACCCAATTGAATGAAGCGGTAGCATCCTATCTTCGTCTCAAAAAAAAAAAAAAATATTACTTTATTTAAAGATAGAATGGAATTACCAGATATAATCAAGTTTAACTATTCGATCCGCTGGTGTATTGACGGGAATAAATTTTACAATATTTTAGAAAAAATTATGTTTTTTTTTTTTTGAATAAACAGAGATATACCCTATTTGAGATTGAAGAAGTGGGATTACACAGAGAGAGAGAGAGAGAGAGAGAGAGAGAGAGAGAGATATACAGTCGTAGCGGTCTTAGCAGAGAAGAACCCTCTAGCTGCCTTAGCCCCCCACTGTGGATTCAACTAGAAAAAAATATGTTATAATTAAAACTTTACCATATTTGCAGAATCGATGCTGCTAAGTGTTTGAAGTATGATGTTTTGGGGTATTATGACATTTTAAATTTGCAACATTCGACCACTAGCTGAAACATTAGTTGAATCAGTAAACCTTAGCCCAGTAATTTAATTTTTTCAGTTTATTATTATTTTTTTATTATCTTTTAAAAATATTTAGATTTTTTAGAATAATTTTTTGAAAAAAAAAGAATATACTATTCAATTTATTTATTTTTAAAATAATAAACAACTAGACTTCCAATTTGAATCTCGACCATCAAAATTTTCAAGTCTTACGTCAGGGACGGTTGAGTCGTTTTTAAAATGTTGACTCGTTTTTGGGTGTGATTTGAGCATCCAAACTGAAATCTTTTTTAAAAAATAAATATATATCTATTCATTCTGATGAAATATTTCAAGCTAGAAATCCGATTACAACAACCACTCGGATATTACAAAGAAGTAAACGAAACGAGAACCGTTCATCATCGGCGGGTGACCGACATTTTGCTCACCTCAGCCATCTCGCCTCGCAAATCACCAAAAAAAAAAAAAAAAAAAAAAACTACCATCATCTCAATAAGGCAATGTGGTTAGTCCAGGGCTAATTCGAAAAGAGAAGCCCCAAATTAATCCGCAACAAAAGCAGAATATTTGGGGCTTTGTCAGACTAATACTGGGGAGATGATTGTCGCTGGCGCTGATCAGAATTGCCCTCCGGAGAAGGTCTGCCCGAAGCTCCAGCCTGCGGGTGCGACGTCCATTGAGGTGACAGTCTGGCCGTCGCTGGTGGTCACCATGAAGGAGAGGGCCTGTCCAGTCAGGTCGCCGTTGCTCTGCCAGTTCGCGCCCCAGTTCCTGCTCATCGCCTGCCAGCCGGTGCTCGACCCCTTGATGGACACCGCCGTCACGTCCCCCGCGCCCCCTACGTTCGTGATCAGCACCAGATTGAAGTAGTCGTGCCCGTTGATCGTGAACCGGATCCCTCCCTGCTTGACGCACGACACCCTGCACTCAGCAATATTTTTCTTATACATACATAATTCCGTACGTCTTTTCCAAACGCAATTCAACATTTCAGATTTTCAAATTGATTTTTAATTGCTTGCTTTTTTTTTTTTTTTTGTGACCTTCTGTATTGGACGGGGACGATGCCGGCACGATACTGGGCGATGAGCTGGAAGACCGGCTGCGAGAGATCGAAGTGCTGCAGTGGGGGGTTGCACCAGCCGCCGTCGTCGTTCGCGAGGGCGTAGTTCGGGGGGCAGAAGTTGGTCGCGGTGACGATGATCGACCCCGACAGACACCAGCTGCTGTCGCCGGCGCACGTGATCTCGAAGCACGCTCCGCAGCTCTGCCCGCTGTTGAATAGAGCAGTGCTCAGCGCCGCGGTGTTCGTCCCGTATCCCTGGCTGTATAAGTTTTCGTACCCACAAGCACCTCCTGCAAACAGTCAAAAATATTTAGAAAACCAACTCAGAAATATATATACATATATATTATTGTTATTATTATTATTTTCTTGTGCTTACCCATTGTTCCGGAAGCATCACCGCCACCATAGAAGGTTGCATGAGCATTTGTCCAGGCGCTGCTGTAGCCAGCATCTGCATTGGCTGCTTTAAAAGTGGTGAGAAGCACGAACATGAAGAGCCTAAAAACCTCCATGGGGAGAGCTTTGATAGGCCGCAGAGGAGGAGAATGCGATGGGGAGGAGGTGATGAGGATGGTGCAAGGAAGGAGAGGAGTATTTATAGATGTGGAGTGAAGGGTTTTTGGGGAATTGAAAAGGATGAAAATAACTAGGAAAATGGGCAAGTGAACCAGTGGGAAAAGAAAAAAAAAAAAAAGAAAGAAAAAAGTACATATAATAATATCTATATAACTAATTGATACTTAAGCGTGTTTCACCTTGCTGCCATATATTTACAAATTAAAAATATATTTAAATTTTTATTTTTTAATAATATATTTAAAAGATTAATAAGTTAAATTATATAAAATTAATAAATTGAATGGTGCTATATTTCACAATAAATCTAGCTACAAGAGATCCAATTAATAATAGATCTAACTTTCAGATGAATTAAAACATGTCAAAATTCAAAATTTAAATTTTAAATTTATATTCAAATATGTCAGCAGTTGCTAGCTACAAGTAATTTAAAATTTAAAATTTTTATATAAACTTAAATTTTAAATTATTTTAAAATAAAATTCAGTAAAAATTATTATTCGAAAACAGTAATAAAATTTTTTTTATCAAACAATTTTACAAAATTATTTCAAAAAAAATATTTTTTATCTAAACTCAGAAAACATTTTACAGTTGTTAATCACAATTAATTATATACAAATTAATTTTTTGAGAATTTAAGACAAATGTGAACTAAATTGTTCAGCTACCAATAACTAAAAACACAATCTTTTCTTTCTTGTTGTTTTTCATGTTTGCGAATTTTAGTATCAATTTTAGTTGATAATTATAAGTGAAATAAGGCTTCTTTTTTTTTCTTTGTTTTTTTTTCCTGTTACTTTAATTAAGTTCAATGAATCTTATCTATTCATAGCAAAAAGTAGGGTGCATCTTAATTAGCAACAACCTTTTTGGTCGGCTACATATTTTACACCTCCCCTTTTTAATTAATTACTATCTATTAGTGACAGTTAAATTGGTTGGCTTTTTCTTCTTACTTATTCTATGTTAACTGTTGCATGTATTAATATAATAACATATATACTCTTGGTTCAGCTTATAGTCCCGTTCAATAGAACTTTAGTTAATTATTAGTGTATTATTATTTAATTATGGGGTCTTGACATTTTGTAACTACCGCATCTTTCCATGCACATGGGTTATAATTAAGCTCTTTATTTGACTTTAGCAAATTTAATTATTTTTTTAAAATTTTTCTCTCTTGGGAATCGATTCTTGATCTTTACAATCACCCTTGAGATTAGGGTTTGTGTTTATAGATTAATATATTGTTTTTTTTTTTTTTTTGACCTCAAATTATGGATCAAGCAAATTCAGTATAATACTGCATGCATGTGATGCACTAAATATATTACTTAATATAAGAAGATATAATCTTCTTGTTTATAACAATAAGTTCTTTCGACATTAAGGCCCCGTTTGTTTTTGGAACGGAACCGGGAATAGCGGGGATATCCCCCTTATTCTCCCAAACGCTCTGGAACCGTCTGGTATTGCTTATCCCAGAACAAAGAGAATAGCTGGTATAACAAATCCCACATTAATATTTTACTATTAAATTTGTTACCATACTACCCTTTTTTCTCCTTTATCTCATCCCAACATATTATTTTAATAAAAACTCTCTCCTCACTCTCTCTCCTCTTCCCTCCTTTCTCTCTTCCCAATACACTCTCATCATCACAAATCCCTCTCTCCTCTCTCTCTTTTCCTTCATCCCACATCCTTTCTCTCTTCCCAATACACTCTCATCATCACAAATTAATATTATAAAATTTTAAATTTATTATTTAAAATAAATATTATAAAATTTATTATTTAAAATAAATATTATAAAATTTTAAATCTTAAAATTAAAATATTGAAATTTTATATTTTAAATTTAAATTTTAATTTGAAAAAATAAAATATTAAATTAAATATATTTTTTTAAATAATATAATTTAATTATGATTATAATTTTATTTCTATTTTTTTAAACTATTAATCCATTAATTAAAACGAAATAATTAGATTTTAACAACTTTTATCACAATTTTTTAAACCATTAATCCATTAATTTTAATTTGAAAAAGTTAACATTAAATTAAATGTAAATTTTTTAAATAATACATTTTAATTATGATTATAAATTTATTTTTATTTTTTTAAACCAATAATTAATTAATTAAAATGAGAAAAACGAGTTTAGCAAATTTTAATGACATAATAAAGCTCGTGGGTACAAATTTACAAATATTTATCAAATATACGAATTTTGTGAATTTTAAAAAAAATTAAAGTTAAAAATTAATTTTTTAAAATTAAAATTATATAATTGTATCTTCAAATTAAAATGTTGAAATTTTATATTTTAAATTTCAATTTTAAGTTGAAAAAATTAAATATTAAATTAAATGTATTATTTTTAAATTATATATTTTAATTACGATTATAATTTTACTTTTAATTTTTTAAACTATTAATCCATTAATTAAAACAAGAAAAACGAGTTTACAATATTTTAATGACATAATAAAGCTCGTGGGCGAAAATTTACAAATATTTAGCAAATATATAAATTTTGCGAAATTTTAAAAAGGTATTTTGTTAAAAATTAATTATTTAAAATTAATATTATAAAATTGTAAATTTTCAAATTAAAATGTTGAAATTTTATATTTTAAATTTAAATTTTAAGTTGAAAAAATTAAATAATAAATTAAATGTATTATTTTTAAATTATATATTTTAATTACGATTATAATTTTACTTTTATTTTTTTAAACTATTAATCCATTAATTAAAACGAACTAATCAATTTTTAACAACTTTTATCACATAATAACTCTTGGGGGCAAAAAGGTAATTTACCCATCTTATCCTCTTTATCCCTCCTATTCCTCATTATTAAACCAAACACGAATTGCCTTATCCCTGGAACTATCCCAAACGAGTTTAAGCTCTAATTCCGTACTTTATCCTTATCCCCAGAATAGCCAATTCCAGCCTATCCCGATTCCAAACGCAGCCTAAGTCTTTATTAAATTTATTATTTATTAAATAAAATAAAATGCACGAATTTTAAAATAATGTGAAGCAAATTAACTAAATAGTTTCACACAAAGGACTATTTCAGTAAATTATCATACCAATTAAATATTTCTGATTTATTATATTAATAAACCGTGGCAGAGTTTATAAGTAATAATATTACTAAATCAAAATACTTGTTTTGCGAAAATTGCACAACCATTTTTAATGTACAAAAACAAACATTTCTATATATATTCCTTGAAGTTTGAACTCTGCAACATAATTAATGGCGTAAATTTCGTTCTCTTTGGTTTTTTTTTTTTTTTTTAATCTTTTCTGTTGCATGTTTTCAGTGACCTCTTTTCACTTTAACTATTTACGAGGTGTAATAAATAGTCACTTAACACTTTTTTTTTTTTTTTTTTTTTTTTTTTTTGAACTCTGAACTCCCTTAATATAACTTTGTAGCCAAAAGGAAGTAGTCAAATCAAATAGATGCTGGTTTTTATAATAAGTCCTTCATTTCATTTTCTCATTCCCATGTTAATTACCACAAGTACAATTACCCATTAATGTTATGGTCAAAGATCCCCCAAATTTATTGACCACTAGTTATCTTAGATTTTCACTGCTGTAAAAAATAGTAATGATAATTACTGATTTTTTTTTTCTATATTTATATTAATTTTTAAAATTTTCTTTTTAAAGAGTTGCAGCTTGGAAGGGCATTTAATTCTTGATTTTGTAAAACAAAACAAAAAATATAATAAAAAAATAAAATAGAATTAGTGTTAACATAATTAGTGCATTAATTTGTAATCCAAAAAAGTTTCTAAATTCCTCTTCTCTTCCCTTCTCTTCTCTTCTCTTTATGAATTTTTGAACTCATGTTTTGATATCTCATGTGTCCCTTCATCTATTCCTAAAGATAACTCTAAAGATAATGTATAATATTTTAGTTCTATTGAGGAGCTCAAAATTTAGAGATTATTATTCATGTTATTATAGTAGTTCAGAGAAGAGGAAGATCATCACATGGCCTCACATGGGTAAGTTGGGAAAAGATAAAGAAGATCTCTAAAAAGGACAAGCTTCCATATACATATTATATCTTAAGCCTACTTAAGGTCCAACCTACCAGCAATTGGTTTGGCTCTTCTTCTATTTATTTATTTTTTTTTTATTTTTTATTTTTACGGCTATAATTTTTAATAAAATATTTTATCAGAAAGATAAAATGGTATTTTTAATTTTCAACAAAAATTTAGTCCCAAGATTTAGTATAGGATCAATTATATATATATTCTTGAAAATTTTTCAACTCTCTTACTCCCCTACAAAATTTTTTTTTAAGATAAGAACATTTTGTAGACGTCGGTTGAGGAAAGCGTTTCCAAGTATTTTTATAATATAATAAATATCGAGACTTCAAAAAATATCAGTTATATAAATTTTTTATTGTATGAAATTAATTTATTAAATAATAAATTTTATTATTATTTTTAATTTTTTGATATTTTAAAACCTCAGAATTTTAAAAAAATCTTGATACTTTAAAACGTCAGAAGATATTTTACCAACGCTTGGCATAAGCGTCGGTATATACGTGCCGATTCTTCATTTGCCTACGTTTTAACCGACATTTTTAAATACGTGACGTTTTTAAGTATCATTAAATATAAAAAAAAAAGTATCGTTAAATATTTTTTTTTTTTGTAATGTTTTAATATTAAAAATACCTTTTTAAAGTTTCAAATTCAGTTATCTCTATAAAATTTTTATTTTATTTTTTAAAATATACTCTTCTCTATAAAATTTTTATTTTATTTTTTAAAATATACTCTTCTATATATATCGTCATTAATTTTTTCTTATTTATTCTTATTTTAGAAAAAAAAAATACTTTAACTTTTTATCTTTTCAAATATAATTTTTTTTGTCATCATCAATTTTTTTTTATAAAATATTTTTGAAGTATTTAATTAGAAATATATAGATATTATCTCTTTTAATACTTTTATTATAACACTATTTAGGCTGCCAAATATCACCAAAATATTTTATCTCAGGGTTGGCGAGGGTGGCAAATCCGAAACCAACTCGATAACACGAAAGTGTCAGTGAAACATGACAAATGATAAAAGTAAAAAATAAAAGTAAATTATATTTTATATAAATAGTTTAAAAAAATATTAAATAAAATTACTAACATAATTATCAAACAGTGAAAAATATTAATTACCGTAAAAACTTTTCAGTGAGAGAGAAAAATAAGATGTTATTTGCTTTATTATTTTTTCTAAAAATAAATTTATACAGAAATATGAAGCAACTAGCCGGCTGAAAATAAATTTACATTATTTTTTTTTTGAAATAAATTTATATAAAAATATAAAATAATTAGATTTTGAATTTACCACTTATACTAGAAATAATTAGTGTTATACAAAAAAAATTTAATAATTTATATATATTGAGCCAATACAAACACCAGTTGCCATAATATTTTGAAGAGCAACCCTATCTAGAGTATATACTATTTAAAAATTATCAATTCACTATTTATAGCATCAATTTTTTTATATTTTTATTAAAAATTATTTAGAGTCCTTATAATCTTTTGCGGTGTACAAATAGTATTTTTTTAATTTTGAAACTACATATTAATTACTGTTGAAATATATATTAAAAATATTATTTTTTTAATAATTTAAATTTTTATAATATAAATAATTATTTTATATAACTTTATATGATATGATAGTTGAAAATTTTGAATTAAAATTCAAATATTGAGTCCATCGATCATATAACTTGACAATATTACCTTTCAAAAACTCTCCTGCAACTTTTGGACTCAGTCAGCAGCAGTACGCAGAAGCACATGGGGAGGGGGGGTAATACTGCAGGTGCTGATCAGGTCGATGTATGAACCATGTGCGGCCCATCGGAAGAAGCGCTTCTTCACAAAAGGTGACGGAATGGTGGCAGTTGGTCTACCCACGGCTCTCTCTCTCGTCAGTGCTAGCTACTGCTGCTAGCCTGCTATTGGGACTCTCGTTCGTACGTGAGTGCATAAAACGTGTTAAGAAGAAGGTTTAATAATTTTTTGGTTCGGTGGGAAAAAGTGCTTGTACCTGCACTGGAGCAGATTTGGTATCTGAATGCGGACCAAAAGATTCAGCCGTGAGTTCCTGGTTTAAGCTTAAATTTGAGTCTCCTGTACGTGCTCTCTCTCTCTCTCTCTCTCTCTCTCTCTCTCTCTCTCTCCTGTTAATATTACGAAACATGCTTAATAAATTAAATTAAAAGCTTAAGGAATATGTCCTCGAGTTTTATTAGAGGTGTAGTACATAGGATGTGCATGTACATTGTGTAATATTAATTTCGCAACTAAATAAGTACTTAAAATTCAAGGGCCTTTCAATTAAATGCCCACTGCATGCTTTTGCCGTGTTTGGAAATGGTTTTTTTTTTTTTTTTTTTTTTTACTTTGAAAATATATATAGATTTGTGTACAATATATTTTAGAATTTGGTAAAAAAAAATAATTGCGTTCGGCTTTGAATTTTTTTTTTTTTACGGATTCGATTTTAGTTATGAATTTTTAAAACCCAACGATTTTAGATTCGAGTTTCAATTTCGATAGTAAGGCCCGCAGCGAATGTCATCTGTTGACTTTTCTAATCTACACTTCTGTATGCATGCCTATGCATGAAAAAATTAGAATTTTGAAATAAAAGTAATACTATTTATACACATATTACTTAGATATGTGTCTTATATTTTATTCAGAGACTACAAATTTTTCACTAATTTTATTTACTTCATTTCAATATTAAAAAAAAAAAAAAAAAAAAAAAAAAAGTTCGGTGCACTTTAAGATTAAAGAGGTATAAAAAATTTCACTGATATATAGGTGCGCACCCACTAACAACACCATTTAAAAAGTGAACTTAGTAAACAAACATTGAGGCTATCTGCTAAGCATTAGTAATAGGTTCAATAATAATAGCAAGACAAAATAAGACCAATACTGCTACTACAGATACTCCCCAATTATTAATGCTTCCGCAAATTCATGTAACCCATTAAAATACGTAAATAAATCAATCAAAAATTTGTGCATCATAGGTGTCGATATACCAACAAGATAATGAAAACCACATTGTGGGGTATCCAAAGCATCTCTTAAAGAAAAGACTTAGCCTAACTCGCACTCTGCGAAATTCATACATGACTTGTTCAAAGCACATAATAAATCACTCACAGAACACAGTATAAATGAAGGAATGCAATGTTATAAGAGCAACATTACATTACCAGCTACAGTGCATATGGTGGAAGCCACTTCCCCACAAAAAAAAAAAAAAAGAATCTGTAGCTACCAGTAAATACGTAGAAAATAAACAGCCCAAAATAAGCTAGTTTTTTAGTGTGTTTACAGCTAAAATTTCAGCTTCTATAGTAAGCTATACAAGGACTTTCTACTAGTGGACTCTCCCAAAATACAAAGACCACAACCCAATTAGATGCGTTCTCGATGTCATCAATTCCGCCTATTATCTGTGACTAGCGAGAGCTCGACGGCCCAGATTGATCGCGGCGCTCTTGAACAAACGAAGACGACGACGATGAAGATGCCCCGGACTTTTTGAAAACTTTCGCGCCGAAGATATCCTTCCCCATCTTCCCTCTGAACGAAAACTGCTTCCTGAAATGGCTTCTCAGTAGCGAACCTCTGCGCCGTGGTGGCAACTGGAGAGAGTGGTTCCTCTTGAGCTCGTCCTCGTTCTGAGTAGAGTCCATATTGCTGCTACCGCCGCCGCTGCTAGCGGAGGCGACATTGATTCCTTGGCTTTTCCGAACAGCTCTTAAAGCCACCTGAAGCGGCTCTGAGAACGATCCCGGCCCATCCTCCTTAGCTTCTCTCAAACATAAAGGGCACGGAGGGTCTTGAATCTGGCCTTTTGGAGTAGTTTCTTCCAAGCAATCTGCATGGAAAACATGTTTGCAAGAAAGGACCCCAGCTATCGGCATATCGTTGCTTCTAATTATCCTGTTCGAGCTCCAAGGGGACTTTTGCCACAGTAGTCTCTCACACAACCCACATTTCTGAAATCTAGTCGGATTATTAGGCCATCTTTGAGATTCTACACTGATATGATCAGTAATGTCGATGTCATCTCCATCGTACCCAAAATCATAACTGCTTGCGTTGCTCCACCGAAATCCTTCGCGACTCGAACTGGGATTCGGTTCAGGAGAAGCCTCCATCTTTTGATGTTTGGTCAGGGCTCTGTGGAATTTGAGCTCCGGGCTCATCATGTGATCGAGCCAGGCGGGCGAGGCCCGGCTATCATCTCCAGGTGTTGCCCTGCCACCATTACTAGTTTCTGGTAGGCCAGAGGCTTCAGGTTCAGAAACAGGGTTGCGGAAAACGAGTGGGTAAACGGGTTTGGACATGAATGAGCGCCTGCCTGAGTAATTGCGAGGGGGGAATAAGATCGGGTGCTTGCTACTGGAGGCCCATCGGCCAGATTCTGAGAACGGGGATGCGGAACCAAAACTGTTTACAGAGGTGTAACGCCTCTGCTAGAAAGAAGAAAATGAGGAGTTTATAATCAGCATTTTTTTTAAAAAAAAAAATAGTAATTCATAAATGAATGGCAGAAGATACTTTACCTCGCTAGTCCGAGGATACATGTAACCCTCAGGCCTTGCTCCTGATCAGATGGAAGAATCTGAAGATTAGATCAACAAAGAATTGCTAGGATTGCAATATAGATTGAAGCTTTTTTCCTATCATGCTAAAAGTAATATTCATGGATTCTTTGTAATATATTTGTATTAATGTTCTACCACATAGAAAATGCTACAATATATATCCATTCATCATTCACCATTTAAATGGGGTTACTCTTATTCTTTCAAAAATCTACCACACTGATTCTCAAGGAAACAAGAAAAATGAATAAGAATTTTGTACTTAATTCAAAGCTATTCCCAAAAGACACTTGCTGATATCATGGAGAATATACCCAAATTACTTCCAGGGAATGATATTAATAATAGGGCATTACAAATAAATTACATTAGCCATCTAAGAAGTTCATCTGTCTTAGTTTCCCCTTTGCAGATGAAACCCACTAGAAGCAATTATGTTTCTTCTTTGTCTAGATCCTTCCCATTTTTGGGGTGGCTTACATGGATCCTAAGGCACAACAGGCTAGACAAAGAAGAAACATACTTGCGTCTAGTGGGTTTCATCTGCAAGGAACTACTAAGACAGATGAACTTCTTAGATGTCTAATGTAATTTATTCGTGATGCCCTAATGTCACTCCTTAAAACTAATTTGGGTACATTTTTTGTGGTATCAACTATTTTTTCTGGGACGGTAGGATGGAACACGAATTCTAGATGAATGTTAGTATGTTAATTATTCAGCTAAACGACTTAACTACTATTAGGACTTAGAAATCCATCTAATAGCAACTGTGTACAATTCCAATGAAAAGAAACCAAATATCTACAATATATAAATCTAATTTCAACCATCATAATATTTTGAAGTTGTTTATAGTTTCTCAATACTTTAATCAATATAAGGAGATTGATTCCACTAGTATGGGATAGAGGATGAATTCAGTTGAGGCATTTAATACAAGGCCATAAATTGTTGGCCTAACTTCTTAACCTCCAAAATAGTTTTAAATTCTCAGGTTATCTCCAAATGCTTCATAGTCCTACATGTTGGTGTCCTGTCTCCAAAACACAATCAACACGGAGAGTGATTACAATAAAAACACAGTTCCTCTTAACAAAAGAAAAAAGAACAAAAAAAGAAAAACAAAGTCACTCAGAGTCAGTTAAGCCTGGAAAGCTTCCATATAAGGCATCTTATGAAGAATTAGGAATTTTTGTAACGCAAGTGCACCCCTTCTATTATTTTTCTTACACTTATAGCCCAGTGTTTGAATTATGAGTCAAAATATTTTTCACCCCTTTATCAACATCATAACTTTCCTTGGCAAAGTGAATTCCAAGAACGTTCATGATCTCTCTTCTTAATGTTCAGGACATGAGTTGTTTGAGTTTCTACCCTTTCTTGATGTACTACAGCTGATGGATATAACAGATAAAAAAAATCTCAGCATCAAAATGGTAGCAAAATGATGCAATTATGAAGTAGATATTTAACAGAATGGTATTAACTTCTAACCAAACTCAGGAGTCAATCCAACGACCAACGTTCTCACAATAGGTAAATAGATATTCTTATTACTATTTATATGCAAGTATAGGCCTGGAAATTATGTTGCCCTAATAAAAGATTTTCACAACATGACCTAACCATTTTTATGTTATAACTACTAAGAAGTTAAAACAAATTGCAGGAATAAAATTACACAAAGTATCCCCACATACCAAAAGACCATCAATGTTAATGCAGGAACAGCTTATACTAGCCATAATACATCCTAAAACAGAACAGTTACACTGAAGTAGCAATAGTAGTATACCATAAGAACTGGTAATAAGCAAAGATCAGTCTCAAGCCTCAAATAAAGGGAGAGGAGAACATGGTTGATGCGAAAAAAAAATTGTTAAGAAGGAAGTTTTGTTCAGCTCCAAAAATTAGACCGCCACCTTTCTGGCTGGAACTAATATGAACAAAATCATCCTTAAAGTCGCTAAATGCGTACGGAGATATTAGGGGAGAAGCCATTGCTCATGTTGTTTGGGATTCATGCGGAACTTTAGTGAAATATAAAAATAACATCAGACAAAAGCATACATTATCTGAAGCATTTCCAGCATATTGCTAAAATATTAACAAATTACCTCCTGCTGGAGTAGAAAACTCTCCAAGATCGAATCTTCGAACAGACGGAGTCCACCGAGTGGCCTGAAGATTGTCAGATGGGCTTCCTAAATAAGAGAGTGCCCCGTCAGAAACAGAATGATGATGATTCTGGAACTGATCGCTGCCGAACCCACTTATGCTTCCTTTGCTATGTGACGATACAGATGACCCATATAAAGGAGCATCATGGATTCTACTAGGTAATCCATCCGACTGGTACCGGCAGTCCCATCTCCTCGAAATTGGAGGAGAAAAGCTCGAATTCATTCGCCAATGAGGTTCACTAGGATCCATAGAATAGTCTCTACTGGCTTGATTGGATTTTGTTCCATGTGGCCCGGCGGCCACACAACATAGAGCACCCGTCTTAGCTATTTTTGTATTATTACAGGAAATTTCAACAAAGTTAGCAATTGCAATCAGCACTAGTAAATTTCTCCCAATCACCGATCAAACAAAGGAAGGTGATGCATCTAGATAATGGTGTCACCTGCAAATTGAAGAGAGATTAGAAGTCACACTAAAATCAGTTTTCAACATAAAGATATGGAAAAAGAAAAGTAGAGCTTTAGTTTGTCTGTATTACCTGCTTATTTCTTTAAGATTCATTCGCCGATCTTTAACCCTCTACACAGGTATGTATTTCCACCAAACAAGCTAGCTTGAATATCCTATCAATGAACAGGACGGCATCTGCAGGACAAAATACTCCGATTACTTGTACGATTTTAGATACAATCAAGCAAATATAGACAAAATCTATAACGACGACAATAAACCTCTGGCATGTCCCTCTTAAGTTCCTCAAAGAAGATCATTCGACCCTGATGACAAATAAATGAACAACTAAGAAAGTACTACTATATACCTAATTCTGATGAAGCTAGTGTAATGTTTGGCATAAATGTAAACTATAACAAGCAATAAAATGGCTACTCATACACATTTAAGTTGATTATATTATATAGAATACCCATCAATTCTATATATGAAACGGATAGGAAAGTTTCTATTTGTAGGATCTCAATATATACGATGTTATACACCTTTCATACACGAAACCCAGGTTATACATTGAACAAAGTTTATCTAAGTTATTATGGTGGCTTAGCATGTCAATACGCCCAAAATCATAAGAAAAGAACAACATAATCCAACAAGAACAACATGTGTAAACCACAAAGCTGCAATTTTTTAACAAGATCAAGCAGGAAAAACCGCATTTTCATGGGAGAAAAAACGGGAAATTGGATGATGAAGCTACAAAACAAAAGAAATCAAATCAACACCCACGGAATAGTATAAAATCCCCAGCAAAATTCGAAAAGTACGAAGCTTTTACGAGGAGGCGGGGAGGTGAGTACCTGATCGAGATCTGGGCCTCCGAGGGGCGAAAATTTAGGGCAAAAACGGGTGGAAAAGAGGGCAAAAAGTGCCGAGCTTTCGCGATAAGAGCCCTAGGAAAAGGGAGAAGGGAAACAACTCTCTCTCTCTCTCCTCTCTCCTCTCTCTCGCTTTCTCTCTCTACGGAAATAGCCAAAAAAAACAAAAACAAAAAACACCACTTACCCCACTTTAGATTCTCGTCGTATATGCGTAGAAAAATACTTCTTCTACGCCCCAAAAAAAAATATAGATTTTACATTCTATTTATTTTAAAATAAAATAAATTTTATTAATTTTTTTAAAATAATTAGTAAATAAAATTTTATTTTATAATAAATGAGATATGTATTATACATTCAATTTTGAATATACGTATGAGAAAAATGGCAAAAGTGTATAATGACCCCCTCATCTATACATACACGCATACATAGAAGAAAAAAAAATGGTGAAAGTGTGTAATGGTCCTTCAACTGTATGAAAATACTAACAAATACTCATGATACATTTCAAGATAAATACTTTTTATACACCTCATTTGGAGGTTGTGATAGAATAAATTTCATTAATTACTTTGAAGTAACAAATAGAAAACTCTTTATCTTAAGATGATCAAAATATACATCAAATATCTCAAATAGGATGAATGAATAGTATTACTTATATTCCAAATGATAAAAATGTGTAGCGATCTTTTCAACTATAAATATTTCAGAACTTAAGAATTTTATTTTTTATGCATGTTTAATGACTTGAATTAAATCTAATATTAATTAAAAACTGGTTACTCCCTTTTAGGGAAATTCAGTATAAAAAAATTAAATAAAAGTCTCAATTAAAAAAGAAAAAAGTGGGGGTATATTTTAGTATTGTCCATTGTTGAGGTAGTTTCTATACATTTTTGCCTACTTAGCGATGGCGATGGACACGTGTTTTCCACGTGGCGTATAGAGTACCATTTCGCCAACTCGATCTCACGGTCCAGGTTAAAACTTAAAATGAGAGAAACTATTGCGTGCACCGCAGTGCGTACACCGGGTTCTCCAGTATTTACGGTTAATAAAAAGGATCATAAAAAATCTAAATTTAAATATTAGATATGATTACGTTTAAAGATATAAATTTTGTTTAACATTTTTTTTAGGAAATAAATAGAAATTTGTTTAGGAAAAATAAAAATAGGATCTTGGTCTTTGGAATGGGACCAGGGCAATTGAAGAGGAAAATTAAAGACCCGGTGTATGCACAGGGTTCATGCAAAAATTTTGTGTGTGAGAGGTGGTCCAAATGTGGGGCCCACCGAAAGTACTTGGGAACGAACAGTGGGAGTACGCGCGGAGCGTAATCATCGGTGTAACGGTTACACACCGCTGCCGTGATTTAAGAGGATGAATGGTGGGCCCCACAGACCGTGGGTCCCACTTGTCAGCGACAAGACCGCTGTGTATAACCGTTACACTTGAAAAAATCTACTCCGTGGTCGGATCATGTCCCATCATGGAGAAGCTCTGATTGGTGCTTTAAGATTCGGGCTAGATTTTGAACGGAGCATGAGGGCTAGGTATTTGCGTCCGCAAACGAGCCCAAAATGATGAGGCACGTTGGTACGAGTACTCGAAAACGTACCCTCAAATTTATTGAAGCTTCAATATTTAGCTTCAATAAATCAAAAGGGGGGATTATCTTTAGAGAAAGAATTTAAACTTAATTAAATTTAATAAATTTATCTGTCAACATAAAAATAACATAGGTAATAATCTCATTTATTTTTTATATTTTATATTGCTATATATATAAGATGAGCTTGAGGGTATAATAACAAATTATTTGCCAAATTAATAATAATGTGTGTAACCTTTTTTTAAAATTGTAAAATTGATTGTAGACATGTTCTGTATTTAAATTGTGTCCTCTCATAAATAGTTGGGGCATTATTGTTGTTGTTGATGACTACATTTATCATTTTTATTATTATTATTATTATTATTAGTATTATTAGTATTATTGTGGTTTCATGAATATGAGTAGTTAGGAATGGTGAGCTTGTTTGGCATCATATCTCCTTGATTGGTGATTATTATATTTGTCAAATTTTTGTGATGGTTAGGCATTATCTAAAGTAAGATTTAAAAAATAAAAGAGAGGTTTTTATTTTTATAACTCAGTCATGGAGTTTATTTTTCTCCTTTTCTTATTTTATGGGATTGTATGTCAAATATTTGATGGGTACCTTTTAGGGGAATAAAAAAAGAAAAATAAAATTAGCTTGATGGGCCAGTTTAAGGTCATTATCTCAATAATGTTGATGTGATTTCTATAAATTTTCCTTTTAGAAAAATGTAGGAAATTATTTGCCTCATTTATTTTTTTTAAAATAAACTAAATTAAAAATATAAAATAATTATATTTTTAATTTGAAATCTTACCCACTATTAATTTTTTTAACCAAATATTAAAAAAAAGTAATGTGCTGTCTGTTTGGTTCAAATTTTTATGAATAATTTTTATTAAAAATATAAAATAATTAGATTTTAAATTTGAAACATCTAGTACCAATAATTAAATTATTAACCACATACAATAGGTACAATTTATATATAAAAAATTATTAACTGACTTACTGTATCGAGCTCTTTCTTTGAAACCTCAAGGCCCGTTTGGTAATGGGTTAAGATAGAACTAACTAATCCTGGGATAAGTATAAAGTACGGAACTAGGGTAAAAAAACGTTTGGGATGGTTCAAGGGATAAGAGATTTTATATTTGGTATGAGAATGAAAAATATGAAAAATAAAAAGATTAGGTTGGGATAATTTACCTTTTTGCCCTCAAGATTTAATATGTGATAAAAGTTGTTAAAATCTAATTAGTTCGTTTTAATTAATGGATTAAAGCTTTAAAAAAATTAAGATAAAATCAAAATGATAATCAAATTATATTTTTTAAAATAATATTTAATTTAACATTTTATTTTCTCAAATTAAATTTAAAATTTTAAATATAAAATTTCGACATTTAAATTTTAAAATTTAAAATTTTATAATATTAATTTTAAATTATAATTTTAAACATAAATTTTTTTAATTTTTAAATAATAACTTTTACTTTTTTCGTTTTAATTAATGGATTAAAGCCTTACAAAAATTAAGATAAAATTAAAATCAAAATCAAAATCAAAATCAAAATCAAATTTTAAATTATATTTTATGAAAATAATATTTAATTTAATATTTTATTTGTTTAAATTAATGTTAAAATTTTGAATATAAAATTTCAAAATTTAAAGCCTTACAAAAATTATGATAAAATCAAAATCAAAATAAAATTTCTAAAATTTTGAAAATAATATTTAATATAACATCCAATTAAATTAAAGAGAGAGAGAGATGAGAGAAAGGAATTTGCGATGATGAGAGTGTATTGGGAAGAAGGAAAAGAGAGAGAGGAGATAGATGAATTTGTGATGATGAGACTGTATTGGGAAGAGAGAAAGGAGGGGAGGAGGGATAGTTTGGTAAAAAAAAATTATAAAATAATAGGTAAGAACTGTTGTTCCAGCTTATTCTGTTTGTACTGAAACTACTGTACCGAATAATTTTTAGTGCGTTTGGTAGAATAAAGCCCTTATTCCTTATTCTAGTCCCATTCCAAACGGGCCCAAATGTGTGCATAAATATATAAGTCACCGTGTGTGTCTCTCTCTCTCTCTCTCTCTCTCTCTCTATATATATATAGTTTATATATTTTGAAAAATATAAGTTTATTTATATTTATAAATTTTTTATTATAAAATTTGTATTGAAATTTATGTAATTGTAATTTTTTTCTCTCTATCCTTATATAACTTTATGATAACAAAAATTCTAATACAAATTTTATGATAAAAAATTTACAAATATAAATGAGCTTAACTTTTGAAAGTATATAAGCTCTGTTATATATATATATATATATATATATATATATATAATAAATCCTATTAATCCATTTATGGAACTAGATGACAACAAATATACAATCATAACTTAAAAAACACTCAGTTATAATCAGTCTTTCTCCCATTCAACAACAATCTACTAGTTCCAAGTTGTTATTTATTATTATTATTATTATCATTCATGTAACTTGGTATTTGGACTACATATTTCATCGAATAAAAATGAATGTAAAATAGTGGTTTCATTTAAAATATAGACCATTTCATAATTCTGATGTACTTATTAAGATATGGACCTATGAAGCAAGTGATTGAGCACACACAAGGCCCAATTGAGCTTGGATTTTGGGTTGATTTCATATTATATTAGGGCTCTTGTATATCCTTCTTTAGCTTCTGTTTGGTTGGGGTACAAGGGGGGATATCCCCCCCTTGTACCCAAACATAATGGAACGGGGGGATTCCTATCCCCCCTTTTTCCCACCTTGTTCGGTACAACCCCGAACAAAGTATCCCCCCCTGGTACAAAAAAAAAATAAAAATTCCTCTCTTTACCCTCAGCTCTCTCTCTCTCTCACTTCCATTATAACCCTTTTCATTCTCTCTCCTCCATTATCACCTTCTTCAGCTACCTCTTCTTCTCCCCTTAGCTGAGCTTAGCTTCTCCTTCGTCCTCGCCGCCGCTCGCCCTCTCGTTCGCCCAATCTTTGCCCCTCGGTGCCCCCCCTTGTGCCCTCTCGTTCGCCCACTCTCTTTAGATAATTATCACTGAATTTATATACAATTATATTTTTTAATTAATAGATAAGTACAATAAATATTAAATAGTACAAAATTAATATTAAAACAAATTAATTTGCAGTACATTTAACACTATTTAACACAAAAAATTGAATTTTTTTAATTATATATCTTACAAGAAATATTTATTATTATTTTTATATCAAATTAATAATTTTTTACATCACAGAAATTAACACTAATTTAATATATTATCTAATTAATTAAATCATATTTATTACAAATAACATAATTAAAAAGTTATAATACATTATTTATTTACCAACTTTTACCCATACATAAAAATGTCAAAGGGCATTTACGTCTTTTTACTCAAAAGTCAACTATTTATCCCTCTTATTCTTCATTCGCAATCAAACACTATTTTTCTTATACTGGTACAAACCTATATCCCAACCAAACACTATTTTTACTTTATCCTACCTTATACTCAATTTTATACTTGTACCTGGTACTACTAATTCCCACTAATTCCCGAACCAAACGCTACCTTAGTATATAGTGCATTATCCAATTATTCCTTCAAATTTTATCTTTTAGTGCACCATAATGTTTGATTTGATTTTGCTCACTTATTTGGAATCAATCTCATTGTGGATTTGATTCAGGTTTAAATTTGAAAGACACCTAACACAATTTGAATTTGACCTAAAAATCAGACTTTTTAAACAGAATATTGAAACTTCCAAACAAAAAGGACCAATTAGAATTTAGAGCTTAGAACACGGATGTAAAAATTTTTCTCTCCTAGTTCTTAAAATTAGAAGGAAAAGAAAATTGCTTAAGCAAGAGACAAGGGCAGCTCCCTCTCTACACTTTTTATTTTCTTTTCTTTTCATTTCTTTTTATGTTTTGAGAGAGAAAGATAGTGTGTTATTATTTTATTTAATTGAAAAATAAACTAAACTATAATTAATGACAACCCGGCCTTAGAATGGAGAGTGGGGAAAAAAAAAAAAGAAAAAGAGCCACTTCTTAACACAAAAAAGATTCCACAAGTATTTGAGATCGTAAATTTTCACAATTTGTTGTTCAAAAGTATATTTTTTTCCTTTATGAAAATTCATCTATTATGTTTCAACTAAATAACCTATCAGAATACAATAATACTTAATAACCTATCAGAATGTAGAATACAAGTATTTGAGATCGTGAATCCCCACCAATCGATGTTCGAAAGTATATATATTTTTTCTAAATATTTTTTTGTTACGTTTCAACTAATATACATTTTACGAAATTCATGTTACAAAATTCGTGTTCAAACACAAACAGGGAGCACATTCTTTTCTCCCTCCACTTTTTTTTTTTTTTTTCTTTTTTGAGATAACTTTTTTTTTCTTTTTCCTTTTTTTTTTTATTTTATTTATAATTCTACAAGATTGCACTTCTAGCCAAATATCCATATAAACTAGAGAAATTTAAATTTATATAGTACTTGAATAATTTCTGAGCTACTACTGATAGGATAACTTCTTTTCAGTACTTGTCAATGAATAAAGAATTAAATTTGGCCTTGGTGGGTATATATCAAAGTACGTGCCAACGTAAAAAAACAAAAACAAAAACGAGAAAAAAAAGCTTTGGATTCTTGAACTTCTCTCTTCCCTACATTGAAACATGTTATAGCATAACTGTTTATTATTTAAGTTGATAAAGTTTCTCTCCTGCTCCTACCAACCACTTTGCTTCCTGAAAGAATAATAATAATAATAGGCCAATTTTTTTTTTTTTTTTAGATTTTTTTTGTAAGTTTGGAAAAGAAAGAGTAATATGTTATAATTATTTTATTTTATTTTGAAAGAAAGGTAGCCTGCTATTCGCTTTATTTAATTTTAAAATACACTTAGCTGAAAATGTGAAGCAACGAAATTTCGAACTCGGAAACTCGAATATCAACCATCAAGTCTTTTACTACTTGTATTAGGAATTGTTGATAATACTGTGTTATAATTAAGTTGAGTCTTATTCTATTGGGCCGAGGCAAGATCCTTCTAGGAGATGTCTCCTCATCATCTTGACTAAAAGATAAATGCATCAAAATCCATGAATTGTACCTATTAACTTATTTCAGTAAATTAATCCTCAGGTGCTCACACAACTCTACAAAAGAAACCTAATCCCCCTTCATCTCCATCCCTCCCTCTCTCTCACTTTTCTTGTGATCCATTTCTCTATCTTCTTTTTTCTTTCCTTCTTGTTCGCCATCGTCGACTGCCGTAGTGGAATCAGAAACTGGAGCTGCAGCAATATATCTGATGCTCTTTCTCATCTGTAGCTTAACATTAGGCTCAGGAAGCTGGTGTAGCCAAGGATGACTTGCCAGCATTGTGGATCAGAACTGCTTGCTCTAGCTTCTCTTGAAAGCAATTCTAGAGAAAGTTGGCAAGTCATCCTTGGCTACATTCTGCTTCTTGCTCCTCATGTTAAGCATGTGGTGGGATTACTTACATGAAGCAGCATTAATAGGATCTTCGAAACAAGTTATCTGCAGTTGCATGGAGATTTTTTATTTTTTCTCCCAATTACAACAATGTGTTTAACTTTCAGCTTCTGCGAATTCAAAATTTTCAACTTTTTAGGATAATACGCACAATCTGCGCGACAAAATTATGCATCTGCAGAAAAAGTGCATCCAACCAGACCCTTTTAGAAATTTCATAGGCTACAGGATTGGCACTATATAACAGGTATATGTAGTTTTTTTCAATCCAATGCAGTATACTACATTGAACTAAATAGAATTTTAATTTAATTTAACACTAACTATTTAATTTCCTCTAAATCTTACACTCACTAGAGTTTAGAAATGCTTTTTGATTTTTTAGTTTTTGTGGGATAAAGCCAGGCCTATGATAAATACAAATGTGTTCCATGCTCCCTGAAAAATTTTGATGACCAGAAAAGCCAATCTTAGGTTTCATATTAATCTTCTATTTCCTAATCTGGCAAAAGTATTTTTCAGACCACTTTTATCACCAACTAATAAACTTTGAAGCAACAGCAACATTCAATCCATAATTCAACTGACCAAGTCAGTTTTTCACCCCATCACACAGCAATATAGCCCTCTTGTGATACATACAATAAAATCAGTTGCTTTCAAGCTGGTCTACTTTTCCTCACATGCAGTATGTGAATACAACATTACAGAGCAACAATCACAACCACATGCAAAAAAAAAAAAAAAAAAAAAAAAAAAAACCAAGAAGAAATAAGAAGATTCAACTTCAAAGGCAGATGAAAAGGATTTACGATATTAATATGAAAGAAGTCATACTTACTAACAATGCTAATATTTCTCATTAAGACTCGAAACGATATAAAGAAATCCTGCAGAAACTATTTAATACCTTAAGAAGCCTAATCCCTAAGCTTAATACTACCCAGCAGGCTCTAGTAAATAAAAAAGCTTAGCCTGCAACTAAGATCGCCAGTCGGTGGCTGCGACAAACAACTACAAAGAGCAAACAACAAGAAAACTATACCCAAAAAAAAAGGGGGGGATAATAGATGAAAGATGAGATAGAATAAAAACATCATCTCATCTTCCATTAGTAACTTCGACCTTGCTTTCGGAATACTAGTTATCTACTAGTGGTGAAAGCAAAGGAAGTTTTGGGCTTGTAGGTGCAGCTTCCGAGAGTAGCCCTGGGTTCATTGTGTAGTCGAAAGTGAGGCCCTTGTTTGCAGCCAAAGCTATGAGCTCTGATTCCTCGAGCCCCTTTGCCGGCCCCAAGCTACACTTCTCTGGGGTGTGCTTTGCTAATGCATCTTTAAATTTCTTTATCTGCAATTTAAGGAAGAAAAATGTGGTTCGTTAACAAATTAATGAGTTAAAAAAAATAAATTTAGGAAACAAAAGTGATAGCGAAACAACGGTTTATCTCCAAAAGCTAAACTTAAGCTACAAGAAGATGGTGTTTCGATTATTTACACGGAACGCTCATCCGCACACATGGGTAGATTTTGACACATGAGCTAAGCATGGATTTTTTTTTTCCTTGGACTTTAAAACATGGAACATTGACATAAACGGAAGATAATTGAATGAGACTAGGAGCATGAAATACCAAGTGAAATAATTCTTTGTCTCTAAAAACAAAAATTAAGATATCACTGAACGGTTTCCGATCATACATAGAGACCATGACAGCCATCAATTTAACAGAATAACCATTAACCAAAGATTTCAAAGGATTGACGAGCCACATTCATTCTCAAGATTATTGAGACGAGACAAATAAGGGAGAAATGTGAAAGATGGGATCTTACTGTTGCATTTGTGCAGCTGAAGCTGCATAGGCGGCCCTGCTCTCCCCTGTAAAATCTAAAGAACGGAAGAACATGGACGTTCAAGCTATAACACATAGACATGTGATTCTCGTAATTTACTTGCAGGAACAGTGCATCTGGGTTCATCTCCGCAATTTGGCATATCTACATATAATAAACTAGATAGAATTAAGATCATAAAAGTTTAGAAATAATCAACAAACAACATTAAAAAAAAAAAAAAAAGGCATAGTTCCTTCTATTTTATATATAAAAAAAGAAAGATAACAATGCGTAAAGCTCTTTTCAACCGATTAAATTGAGGATCTTATTAAATTTATTGTGATGCTATTAAACTTAAACTGTTTTGGAACACTTTTTCATCTGATGAAACATTAGATTTAGTTAACTATTAACAGCTAATAGCTAACAAAAAAAGGATACTAAATTAAACGAATCTACCATTCAACTCAGGAAAGTAACTCAAATCAAAATAACTAAAAATTAAATGCAGTACATGTTGGTAGAAATTAAACCTTAGGATGAAGTGTTCTACATCCTCCACAACCAGGGGAGTAGAAATCCATTATCACGAGCTTGTCCCCGGCATTCGACAAGGTGTCGACGAGATCCTGCGTCGACTCGATCTCCCTCATGTTGGAGTGGAGTGATTTTTCCCACCATTTCAAAGCCTTCCCAATGCAATGATCCAACTACAATTTAAAGTAAATTTTATTATTAATGAAAAATAAACTATTGCAGTTTCCCTGTGCAAACAAACCCAATTTAAAAATAACAAAAAATGTGTGGAAATTAACCTCCCCATTTTGATTTTGATTTTGATTTTTTAACAAAACAAGTGAGGGATTTTACTAAACTCGATCACCATTCTATTAAATTTAACAACTTTGAGCACTAATAATCAAATAAAAACTGCATATAGTAGTAGTCATAATTAATCATCTCATATCTCATATAACCATTAAATTAAAGGAACTCTAAATCAATCTAAAGAACTAAACAAATTATAACCCAAATTAACACCAAAAAACCTTTGCATGCGACGAATCGAGATTCCTCCTGATGGGTAACAACAGTTCCGTGGCCTCCAACACCATTCTCCCCCGTTCAAAACCCCCAATTTGCGCAGAACCACTCTCATCCTCCACCGCAATAGAGGAGCATCGAGGGAATCGCACGCAAAGTGGGCTCTTTTTAGAGCTAGAAAAGGGCACAGAACGATGCCCACGTGGTAACACGAGGGTTTCCCTGGCCAAAGCCTCCGCCATGGATCCCAAAATCGAAGCTTTTTCCCTTAAAACTGATCAAATAAAATAAAAAACGAGAGCGCAAGAGCAAGAGAGGAAGATGAAGGGGAAAGGTGAAAGCTTTGAGTTGGGGCATGTATATATTACAAGCAAAAAAATGAAAAAGGGGCGAAACGGAAAACGGTAAATGGAAATTGCCCATGGATGAGGTTAGAGAGGCAAAATTGTATTGAACCCCCTCAACTATATGGAATTTTGCATTCACTTCCTAAGCTTGAATTTCTCTCATTGATTCAACGATTACTTCGGACCTTTATTCAAAAAATAAATTAAAGTTGAAGCGTAAATTTAGTGTAGGGGTCTCGATGCGATTTAACGGATAACGGTAAAAAATCCGCTTGTTTTGGTCCGTTCCGTTACTTTACGCAGTGAGAACGAATCACCACCGTCCATCTCTCGATCGCAACTCTCTCTCCCGTCCAGATTCAGATATTTCCATTAGTGGATAAATATTGGGTAAAAATAGGAAATAAAAAATTGAGAAATTATTACTCAAAATCACGGATATTTCGGGATTGTGGATTTTATCCACAAATAAAATGGTTGTTGTATTTTTTTTTTTTTTAATTCAGCTAGTTAACGATTTAATGATTAACATTTAAAATTTAAATTTAAAATTTAATTATTTTATTTTATTTTATTTTATTTTTACTCTGATCCGTTGATTCGTTGTGGGATTACATCAGGACCGTCAGATTGAATATTTCTAAAACATGCATAGTTTGTAATTTTATCCACGAGAGGATAAGGTGGGATAAATATGAAAGGGTAAAATAAAAATTTTATTTTATAATTATTATTAGCAGAGGGGATAAATAGTAAATTCTTAGAATTATCTTATCAAGTTATATTGTTTGCGGAATAATATTAGACATAAAATGATGCAGTTAAAAAAAAATTAATTTATTTTTTTTTAAAAAAAATAAACATAATTGAAATTTAAATTCTTAATCACTTACGCTAAAGATTATGGGCTTAAAGCCCAATAACACCCGGCCCCTCGCTAAGCGGAGATTTGTAGGCCGTTTTAAGCTTTGATGGGCTAAAAATTCGGCCCAACGCAGCCCATTTAACTAGACCCTTTGGAGAAAGCATAAATTTTTTTTTTTTTTTTTTTGTAGATTGATTACTAATTTATTATACCATAAATTTAACCAATTAAAAAATAATAATACTCCAACTAACCACTTCCATTGTGCACTTAAAAGTTTATTAAATCAAAAGATATAAATTACATATGTTGAAAGAGTGGATAATATTAAAAGCTGGGTTTGTTTCCCTCTTCCTAAACATTTTTGCTTTTGTTTTTAATGTGATGATGATTATTATAAACTAGAAACACAATAGAAAAATGCCACGTACACATCCCTGTTGATCACAAGCATATGCTAGGGCATATTTTTGCCAGGTAAATTGGTACATTCATGAAGCCATCAAAGGAGTGACAAGCAGGGACTTGGAGTTTGAGTGCCTTCTATGAACTCCTCTTGTCCATCTCGAAGGGCGACAGAGACTTATGCGAAAGTGTTGTTTGAATAGATTTGTTAAACACGGTATTAATATATGTTTAATTAAAATCACGCATTTAAAGTTCTGAAAAGTCAGATCGATAGATGTGGACGATGATAGAGATTACGCGTGGAGAGAATTATGTCTTGATGTCGATAAGGGAGGTGACGAAAGATATAATAATTCGCTTGAATTTAATTATGCTTGAGAAATGAACTCAAAATTAATTTTTACGCAAATAATTAATATAATAGAAAAGCTATATTATAAATAATCATAACAAAATAGTTATTCTAGCTTCGTGCCGTAATCAAAGATTTTAAACTATTGTTTGTTAAACGTCTAATTATCTATTTTTTGGAAGGTATTTCAAAAGTCATACAGTGAGTACGAAAAGAAAAAAAAAAAAAAAAAAAAAAAAAAAAAAAAAAAAACAACAACTATGTTCTTAGTGTAAGTGTTCAAAACAAATTAAAATTTTACAAAAAAACAAAAACAAGGTGTCTTACCGTTCGTATCGCATTAAATGCTCTTAGACTATTTGTATACGAACAACAAGTATCACAATACACCCCAAAAATATAAAAATATAATGTGACGCTCAATTATGTACACGTTGCAGCTCAAATATTAAGCCATATATATATATATACACACACACACTTAAAATCCCCTACAGTGTTCGTACAGTGTTCGTACAGTGTGTGTGTATATATATATATATATATACACACACACACACACACACACACGTAGCATCATAAGAGATGCTTCCCCCTAACCTATTTTCCTTGTGTCATTAATTAGTTTATTATTTGGAAGAGACCATATGTGTCATTATGTTAGATGTGTAATTAGGAAAAATTAATAAAGGGGGCCAATGATTGAGCATTTGATGTGTTGTCACATATAGATTCTTTTAATTAAACTTTGAGATATTAAATCTATGTTTCGATTAAAAGTTAGAATCGAAATTTGAATAAAAATCAGAATAAATCAAAATAAGCAATGAAATAATTAAATCTTATAATTTGTTTGATTCATAATAATAAGAATAGAAATCAGAATCAACCTATCACTACTATTTGGTTGAGGAAAGTTCAATTGCCTATAAGAATATTTAAAACAAAATTCGTAATTCATAATATAAAATTAAATTTAACAATTAAAAATATGAAATTTAAATCTGAACTTCAAAATTAAAATTTAAATTCAAACTTTAATTTATGAATTGAATTTAAAACCCGTACAACTTTTGATTCATAGATTGAATATAAAAATTTGAGTTAAACTTTTGTACAAATTTGAATGAGATATTGAATTCACAATTTAAATTCATGTTCAAATTAAAATCTAAATCAAAATTTAAATCCACTGTCTAAATTCGTAATCAAAGTTCGAATCCAAAATTAGCAACTTGAACTTAAAATTTGAATTTAAGTTAAATCTACTAATCAAATTTAAGTTCCAAGTCAAAATTTAGAATTAGTGTTATGACAAAAGCGGAAAGGATCTAATTCGTTGGGCGCGAAAATACCAAAAGAGAATCGAGAAAGAGAGAAGAAAAATAAAGCACACAATATTTACGTGGTTCGGCCACTGGCCTACATCCACGGACGAAGACGGAGCGAAGACTTTCATTATAATCAAAGTGGTGTACAAAATATGCCTCTATCACAAAACCCTAATCCCAAAATACACCCATACTCCTTCTCATCGGCCGCACCAAATAAATGGAATAATGGTATATTTATAATAGTGGTTAAATCCTAATACAATTAGGAATACAAATCCACTAAGATTAGGAATATTCTTAATAAGATTAGGCATAATCCAAGCTTATCTTAATTGGATAAGCTAAACAGAATAGGGTTAGAAAACCTTTCGGTTCTAGAATTCGAGACATATCTAACAAGTAGAACTAAATTCAAATTTTAGACTTATATTAAAATTTAAGAAACTAAAAATTAAATTTCATTCATAATTCAATTTAAATTTAAAATTATAATAAATTAATATTTATATTTATATTTCAATTTAAATTTTTATTGGTGGGAAAATTAAATTTGAGTTCCTCCAAATTAAAATCAAAGTTAACTCCCACAATTAAGATGACTAATTCCAATTTTTATTCTAAGTCTCAAATCTTTCTAATTAACCCAACATGCCATAAAATTGAATATATGTTGTATTCAATGTTATTTAACTTTTAACATGGGTTTTAAGTAAATCATACGGACACATAATGAAATGCGTTGACAAGCATGATGAAAACCTAAACCTACGGCATAATTGACGCCATATTTTATATTTTATTAATTTGAGAATAAAATAAATTTTATTAGTTATTTCGAAATGATGAGTGAATAAGTTTTCATTCTGTAATAAATAGTTGAAATTTAAAATGTATGAGTAGCATTGCGCATAACTTTGGTTTACTCAAGCGCGTTGGGAACTGATAGAAAGGACTATGAATCATCTTAGTTATGAAATGCATTATGCATTGTATTAAATTCTCAACTTGCTAATAAAATCCTTATATATCGCATAAGTTGCTTCTAGATATATAACTTTGTTTAACATCCAATTACAGGTTCCTAAAAATTTATTATTATTGATGCTCTGGATTTGGACATCTGGATAAGGATGAATTCACTTAATTAGTAACGATCGGATCACATCAGTTTTTGCTTTCAAGTTCATATCCTATACCATAGCCTATGCATTTGGGGGATTAAGACTAGAGCTAGTATAATAGAAGCGCAAATCAAATTCATCAATGAATCTATTTCAATAATAACCATGGCACAATTAATGACATGATTAGTTCATATCCTATACTATTGCCTATGCATTTTTAGGATTAAGACTAGAGCTAGTATAAGATAAGCGCAAATCAAATTCATCAATGAATCTAATTCAATAATAACCATGGGACAATTAATGATGATTAATATAGCTAAGGCCCAGGGAATCCTCAAGTGGCATACATTCTTTTCAATATATATATATATATATATATATATATATATAGAGAGAGAGAGAGAGAGAGAGAGAGAGAGAGAGTATGGCTTATATACTTTCAAAAGCACAAGCCAGCTATGCTTGTAATTTTTTTACCATTGAGTTTGCATTAAAATTCGTACTACTGTAAAGTCAATTAAAGAGAGAAAAAAAATATAATAGTACGGATTTCAATACAAATTCAATGGTAAAAAAATCACAAGCATAATTAGGTTTATACTTTTAAAAGTATATAAGCTCTACTCTCTCTCTCTCTCTCTCTCTCTCTCTCTCTATATATATATATATATATATATTTCGGCTATTATGCTATTAATAGCACTAAACACTTGGGGCTACCAAATTTTTTACTGTTAGATCTACTCCTTTAATTATTTCTATACTTTAAATCATACTATTTTTTCAACCACCCACTAAATTTTAGGGACTCATTATCATCCTAATCATAAATTTCTTAATGAAAGGGCTAAAAACTAATAGTACCAATGGCTTTGTTCTATCGATAGTATAACAGCCTAGTTCTATATGTATAGAGAGAGAGAGAGAGAGAGAGAGAGAGAGTAAAGCTTATATATTTTCAAAAGTACAAGCCCACTACAACAAAATTATACTATAACAACACTTTTAAGTATTTCTAAAATCTAAAAAAAATGTCATTGGTAAAAATACTGACGCTTATTATTAGTATCGTTATAAGTGCAGTCGTTAGGGTGTATAGCGACATATTATTGTAATGTGTCTCTATAACCTAATTTTGGATATAGTTGAAATATAGATAGGACATTTGTACAAAAATGTCACAAAAATATGTACATATAACCTAATTTTATTATAGTGACTATACTTTTAAATTATTTATCATTGAATTTGCATTGAGATTTGTACTATTGTATTTTCTCTTTCCCTCTCTTAGTTAACTTTACAATAGCACAAATCTCAATATAAATTTAATGATAAAAAATTTACAAGTAGAGTTAAATTTATGTTTCTAAAAGTATTATGCTCTCTCTCTCTCTCTCTCTCTCTCTCTCTATATATATATATATATATATATATATATATATATATATATATATATATATATATATACCCCTTTGAGGGTGTATATCTTACACCCCATCCCATCCTGGGGACGATGTGACGAGTGAAATTCACCCCACTCCAGAATGGGGTGGGGTGTAGGATGTACACCCACCCCTAAAGGGGTGTACACCTAGCATCCTTCTATATATATTGATTAAGAGGGGTCGCTTTAAGAATCTCACCTACCCATTTAACATCCATAGGGAGAAAAATCCAAAAGGTGAATTAATCACATAATAATAGTAATTAAAAATATTAAATCACATGCATATATATAGTTTAAGCTAATCTTTTGTCCTTTCACCCTAATGGCCCCTTTAAATTAAGTGGTCCAAATTAAGGAGGGCCCATTTGTATGTAGATGGAGAGGTAACACATCTCACATTCTTTTAGGGGGATAAATTAATTAGTAAGGCATAAAAGAAATAATAACTATGCCTCATGTGTAATGAGGATTAATAATTGTGTGGGATTATTATCATCAACTAATTATATAAATGGATTATATCAATCCCTTGGTCCCATTATATCCTTCTCATTTCAATATCAATTTGCTATTTTCTATACCAAAGCATATAAGTTGCCCCCACCTTTTTAGCCTGTTTTTTAGGTCTTTTTCTATTCTAGAAAAGGGTCATTTTCAGTTTTCTATTGGCATCATTGTCGTTTTCAAAAAAAAAAAAAAATTAATCTTATATAATTTAAATATTATTATTATTATTATTAATTATCTTATAATGCATGTGATCTGGTCTGAATCAAAACTTCTATAATAATAATAATAATAAAAATAAAGACTAACAAAAATTATTTCTAAATTTTTTATATTTAACGCTAAATAAGCACTTTGAATGTAAATATTATAATAATTCATCATTCCCTCTACATTATTTTATATAAATATTTTGATTTTAATAAAAAAAGTATTATCATTGTCTAATGCCAGCTTAAATAATTAGTTTATTTTAACAAAAATCTACTTTTTTTTTAATAATCAACGACTAAACGTTAGGTAATAAAAAACTAAAATATTTAAATTTTTTAAAAATAAAAGGTCCAAATTATCATAAGGAGATGGTGCATAGAACAAGATCCATACATTTTATTTTATTTTATATTATTATTTTATGGACCACTAGTCCATACCTTAAGGAGTACTCTCAAACGAAGAGTGTGAACCAACCAATAGGAGCGGGGGAAAAGGGGGAGGTGGGGCCCACAGAGGTCATTGTCCACGCGTTCGCGCCGGATGGTGACGTGGCGGTCGCGAGTGGGACGTTGAAAACCCCGAGGTGTGGTGGGGGGTTGTTTGGGTCGGAGGTGACGTCACTACGGGCCCACTTGACGTAACCCAAGCTAAACGGGTTAGTTGGATATGAAATTGATTGAGTATAATAGTTGTACCGGGATAAAAAGATTAATTATTTCGATAATAGATATAAGTACAGATACAAATAAGAATTGTAATAAATTTATATTTGGTTGAGTATAAAGATTGTATCGAGATAAAAAAAATTATGTTTGGTTCGGTTATAAGCGAAAATTAATTATTTCGATGATAAGTATAAGTTCAGGTACAAGCAAGAAGTATAATAATTTTGTGTTTTGTTGAGTATAAGAGTTGTATCGGGATAATAATTTTGTGTTTGGTTGAGTATAAGGGTTGTACCGGGATAAGAAAAATTATGTTTGGTAAGTTAAAGAGAAATAAGAATAATAGAGGGGATTAAAATTTATAAAATAAAATAAAAAAAATTTAAAATTTTATAAATTTAAATATCTTATAATTTAAAAAAAATTAATTTTAAAAAAAAATAATAAACAATAGGTGGAACAGCTGTTCCACCCCACAGGTAGAACAGCTGTTCTACTTTATACCGAAATAATCTGGTATGGGGGAAACAGCTGTTCCCCCACACTTAAATGCTGTTTATGTCTTATCCTCCTTATACCGGTTGCCAAACGAGCTCATATTTTCGAAAATGAGAAGTTTTCTGTACTTGTAAGTTATTTTTGATGATGGATATCCAATTCGACAATCGATTTTATTAGACATGATTTACAATGTTGAAACTATATGAAAATCAAATTTTATAGTTTTTTTTTTTTTTTTTTTGGTTTGCCTAGAAAATGAGATTAGTTTCAAAATGAATAATTGAAAATAAGAAATTATAAATAATAATAATAATAAAAGACTTAAATTTCAAACCGAGAGTATTTATTTTGTTTCTAATTGTAAGTAAATTTTTTATTAAAATTTGACATAATTTGAATTGTTTTAGATCGTTAAATTTATAAACATATCGCATCAGTCATTAAAATAATTATTTTTTAGATATTTTAATCACTTAATAAATAATGCTAAAAAATTATCAAATTTGATTTTTAGAAATTATTCTAATAATATAAATTCTGTCTAATGGAGACGATTATTAAATTGAATGTTCCAACATTAAAAATAAATTACGGGCACGAAAATGTTCGTGCTTTCGAAAACTGGTGATGTACTAGATATATATAGAAAAGGGTCTACAAGAGTAAATTTATTGAAAAATCAAAGATACTATATATATGGGCCCAATGTTTGATTGATTCCTCATTCTATTGGTATGGAACTACACTATATTCTTAAATTAACAATTAGAAAAATTGTAGACATGCCAATTGTCTAATTAATTAGCCAAGTTATCGGAGTTTAAAGTCCAGTAGCTTCACATTTTCAGCTAAGTTTATTTTAAAAATAAATGAAACAGACAGTATGTTATTTTTCTCTCAAAAAAAAAGAGACTAAATTCAGAAAACTCCTTTGTAAAATTTTGCTTTTTCACTTCCTTTTCTGACTTTTAAAAATCTACACTTCGTTCCCTCCTAATTACAAAATTATGCACTTACTCTCTGTCATCATCGCTCTGTAAGTGATTCTGTGATTCTGTGAACACATTTGATGTGTTGCAGCATCATCACTACAATCATTGGAGCTAGGGACTTACTTATCAACAGCATCAACCCTTCAACCACTTACGAAAGATGGCAATAGGAAGGTAAGTGCATAATTTCGTAATTATGAAGGGTACAATTTGTAGATTTTTAAAAGTCATGAGAGAAAAATAAAAAAACTAAATTTTACAGAAAAATTTTCTATAATTTAGCAAAAAAAAAATAAAAATATGATGTATATATAATGAACCTCTGAGTCTCTCAGCAATGTGAAGTGGGGGTGATGAGTTTGCACACAACACATGCATGTAGCTGTACTTAGTATTCTCCTAGAATAATTAATCTATGGTTAAGTACTAACGAAGTTTCTAAGATATTGCGTCACGAATTAAGCTACAAAACTTCGAAACAGCTCAGACACAGCTTAAGAGACCGATAAACATGTCATGTAGAGTTTCCGTACAAATTAAAAGACCATTTTGAAATAAACCCTATGTGTTTATCATTTTTTTTTCAATTAGCACCTTCTTAACTTTAGTTATAATATATGATTTAAATTATTTTCTAGAGTTGAATTGATGATTTAAACTAGAAAAATATTACATTAGTTAATGAGGTAGCACTGTCACATTTGATCGCATTGTTAATTAGCTGTGTGTATAAACTAATTTTAAAAAATTCTACATTAAAAGTGCTACTACTTAGACACTACTATTTGGGCAATATAGCCTATAAATGTGGGATTAATTCTGTGTAAAATTTCCAAACCCCTACTAAAGGTGACCCATAGCATGTGAGAAGGAGAGGGTGCAATTCAAGAAGGTATATTCCTTCACGCAAGAGGAATATTCCCTTATCTCTCTTTCTCTCTCTCTGTCTTCTTTGGCTCATTTTGATGCATGAAATGAGCCACCTATGGAGGAAAACCAAAAAAAAAAAAAAAAAAAAAAGGCTTTTGCTTTGAGAGAAAAGCAAGCTAATAAGCCAAGCAAATCACATGAATATAACACCTCTCTCTCTCTCTCTCTCTCTCTGAATATAACACCTCTCTCCTCTCTCTCTCTCTCTCTCTCTCTCTCTCTCTCTGAATATAACACTCTCTCTCCTCTCTCTCTCTCTCTCTCTCTCTCTCTCTCTCTCTCCTAATAATTTTTAACAAAACACCTTAGTACAATTCCTAAGTTGGTTAGGATGTCTTTTCTCACTCACCCACTAGAAATAAAAAGGGAAATAAATGGGTGTTTCTAATTAACTTTCTATAATAAGACAAGATAGGGATAGTGCAATAGAATTTGAGCATGGATCATGTGGGCACAATTGGGGCTCTACATAATTTGGGTCATGAGAAGGATTACATATGTGTATGTATATGTAGTGGTCTTTATGTTTGGTAGGTATAAAATTTAATTTCATGGGAGGGACATTAATCAATGAATTCCACTAGATTCATAATTTTGAAGAGAGTTTGAGAAAACCCACCTTGTTAAATTTTGGAAAGTGTTCAGGATTCTTTATGTATAGTATCTACTGCATTGCTCAATGTATTGAGATAAGTTTGGACTTTCCTTTTATGTAAATAAATACCATATATATATATATATATATATATGATTCATTAATTCCACTGAGATTTCATTACAATCAACAAACATGGGTCATGAGTTATAATTAAACAAAAGAATATAATTTACATTAGTTATCACACCTTTTTATATATCGCGGTCATATATATATATATATATATATATATATATTTATGATAGCGCAATCACAAATATTAGAAATTATACCTTAAAAAAACAAGCCCCTTCTCAGTGTCTGAACAATTAGACAAGAGAGGCTAGCCATGGTGCAAGGTCACAGCATCGACTAATCAAACTCGGCTACATCATAATTAAGATGTCAATATTTCCACATGTCGAAGGTGAAGGGAGCATGGTCGTCGAGGTCGCCGTAGCGCGTCGAGAACACCGAAGCCATCATCTTGGGGTTCCGGTCGGCGCTGGCTGTGGTGTCCAGCGACGCGGCGACCATCGCCGACTGGTACGACTGCTGCTGCTGCTGCTGCTGCTGCTGCTGCTCGTCCTTGCAGTGCCGCCTGATGGCTGTCGACGCGTCGTCGACGGCAGCAGTCAGAGCGCGGACCATCTCCTCCGATTGTTGACGGGGGTGCAAGTACCCGGCGGCCACGTTGGTCGGCCCCGTCGACGGCAGGAAGTGCGACCCTGGAGGAGGCAAGCTAGGGAAGAACATGAGATCCTCAGCTTCGTTTTGATTCGTGCCCGTCGGCGCGGCGGCGAAGTATTGGTTCGGAATGGAGAGACCGGAGTCGGTTTCGTCGATGCCGAGCCCGCCGTCGCTGACGCAGTCGACATAACCGGAGCCATTGTAGGAAGGGTCCGTGAGAGGAGGCAATGTTGCTGAATCCAACAAGTCAAAATTTCCAAAGGGCTCATTAATCCTCTCAAGTCCAGGATTTGGTGGTGTGGTCTTAACACTCAGACTCTTATCAAAGACCCTGCACACAACCCATTCATCCTGCAATCATAAAAATCAAGCTCCTGATCACACAAAAAAGAATAAAAACAGTATACCTTATAAATTAACCAAATCAATATATGTTAGTGCTAGAAAAAGTAAATTATATATATATGCACCTTTGAGGATTTGGGGACATGGGGAGGGAGTTTGCCTTCGAGCCTATACTCATGCATGACCCAGTTGGTTTTCTCTCCCTTTGGGGCTCTACCCAGGTAGAACACAAGGGTTTTTTTCATACCAACAAGGTTTTTCCCTCTAAATATCTCCTTATCTTTTCCTGTGGCTTTCCAATACCCAGATTCTGTGGCCCTATTGGTTCTTGTCCCTGTTGGGTATTTTCTATCCTTGTGGTAGAAAAAGTACAGCTCCTTCTCTCCCATCTTAGCCTTGCCTATATTAATTAACAAATTAAAACCAACATCAAAAACACACACACATACACAAAATTAGGTACTAATAAGTTCTCAAAATTACAACTAAAAGAGCCAACAAAAAAAAAAAAAAAAGGAAAAGGGGAACTTACTTGGGAGAGTCCATGGCTCACACTTGTTGAGGTCCACCTCACCAATGGCCCAAGAGGTGAAACCACGGTTCCAATCTTGTGAGACAGGTAGTGGGTGATGAGCTCTTCATCTGTTGGGTGGAACCTAAACCCGGGGGGTAATTGTGTGGTTTGATCCATTAACCCCCAAAAGTAAAAATTACCAAAAAAAAAAAAAAACAAGGAGATAATTTAATTAATTAGAGAGAGTTAGAGACCCAAGAGAGGAGATCGAACAAGAAGGGATGGGAATTAATGGGAGAGAGAGAGAGAGAGAGAGAGAGAGAGAGAGAGAGAGAGAGAGTTGTGATTTCCAGGTGGGGAGATCTAAGAAGAGAATTAAGAGGGTAGGGGGAGAGGATTATATAGACAGGAAGATTCCGTGCTTGTGGAGGCAACTTCTATGACAAGCCTCATTGCAGGTTCGTTTGATTTGTTTAATTATTATCAATTTTATTCCCATCTCTTTTACTGTTGAAATTATATATCTATTATTTTTACTTAATCATGAATCAAATCATCTGGTGATCTGCTATTCATTCTATCTAAATTTTAATTTATTTTTAATAATAAATAAAAATAAAATTTATATTTTAATAATATGTTGGATTTATTAATTTATTAGTAATAATAATTAATATAAAAGATGAGATGGATCAAAAAATTTAGCTAATAAAAAATACATAAATCATGTCTAAATGAGAATCTCTCCATTATCCCTTTCTCCAAGTCTTTTTTCACATCATTTGTGTCTAAATTATATATATAGTCTGCTATTATTTTTTAAAAATATTAAATAATTGATGCTTGTAAATTTTCTACCGTTAGATTTATTTTTTTGATTAATTTTATTTTTTAAATCATACTATTGCACCAACCACCTAATAAATCCAAGAGTTATTTCAAACGCATATCTTTTTATTCGAATGCTAAAATTTTATAAGTACCAACGACTTGATACCTTTGATACCTTTTAAAAGCTAAAGAGCTCAATTTTAATTAGCAATGAAATGTAAAAGCTGAGTAATAATATATTTGCATTCTTTTTTTTAATACTCTGGTGCATTATTCAACTGAATAAAATGTCTCTCTGTTTGCACATAAAATTACATAGATATGAATAAAAGAAAATTTAAAAAAAACTGATCGTTTACCAAAAACAAGGCCTTTGATTGATAAGATAATTATGCAAATGGATAATTCTTAAGGATAAACATAATAAAATCCTTTGAAGTGATCATGCACTTTACAGTAAAGAGCTTGTCCTTTTTTAAGTCGCATGCATAGCATGGAAGTGTTATAAATAGTTGTCATGTAAGTGGACCTGGTTTGCTTTTGCTTATTTCTCATTAACTGGCCCCTACTTCATCTCTTTTAAAATGACACTTATAAATATCCAACACTAATTAAAAACTAATTAATAGTCAATTGACTACTATATAAAAACATGACATTTTAAACTCATTATTTTTACCATGAAAGCAAAAAAACAGAAACCTAATTATTCAACTTAGAGATAATTGAGATAAAATTAATTACATATTAATTAATTATTTTGTAACTTTATTGACTTAATATATTAATTGTACTTAGTAAGAAAACACTTGGAAATGACATGGTTTAGGTGTCTCTTTACTAGATTTAATGATATTTTAAAGTTTTGCTTATGATGTGTCACAGATATTTTTTTTTTTTAACCATTTCAAATCATGAAAACTATTTAAAAAAAGCAAATTATATATATATATACCTAAAAAATTTCAACTATACTGGCTTATTTCTATCTTATTATGATTACAAACTAAACTTAATTAGAATATAAAGAGTGGAAAACTCCATTGATTATTAAGTCGATCATGTTTATAATAAATTAACTATTAAATTATTTGTATTATCAAATGGCCTCCACATAGTTTTTTTTTTTTTTTTTTGTAGGGGAAGCAATATAGACAAAGTTTTAAAATTTCAAAATAGTTAATTAATATATGCAAAATAAAATAAAAAAAAAATTATGTTAACATAATTTGTTAACTAGATTATGTAATCTCTTAGAGAGGCTTTCCTAAACTTTGACTCGAGTAAAATTTTGTTATTTGATTATTTGATATTTGTAAAATTATAATCATATATATCAACACTATCTTTTATTTCAATCGAATACCACCTCCAAGTTGGTTGATTATTTTCGACTAAAAAAATTAAGAATGATTGTTCATAAATTATAATTTTAAATAATTGAGTAGTAATTAAATTATTTATAATCAGGTCAAAGTTGGTGAAAAGATAAAGATTTTTTATTTTTAAAAAGTGTAATAAAATAAAAATATTTTCTTAACCAATTATTGGTAACATCACAACAATAACTGTGAGCCTACTCTTAACCACTACCTAAGAGTAGGGTTAAAAAGCAAAAGCAAGTGTTTAGGTAAAAACAACAATAAAAAAAATAAAATAATAATAACATGAGAGAGAAAAAAAATGTTTAGGTAAAAACAACAATAAAAAAAAAAAATAATAATAACATGAGAGAGTTCATTCGTGGGTCCCACCACCGTGAGGAGACACGTGTCGCCCGCTGTATTCAGCTGGAAAACCGGTAAAGATTCGGGGCGACTCTCGCCACGTGCAATCTCCTCACTTCGCCCATACCACACATCATACATGCCCATTTTCTCTCTCCTAATTTAATAAAATAAAAAATAGAGAAAAAAACAGCATTGAGTGCTCATATGGTATACCAATGAGCCACTATCATATTATTTGTATTTTAGTAGTAAATAAACTATTTGAAGAAACCAGGAATTAGGAATAAATTAAAAATATTTTAAATTACTAACAATGTTGTTTTTAAAATTTGTTGATATATATATATATATATATATATATATATATATATATATATATATATATATATATATATATATATATATATATATATATATATATATCGGCTAGAATACTATCGATAGTACCAAACAATTGGTGCTATCAAGTTTTTCAACCGTTGGATGAAAATATATGCGGTTGGGATTATAGTGGTCCCCTAATATTTATACTTAATACCACTATAATCCTAACCGCATATTTTTTCATCCAACGGCTAAAAACTTAATAACACCAAAGGCTTGGTACTATCGATAGTATTCTAGCATAATTCTATATATATATATATATATATATATATATATATATATATATATATATATATATATATATATATATATATATATATATATATATATATATATATATATATATATAGTCTGGCCACTAGCAACAAGTATTTAATGTTATCAAATTTTTCGTCGTTAGATCTATCTTTTTGATAATTTTCACCGATTATATCATACTATTTTTTTAAACACCCACTAAATTTTAAAGACACACTATTATTCTAACTGCACATCTCCTCATTCAAGGATCAAAAACCTAATAACACAAATGACTTGATATTATTAATATATATATATATATATATATATATATATATATATATATATATATATATATATATATATATAGTTCGGCTACTATATATGTTTATATAAGCATCAAATAATTGGTGCTAGTAAGTTTTCTATCATTATATCTATTTTTTTTTTTGACTAATTTCACCCTTTAAATTATACTATTCCACCACCACCCACTAAACCAAATGAGCCAACTATCATTCTAATCATTTATCTTTTCATCTAAAGACTAAAACCTACAAGTACCAATAATTTGATACTTTTAAAAAATATAGGAACCCTCCTAACGAAATACCTGGCATGCCATTGTCCTATAAGAGTCTTAGGACGGAGGAATGGAGAGGGGTTATTGCTAAAATTCAGCGAAAAATAGAGGGGTGACAGGCTAAGCTACTCTCTAAAGGCGGTAGACTTACGCTAGTTAATGCGGTGCGGACCAACATACTTCTCTATCACGTATATATCTATTTTTAAAGCGCCTAAATAGGTCATTAAACGTGTCGAGACTCTTAGAAGGGATTTCTTTTGGTTTGGCTCTACAGAGGTACAAGGGTGGGGACGGCTAGTCGCCTGGACATGGGTATTCTGGACCTGAATGTTATGAATGTGGCTCTCCTCTATAAATGGTGGTGGAGATTCTTCTTGGCACCAGACCTGTAGTGGTGCAAGCTCATTCAATGTCTATATTATTTGAGAAGAAATTCCTTTAGAGAGGGGAGCTCCTTTAGGCCGAGCTTGCAATGGTGGAGGGATGGTCTTAGCATCAAAGAGATTTTTAAGGGGGGATATTCTACCGTCTCGATAATGGGAGACTCATGAATTTTTGGACGGACAGGTGGAGTGGTGAGATGACCATGCAATCTCGGTGTTTCGAGCTGTTCAGCGAGGTTGTAAGGAAGTCGATCAAAATCAGTGCATGTTTTGACCAGAATAGAAGGAGATGGCAGAAAATTCTAAAAGGAGCCTTTATGAGGGGACCATTTGGCAGGGAACGAGTAGAAAAACTGAAGGAGTTAGTGGGGGCCGCCGCGCCGGAGAATAAGTGTGATGAGTTGGTATGGAGGTGAAACAATAAGGGTATCTTTACTGTTAAGTCTACCTACACCTTTCTCATCGACGGGGGGTTACGAGATCTTGCAGTCTTCTCTATTTGGAGGTTGCGTTTGCCGGCTAATTAAGGTTAAAATTTTTATCTGGATTGCTCTAAAGAACAGGCTTCCTACAATTGATAACCTTCTAAAAAGGGGTTGGTGCGGATACAATCTCCGTGTGCTCTGTGGGGTTCATTTGGAAATGGTAGACTACCTTTTTACTGGGTGCGTGTATTCTCGATTCTTGTTCTGGATGGGAGACGGGGTCGTGGATATCCGGGCTTTAGGGAACATTGTCCGGAGGGTGTGGGAGAGACGGGCGAGTGGAGAGAGAGTATCAGACGTGAACAGGTCTCTAACCTACATGGCGGTGAACTAGTGGGTGCTCTGAAAAATCAGAAATAGAGTTATCTTCCAGCAGGTTAATACTGATCCCCTCTACGCTAACTGTTCATTGGGTTAGAGGCTATATGGCGCTTCGATCGGGGTTAGATTGATACGTCTTTTTTTTTTTTTTTTTTTTTTTTTTGGGAGACCCTTGTGTCTCACTCTTATTACCTAATTCAGTTTCCAGTTGAATGAAGCGAGTAGTTTGCTACCTTTATATATATATATATATATATATATATATATATATATATATATATATATATATATATATATATATAACTAAACTACTATACTATTAATAGTATCAAATCATTGGTGTTATTTGATTTTTGACTCTTGGATGAAAGGATGAACAGTTAGAATTATAATGCCCCTAGCTAGGATTTACTGGGTGATTGAAAAAATAGTATAATCTAATTGATGGAAATGATTAAAAAAATAATTCTAACGGTAGAAAATTTGATAGTATCAAGTGTCTGATTCTATCGATAGTATAGTAGTCATGCTCTCTCTCTCTATATATATTATTATATAAAAAAAATTATTATAAAAATGTGGTGGGTCTTTTAACGAAGTATCCTTCATGGTTTTTTTTGGGGGGCTAAAATAGTAAATAAACCAGAAGTGTAAAAAAAAAAAACCCGTGTGGGTCCCACACGGGAGCAAGTGGCCCAACCAGCCAATTCGGCCCGGAGTGTTGACTTTCATCCCACCGACCTTTCGACCGGAAAAAGCTCCGCGCGCTGACTCGGAGTGACGTCATCGTGCGGGCTCTTCACGGCTCCCGAGGTTCGAGAACATCTCCCGGAGCGCGCCACGTCCGACGACCGTCGGAGCATTCTCGGCCGTCGGATTTAATCGACAGTAGTTTAGCCGCCATTTTTTCTTCCTGTAAGAATATAATAATAATAATAATAATAATAATTCAACACTTTGTTATAATTAATTAGCCAGTAAAATATATCCATATCTATATATATTGTTACATTTAACATTTTATTTTTGATATTTATATAAACTTAATTTATCATCATGCATGTTAATTAATTAATTAAGTCGAACTCATTGAACCACCATTCACAAAAACAGGTATTTTACTCTCTTAATTAAACTTCTTAAAAAAAAAAAATCAACTAATTAAATCATATATTGTCTTGAATTGAACGAGTACGCATTTATTAGTGTGTACTGTACCACGCACATGTTTCCAACAGTAGCAACTCCAACACTGGTTTGTAAAATATACAATTCGATATGCATTTTGATCTTTAATAAAGTGAACAATTGTTACTGTTTTCAAATCACGTGTAATTTATCCAATTTGTTTAACTCAGTTGTCAATTCGATGCTGATAAAGCTTAATTCGAATTGCTCCCTGGATTAGTTTATAAGAAGATAATGTTCTCGATCGATTAATTAATTAATGAGTGATTAGCGAAGAGAAACCATAGTTAAATGTCAAATGATGACGGCGCTTGCTAGGTTAGTGAGCGACATGTGATCAGGATGCGCGGTTGCGGTGATGAGCGTGCTTCAGAATTCTTGGCTCGCCGCCATGGCTCGGTACGGAGGGGGTTGCTGGTGGTGACGCAACAGTCACATGGGGTGCGGATTAAGATAATGTGTCTTGGATTAGGATGATCATTTAAATAAATGGCATTTTAATTAAGTTGCCATATGAAAATGTTAGCTTAGTAAAGTTTAACTTTTGGCCTAACCCTTAAAATGTGTGGAGCTTTATCCTTCAAAGGGAATCATGGAATCATTCAGTAGAAAAATAAACAGGCGTAAATTGTATATATGGCCTCTGTACTATCTCTATTTGGCACCTTTTTATTACCTATTAATTTATGAATTAAAAATAAATTTAATTTATTAATTTGAAATAATAAATCTAAAAGACTAATAAGTTGAGTGAAACAGTGGTTCATAATAAATCTAACGGCAAAAGGCTCAGCAATAGATTCAACATTCAGATGAATCGAGTTCGGTCAAGATACGTAAACACTGAGTCTGTACGTTCTAAGTGAATTAATTGCGTATTTTTAACCCATCGATTTTTGAAATTAATATATAGTTAGCGCTAATAATCCGACACTTAGTATCTGTACTTTTAATTTAAATATTTTAATTTCTAAATATTAAAAAACATTCATTTTTATTATAAAGGAATATTTATAATAGAGGGCTAAAATAATCTTCTTCTTCTATTTTGAGGTTCAGAAACTAAAATTTTCAGGTAAATATATAAAAACTAACTTTCAATATAATAACAATACAGCATATGTATATAATAAAGGGAGTATCCATATATTCTACTCACATGAGTAGGTAGAGATTTGGGGTGACTAATGAGATTGGATACTTTGCATGACTTAAGACATAGAAATATACTAAAAAAAAGGTTTTTTTCACAATTTTTTATAAATTTTTTAATATAAAAGATATAATCTTTGGAGTAGAATTACAGAATGACACTTGGCCAGCTAACACGTGTCAACTAAGCCACAGCTAGCCAATGAGAATCAAGGAAAAGAGACCTGCATGTTAAGTAGCAGTTTTTTACAACATATTGATGAACTGGAACTCGATCGATGGTGTGCTTATGAAACAATAGCATCAGCAGTGCCTCTTCTTCTTTTTTTTTTTTTTTTTTTTTTTTTTTTTTTAAAAAAAGGTTCCGGGACTTAATCGAACATCTTTCGTGTGTTCCGGATTTGTTTAAATTAGCTGGAATATAAAAATTACTATTTTATGGGCATCAATGTGCAAAAATGAGTGATAGTTAGGCTATTTCAATGCACATGCTTGATTCCAAAGGAACAAATCCTTGCCAGCTACTTTACAGGGTGCATCTTAAATTCACATATATATTTTTTGCTTTAATTACTGTAAAGTGTTCCTACATCACTATATTTTTTATTAGTTTTTTTTTTTTTTTTTTTTTTTTTTTTTTTTTTTTTGACAGCAGAAACATAAAAAAATATTCGCTTCCAATAAATTATTGATTTTTAAAAATCACACAGAAGTACAGCAAGTAGGCCATTCAATCTTATATTTCTGGTGCAACTATCCAATAAGTCAATTTTAAGTGACCTAAACATGATTGGAGCCTCTTTTGTTTGTGTACTTGAATGAAAGAGATGATTAATATTGAGTTCTGATCCACAAATCATTAATTGTTGATGAATTATTAATTTCACTGTTACGTTTGTCTATTTGAATCCACTGTATAGAGATCCAGCCCTGAGCTCCTTCAGTGTCAAGAGTTTTGGGGCTCTTTTCTTTACTCTGTTTATGCTCAAAGATCTCGAAAGGGTACGTGATGCAATTCATGGTTAGAATAGTAACTATGACATTGAGAATAATTAAATGAAAAATAAAAAAAACAGCATAAGTTGTTTAATTTATTTGTGCACAAAGCAATCTATCACAAGATGGTATGGGGTCCAACTCCCTCAAACTATGTGCAAACAAGTTGTTTGTTTTACATGTTGTACCAATGATAACCACCTCCTTGGATCTTTACACCACTTGGACTAACAATATCCACAAAGTGAGGAGCCCTTTTCATTATCAACAGTTAAAAAGAGAGAGACCTAGAGGTAGAGATTTTCTACATGTACTTCAAAGATGATGATGATGTAGGTAGCCGTTACTCTTTACATTAGCACAACTCCATCGTGACCAAACATTATAAACGTGACAAATCTATCAAAAAAAAAGAAAAAAAAAAAGAAAAAAAAAAGACACTTCATTATTGTTGGAAAAGCAAGTTTGGCATCTTGTACGTTAATTGGGAAATATGTGACGCACACTCTCTTATCATGGTTAGTCATCTAACATCTAACATCCTTCATGATTGAGGAATAAAAACATAGTTAGTAATCTTTGAGGTCAGGGATTGAATCCATCGAAGGAAAAACTAAAATAAAATTTAAATTGTCAGATCTTAAGATTAAATTTAAATATAAATACGTACGCGCGAGCTCAAATAAAAATTTTATATATATATATATATATATATATATATATATATATATATATATATATATATATATATATATATATATATTTCAACTACCAATGCACCAATCCAACTTAACACAGTAGATAAAACGCCTCATTTTAAGATATTAATTCAGTTTAAATTATTGCTCAATTGTGCAACTCTAAAATAAATTTTTTTTAGTATAAAAACTATATATATATATATATATATATATATATATATATATATATATTAGAAACCATGCATCAAATAGTTATCTTTGAAAACACAAAATTGCGGCTGTTTCTTTCGTGTACTTCTACGGCGTTTTTTTTGCCTTTTTGTAATTGATGTGATCACCAATGCACCAATTATTGTCTAGGGCTCTTTCCTCTAGAAAATTAAAGAGGGAAAAAAAAAAAAAAAAAAAAAGAGAGAGAGAGAGAGAGAGAGAAATGCACCAATTATGGTATCACAATAGTTTCTTTTGACGAGGCACCCAAGAGACAATTTTGACTCTTAGAAATACGTACATACGCTGGACCAAATCGATCCACACCATCTTGGACACGTGGGTTTGAGTTTGGTCCGGGTCCAAATCACAACACAAACTGGATAAATTAATAAGTGGCACGTCCTCTCATGTTTGGGCTCCTGTTTGATTTTATATACGTACGTAATTACACATATTTACAGTATACTTAGAGATATAAACAATTAAAATTATAACAATTGTAATTACATATATTTTATTTTATTTAGTTAATTAAATAAAGAAAAATTATTGTAACTATATAAAGATAATTTGTTTAGTTGCAATGTAGGAGAAAAAATATTTTTTGTTCATAAAATGAGTTGAAAAATAAACTTATATTTTATTTAATTTTATTTTCTTTAACTATTATAGTTCAAATTGCGACAAATTTTATTTAGCGTTATTCTCTTTAACTAGTATAGTTGAATTTGCGGCAAATTTGAATACAACACCAACTGCTGCAGTTGACCATCCTTATGCAACTCCAACCGTATTAAATGCTAAATTTTTATTTATACATAATTGTAAAAATAGTATTGCTGTAAGTATATGCAATCAAACCAAACTGATATCAAGTTGCACGTAAAAATTAATTAATTGTAATTACGAACTTTTGGTATGGTTTAGGTGGTATTGGTGGAGTGTTGTAAATTGTAGTTCTCCACGTGTTGATTGTTGATCTACTTATGAAAACAAATTTGGGCTTCTTTTCTTTCCTTTTTTTTTTTTTTTTTCCTCATGAGAGAAATTAAGAGTCCAAAGGTTACCTAACAATTTTGGGCCAACAAAAGTTGATGTTGGAATATCATGAGGTGTCTGATACCCTTCACACCACTAGCTTGTTTTTTCAAAATTAAACACAAAATAGGTTTCGCTAAATAATATTAATAATTTTTAAGTGTGTGTGCGCGCATATATATATATATATATATATATATATATATATATATATATATATATATATATATATATATATATATAGTTAGGCTTGGCACCGAGGTCTCCGTGCTTTTGGGACTTCCGAATAGACAATCGGCTCCCAAACTTGATCTAGAATATTTAAAATATATAGAAAATAAATTTTGTGATTTTTCGATATCATTTGCCAAGTGATCAAAGGGGCTCAAAATCAACGGCTGAAAATAAAAATATCACAAAATGTGATGATATGATACTAAAATTTTAGATCAAAAATATTGATCTTATTTTATATAGTATAAAGAATTTTTTATCAAAATTTTACATTACACCGTTAAACTTACAAACGGCTCACGACGACTATTAAAATTGTTGATTTGAACCATTTTGATCACTAGGCAAATGATATCAAAAATTCATAAAATTTAATTTTTAGATCTTTTAAATACTCTAAATCAAGTTTAACGGAGCCGATTGTCTATTCGGAAGTCCCAATATCGAAAGCACGGAGGCCTCTGTGCTTCGAGAAGCACACAAGCCTAACTAACTAACTAACTAACTATATATATATATATATATATATATATATATATATATATATATATATATATGCTTGTAAAAGTATTAAGTAATTAGTGTTTTTATGCTTTCTACCGTTAGATCTATTCCTTTAACTAATTATAACTCTTAAATCATTCAATTCCACCGACCACCAACTAAAAGCACCAAGCACTTGGTGCTATTAAGTTTTCTATCGTTAGATTTATCCCTTTGACTATTTTCACCCCTTAAATCATACTATTGCTCCAACCATTCATTAAACCCGCACTTGGTGCTATTAAGTTTTCTATCGTTGGATTTATCTCTTTGACTATTTTCACCCTTTAAATTATACTATTGCTCCAACCATTCATTAAACTCTAGGAGATCGCTATCATCTTAACCGCACATTCTTTCATCCAAGAGTCCAAAATATAGTAGCACTAACGACTTAGTGCTATTAATAGTATGGTAGCCTAGTAATATGTATATATAGTTTGGTTACTATACTATCGAAAGTACCACGCACTTGGTGCTCATTTTCAACCCTTAGATTATATTATTCAACCAACCGCCCACTAAACCCTGGAGGCCCACTATTATCTTAACCACACATTGTCGGATCGTTGGCGCTAACCATTAATCCCAAAAGCTCGATCAATTAGAAATATACAACCAATTTATTTAAAGCGTACAGATACAGCGCCCACGGATCTCGACCGGACTCAACCCATGACCTTTTACCATTAGATCTATTGTGGACCGCAGTCTCACTCAACTAATTGGACTCACCCAACTCATCTTATTAGTTTCCTGGATCTATTGTCACGGGGCAGAAAGTTGGACATATTTTTAACCCATAAATAAATAACCAACACACATCTCTTCATCCAAGGGTTAAAAACCTAATAGCACAAATGACTTGGTAGTATTAATAGTATAGTATAGTATATATATATATATCTCTCTATATATATATATCTCTCTCTATCTATATATATATATATATATATATATATATATATATATGGCTGGGGTGCTTTTATAAGTACGGAGATATCCGTGGGTATAAATTCATCCGTGCGTATAAATTACTTTTGATATTGGGATTTCTGAATCGAAGATCGACCACGTGTGTGTGTCTATATATATATATATATATATATATATATATATAGGGCTCGGCTAGAATACTATCGATAGTACCAAACAATTGGTGCTATCAAGTTTTCAACCGTTGGATGAAAATATATACGGTTGGGATTATAGTGGTCCCCTAAGATTTTTACTATTCAACCAACCACCTAGTAAACCCTAGGGGCCCACTATAATCCCAACCGCATATTTTTTCATCCAACGGCTAAAAACTTAATAGCACCAAAGGCTTAGTACTATCGATAGTATTCTAGCATAATTCTATATATATATATATATTCTATATATATATATATATATATATATATATATATATATATATATATTATATATATATATATATATATGAGTACAGTTGGGGTGCTTTTATAAGCACGAAGACATCCGTGTGTATAAGTTATTTTTGATGTTGGGATTTTCAAATCGACGATCGGCACCGTTAGATTTGATCTAAAATATTTAAAGTATCTAGAAAATAAATTTCGTAATTTTTCGATATCATTTGCCTAGTGATCGAAAGGACTCAAAATTAACGACAAAAAATAAAAATCAAACAAAATGTGATGATAGGACACTAAAATTTTAGATCAAAAATATTGATCTTATTTTATATAGTATAAAAAAAATTTTATAAAAATTTTATTTGATTTAAACATTTTTATACCGTTTAATTTGCAAACAACTCACCATAACTATTAAAATGATTAATTTTGAACTCCTTTAATCATTAGGCAAATGATATCTAAAAATTATAAAATTTAATTTTTAGATATTTCAAATACTCTAAATCAAATCTAACGGAATCGATCATTGATTCGGAAGTCCCAACATCAAATACTATTTATAAGCATAGAGGGCTCTATGCTTCCATAAGCATACCAGTCTACTCTAAATATAGAATTAAACTCATATGCTTGTAAAAGCACCAAGTCGTTGGTACTTGTAAGTTTTTTGCTCTTAGATTAAAAGATGAGCAGTTTGAATAATAATGGACCCCTAGGATTTAATGGGTGGATGGTAAAAAGTATGATATAACAGATAAAATTGATTAAAGAGATAGATCTAACGGTGAAAAACTTATGAGCACTAAGTGATTGGTAGTTTTACAAATACCATAGCCAGACTCATATATATATATATATATATATATATATATATAGACACACACACACACACACTTTATATAAAAAGTGCGGTGTCCCGGTTTTCTCGTACGACTTGACTAGGTGGTCGAGGGTGAGAAAATACCTATTATTGGTGTATCGAGCCTGTTGTGCACCAAACGGATGCCAAAAATGCACACAGCGCGCGAAAATATTGAAAATCTGCTATTTTCAGACTTACTGGGCCTTCGGGCCGAATTCTTAAGTGGGCCGGTCCACGGCTCATTTCCGGGTGCACCGGGACCAGCGAAAACGCGCATGAGGACACTTGGCAAGCTGCGGTTGGTCGATCAACGCCCGCGAGACAGGACCTGCTCCACGCCGGGCGCAGCGCACGGTTGACCGGGCAGGCCACGTGTCACCCGCCCATTGGCGGGCGCAGCGACCCGGCTGGTCCGACGTGAACCGCGGAGCTCACTTTCCGTCGTGGACCGCGCTACCACGCGGCGCGGTGTGATTGGCGGGCGCACGTGCGCGGGGCGTGGAACGGGCCATGTGGCGTGCCCGAGGGATTTCGGGCGCGCACAGTATCGGGCCGGGGCCGGATTCGGGCTCCCGAATCCTGCGCCCGAATCCAATTTTCATTTTTTGATGGATTGGGCTATAAATAGCCCATTTGGACCTCCTTTTCTGTTCTTTCCCGAGCCTCTCTTGAGCCAATCTTCGACAGGGAGTTCCACCTTCGAGTCTTCTTCAACTTTTGGCATCTCGGGGAATTTTTGGAAGGCGCCTCATCTGCGTTTTTCTCGACATTGCGAGTTTCGACGCGCCTTTGATATCGAGTTTTTTCGTCGACGCTTCTTCCGCGATCTCCCCAGTACTGATGGGAGGGAGTTTTTGGCCGATTTTTACGACATCGATTTTACGAAAGGTAGATCTTCGTTTTTCGTGTTTTTCGCCCCCCTCAGTTTTGGATTTTTATTGGGGTATTCGGAGCATCTTTGAACCCCTTTTCTTGTTGCTGGTTTTCTTGGACAGCGGAGCTTGTTCGATTTTTATCTTCGCGCTCAGTTATCAGTTTTCGGCCTGTGAGGACTTGATCGATATCTGCGCTTCGCAAGGATCGCAGTCATAATTTTATTGGAATTTTTGGAGATCATCTCATAGGTGATATTTTGGGTTCTTTCAGACTAATCTTTTCATAGATTTGTGATTGTGGGGATTTTTGCTTACCGCGATGTTTGGACTGTATCTTTGTGCCCAGGAGAAGTTTTCTGGTATTTTTGGGCTCGTTGGAATCGTGAGAATCTGAGAATTATCCCCGTTCAGTTTCGGCTTATTTGGACTTGGGATTGATGCGCGCATTCAGGTGGGTTGCTTCGTCTCCAAAACCGGTGGACGGTTCTCTAATTCTATATGTGTTAGTGAGCATGCATAATGTGAGTGGTGATAGGAAGCATGTTTGTATGAGATAATATTTTCTAGTGTTGTTATTATGATCATGTTGACTAGTGCTTCTTATTTGTGTTAAATTAAATGCTATTATTGTAGTTTGACCTAGCACCCTGTCATATGTTGCATGTTCAACCGGACTAGTAGAAAATTTCAACTTTGGCTAGTTTATTTGTGCTTTAGACACTCCCACATATTTATTCTTGTCACTTGGACTTAGAGTTCCTCGCCCGGATAGTAGGCCGAGTGGTCGGGTGGTCGTGGGATGCATGTCACACTTGTGCCTGTGAGCCGAGTGGAGTCTGATAGCTGTGTTTGGATCAGTACTTGTCTTGAGAGCCGTCTGAGTCGACGATGGATCCCGGTTGTTAAGGATTTCCAGCCAGTAAGTGAGAGATGTGATGTTGGTTACTATTGATCTTGTTGATCGTGGATTTGGAATATAGCCTGCATGAGCCACATTGAGCTCGACAGAGATACGCGAATACTTTTCTCGGTGGGGTCGCGCCCCTTGAGTGGCACTCTGGAGCTAGGCATGTTATTTTGCTATCGTGACTTGTCGACGCAGTCCTTCTGGCTGGGCCCTTTTTGTGCAGTAACAGACGCCCTACGTAAGTCCAATCCTCCGTGGATGTAATCGCAGTAGGTGGGCCGGCGCAGGTTTGACTAGACCCTATGTGGCAGTCAATGTAGATTGGGTGATTGTTTTATCGAGAGATAGTAGATGTATCATGTTCCATCTGTATCACCCCTTGAATATTTAGATATAGACATAGTAGCTATAGAGTTATTTCTAGCCTTTCCTTTTCAGCACTGCATGTGTTATTTTTATGCCTCTAGTAGACTTAGTGGGCAGATCATCGGGCTTGGTTGCGGTATCCACTGAGAACTACGTGACGGTGTAGTTCTCACACCCATGGTTGGTGACTTTTTCTAGGAACCTCTCCTCCAGTTCCTGCCGCTCCTGTTGCTGATCCATCTGACCGAGGTAAGGGAGTCGCGAGTTAGATCCCTACTCATCTCCAGTGCAGAGAGTAGACGTACCCCTTTTTGGTGATGTACTAGTACTGTCAGAGATTATGGATGCATCTTGTAATTTTTACTTTGAGAGTTTTATTTTTGAAGAGATTTATGTATTGTGAGAATCTGACATGTACTATTTGGAGTTGTTTACTTTTTTGATTTGATATCTGCATAGTAGTTAGTATGATCTTTTGCAGGTTAGTCGCTTCGTCTATACGGGGCTTTCCGTATGGGCGGCGGATCTGTTGACGGACCCGGAACGTGACAAAAAATATATTTTACACTCTATCATTTAGACGTTTAAAATTTCTATTTGAATTTTTAGTATAAGTAAAACAATATGTTGATAAGATAAGTAAATAAATATGGACCTTTGAGAAACTAGCGAGTAAAATTTATACCTATATTATAAATGTGCCCGTGGCATTACTTATATATATGATTTATTTATTGGAGGGTATACAGAGGATTGAATGTTTTGATAGTGAAATGAAGAACATCAGATCTCTCAATTATGTAATCTTCTATAAGGAGTTTAGTACAGAAATTCTGTTCAAATGGTGTTCTTGGCAAGGCCGAGCATGCCAAGATTTACGTGTGAGCGCGACTTCGCTAAGAATTTATTACAACAAAATTATGCCATAACGATTTTTAAAAATTTCTAAAATTTTAAAAGAATACCGCTAACAAAAATACCGACACTTATTATTAATGTTGCTATATGCAATCGTTAGGATATATAGTGACTCATTATTATAATGTGTCTTAAAAATATATTTTTATAATCTAATTTTGGATATAGATGGAATATAGATTGGACACTTGCACAAAAATATCACAAAATTATATTTTTATAACTTAATTTTGTTGTAGTGCGAAGCAACTCTGGTAGTTGTTGCCGAGACAATTTTGTGAGCCGTCCGATACACTCGGCACCTAAATCTTGAGCCTCAATCTCTATCGTAAAGCCGCATACCCAAATCTCAAGATCGAATTGGACGATCAGATCATAACCCAAAACTACAGAGGTATTTTAACCTCGAGTTTGAGACAGACTGAATTTGCTCATGTCCATTTGGATTTATTTGACATCTGAAAATGTTGGCCCAAGCCCATTAAGCCCAAAAAGAGCTCATAAACCACTCATGATATCTCCATGGTGAAAAGGAAAAAAAGCTTCTTGCTAAAGTCGATATTTTTTTCACATAAAACAACTAGATTTCGAATTTGGAACTTCAGATACCAACTATAAGCCCAACACCAACTACGACTTTTGTATTTAACTAATGTCTCAACGAGAGTTAACGGGGCCAAAATGGTCCAATTATTTCCGAGACATGAACTGAAATGCTGGGTTTGCTTCAAAAGAAAGAGGACTAGCTTGGCCCATTGAATTTGGAACAGATAATTAAGGGCTTTCCACAAGCTAATTAGGTGATTATGCATGAATGACATAATAAGATTTAGCCTAGCTCTTTGGTCTCCTTAATTAAGCCATTTACAAATTAATTAATTAACTATATATCGCTTAGAATGTACTAAGTGACCCAAGTTCCGGGCATAATTCATCATTAATACCCGAGTCGCTCCGTTGGAGCTATTGTGGATTCAATTGTTGAAGTAATTAACGAGATAATTTGTAGATGATATAAAACATGTAATTTTATTTAGTACAATAATAATAATTACTAATTAGTATACACGAAGGAAGAGAGACACATATATAGTTCATAGGTATTGAAGATAATTAATAATGCTATTCTATATATAGCACCATGTCTCAAATACTTAAAGCAAATTTATTCTGCAGAGTAGTTGCTGTATAGTAACCACACACCATAATTAATATATAGTATGGAGCACCAACATGTTATTATAATGCTCAAGTAATTACTCCATCATGCACGTAATTCCTCCTGCAATAAAAAAGAAAAAAGAAAATTAAGTAAGTTGAGCTACTCCATTTACACTTATCTTAATCTTATAGAATAAAGCATAATAATGATAATAACGGTGGATTCAATTCATTAAACCTATTCTATCAATAGTATTATTTGTATATATAAAAGAAATAGTGAGGTGCACATCGAATAGAACTACATACAGTAGTAGGGAACGATCTTCCAGCTTTGGTTATCTCCCTTGCACCACTTCCACAGCACAACGGTGGTTCCATCATGCACACCACCATGGTCCTTATCTCCATGGAACGCGTCGAAGTTCAAGTAGATGTTGTTAACCATCCTGATGCAGCGGAATCCGCGGCCTACGTCCCTGCTCTCGGTCCACAACACCGACTCGTCGAGATATTCTGGATCGTAGGGGACGAGCCTAACCTGATGATGGCACGGATTCAAATTTTGAAACAACATGCTTAATTAATCCAGGAGGAGAGTATAGTAGGAACTAGAAAAGAAACTATATATTGAACCTAAACCTTTTTTTACAGCATGCATGGTATATATATATATATATATATATATATATATATATATATATATATATATATATAGACTCAGTATCGCCAGTGTACGTAGCACAATCTTTTGGGTAACACTTTGATTTCTACATACGGCAACAAGTGAGCTAGCTAGGGATTTTAATAAAAGCTACATAACACCCTTGGATTAAGTGCCACTAATCATCACATGATCAATGGAGAGAAACTTTATGATGAATTAATTTGCGAAAAATGAGTAAATTACAGGGTGGGATTGGCCAAACGAGTGCTTGATAGCTTCCCCAGTTGCTTTGTTCACCAAAGCAAATGCAGGGTAACCCTCTTCATCCTTCACCTTTGTGCTGAACCTCATGTCCTTGATCCAGTGCTGCAGTTAATTAATTAACACACAAACTAAAGAAATAAGAAAAGAGAAGATGTGCGTGTGTGATTTATGAACATCGATCTTAAGAAAAAAAGATAAAAATAAAATGAGTAGCATAAATTGTTGCCTGATAGTCGTCTTTCGGATTCGCGGGGGCGAGAACGACGTTGCCGTCCCTGACGGCGAGGTTGTAGCTATCGTCGGCGCGGCAGAAGATGCGCACGGTCGGCTGCGGCGGGAGGGTCCTGCCGCCGGCCCCGTATCCCTCATAGCTCACGTTTTTGGCGCCGGTCGGATAAGGCGGAAAGCAGCCGCCGCCCACAGGGAGGTCGACCCCGTATCCCTCATAGCTCACGTTTTTGGCGCCGGTCGGATAAGGCGGAGCGCAGCCGCCGCCCACAGGGAGGTCGACGTACTCTACCCTTTCGCAGCGGCGGTTGCGGCGGAAGTAGTCCATGCGCGCGGTTTGCTGGTGGTGATGGCGGCGGTGGTGGTTGAGGAGTGATGGAGAGAGCTTGGGTGGTGGTTTGAAGACGAATACGAATGTAAATGGCGCGGGTGCAACGTTTTTTTTATAGTGAGTGGGTGGCGAAGTTGGGTGGGCATCAGATCAACTTAGGGAATCACATTCTCTTTTATTTGTGCGTTTTGTTTAAGCTACGTTATTCCAAAGAGGAACCATTGCAAGGATCCGGTGTATAAGTGTGCATAATTAAGAACGCCAATTGTTGTAGATTGTTCTAGTATTCTTATTTTACTACATATATCTGTCATGATATAAACGGAGATTAATTTTAATACAAGTAATTCTCAGTCATTTTGTATTACATTAATTTTCTGGATTATATATATATATTTTTTTATATCATTTATTCAATATGTTTTACTATGTATGTATATAAACTACACACCGGGAGCAGGCAATTAATGATTTCACAACTCTGGAAGTTCCGTATGGCTCGCGCTATCTCCGTCTCTTGGAATGAATAGAATAAAGTAGAACTAGAAAGTGATGCCAGATGAAAAAGGAGATAGAGCATAATTATTAGTGGCTGCGTCAGGAGTCCGAAGAGGATGGATTATTGTATTCGATTAGATCAAGTAATCTCGTTAGCATGTGTTGATTAAATTATATATATTCTACTCAGAATTAATTTAAGATTGGAGTCAAAATACTCTCGAAATTAAATGCCAGAATTAAGGTCTAATAAAGCAAACAATATTCCATATGAAGCAGCAGAACTCACGAAGAAAAACGCGAAATGACGTGACACGGCCCAGCCCAGATTGCCCATTAGAGAGCACAAGTGTGGTAGTCTGATACGCAGTCTAGGCCCAGAACAATTATTGTTCTTGAAGCCTGCAGCAGCTGGGCCGTCGCTTTCGCGGATTTCTTAGATCTTTTATTAAGCTCGCCACCACCAACCAGAACGGAATTAGATGCGAGAGCAAAAATGGACTCCATCTCCATCATCCTCCTCCTCCTCCGCCGAAAACTTCTGGTGGTCGTCGTCGTCTCCGTCGTGCTCCTCCTGCTTCTAGAAGCTTCCTCCGCGCTCGTGGTGGACGTGCCCTCGGGGCGCGTGAAGTGCCTGACCGAGGAGCTCAGCCGCGGCGCCCTCTCCCTCGCCCGCTACCGCGTCCCCGAAAACTCCCCCGCCAACCTCACCATCTCCGCCCGCGTACGCGCTGCGCAGTCGCGCACCCATGACCGAAAACACGAAACACCCTCTTGCTGTTGTTCTATCTGATGAATGGGGTGGGGTTTGGGTTTCTTCCGCAGGTGAGCGATCCGAACGGGGAGACGCTGCACCACGCGGAGAGCGTGGTGACGGGGGAGTTCTCGTTCGAGGCGGAGAGCGGCGGTAAGCACACCGCCTGCTTCTGGTCGCCGCGCTTCGAGATGTCGGCGTCGGTGTCCGTCGATGTGGAGTGGACGGCCGGGATCCGCGCCAGGGACTGGCCCTCCGTCGCCAAGAAAGGGGATCTCTATGTACTACGCCTTAGCGCCTAAATCTGTTCTCCTCTCAACTAATTTAATTACTCGAATTTCGCTCATCTCTACATCTTTCCTTTGAAATAAAAATGTTCTTCTTTAGGCAATGGAGGCCGAGCTGCAGAAATTGGAGGATTCAGTTAAACTGATACACCAAGAGCTGATGTTTCTGCGTGACAGGTACCGAGTCTCTGTGTTTTGTGTTTTGAAGTTTCTATTGTGCTACTACTAATTCGTGTGTGTATATATATATATATATATATATTTTGTCTTACTGAAAAGGGAGGCCGAGTCGCAGAGGCTGAACGAAGGCACGACCGCGAGAATGCTTTCGTTCAGTATGCTGTCGATCATCGTCTGCTTGGGAGTCGCAGGTTTGCAACTGTGGCATCTGAAGACGTTCTTCGAAAGGAAAAAGATATTGTGACAAACTTGGGGAATTCACTCTTTGAGCTTTTTCCACTTATTCAAAATGTATTCTTGAATTTTCAATTTATTGGATTTAAATCACGGTTCAAAATGATTAATGTGTCGTTCTAATGATGATCTCCTTTTTTTTCTTTCTTTTTTTTTTTTTTTTTTTTTTTTGCTCTTTTCGAGGAAATGTATGGAAAATAACTTGACTGATGAGCACTGCTAGTTAGTTACTTTATTGGGCTCCCTCTTTATCTGTCCGTGTACTAAGTAGTTGGGATTTTAGCAAAAAAATTTCTCACTGACTAACCAGACAGGGTCAGATGAACTTCCTCAACTATGAATTTGCTGTTGCTTTGATTGATTTGCTCCGGCATCTAATCTTTATCTGGGTAAACATATAAAAGAGCAAAGTAGGTACTCAGAAACAATTTTCGAGTATTTGCAAAATTTGCCGAGGTGCTTTTCTTAACTTTTTGCTGTCACTGACCACAAAAAAAGTGGACCCGATCACCATCCACAATTCTCTCCGTCCGAGAGAAAAATAGGAGAAATAAGTTAACGCAATAGCCAAGTGTAATAAGTGCAATACAGACAACAAGAAGAGCGAGCTCAGTGAATAAGAATTTTCTGTATCTATGACAGGGCCAAACAAATAGAAAAGAAAAAAAAAAAATGACGAGGGTCCTAATCTCAGGGCTGCATCAGCTAACAAGACAGATCTCAAATGGCTACGAAGGTACATCGGTTGGTTCAACCCCTCCACCTCCACTCGTGCATAAGTTACGACGTAATGCAAAACTGCGAACGAGCATCACCCAGAGAGCTGTAGCCTGAGCCTTCTCTTTATGCATAGTCATTGGCCAGGAAAAGTAGATGCCCGAGCATCAGAAATGAATTTTCGGTAAAGTTGCAATTAGAAGTCATATTCTATGATGATGAAGCGACTTCAATGGCACTACCGAGCGGCCACGCGGCCTCGACGAAGGCATCACCGTACGGAACCTTCTTGACCAATGTGATCTCTTGGTAAGGCTCCACAGCTATTTAAAAAGCATAATAAATATGAAAAAACAATCAGGATATTAAACATTGAAATTCCATAGAGTGCCCCAAATGTAAATTCTTTTAGATTAGGGCCAAATGTAAATTCTTTTAGATTAGGGCCTACCGAATCCATCCACAAGCAGTGTGTACTGGTAGACGAGATCCATGCAAAGAAAAGGAAGGTTGTCTGCGGAAATGAGAGGATAGGTGGCCTCTGCATCCTTTACACTCAATTTACAAGCACGGCGAGCGGCTTCTTCAAAATCTGAAGGTTTAACCTGGGCCACGGCCTGCTTCGGGTCTACAAAGCCGGCCTGAGAACAGGATACTATAAAGATTAGCTGCTTAGAACAAAAACCCTAGGGTCAACAACATTTACAAAGAGTACATGAAATGGATCAAGAGAAGATTGGCGCTAAGCTCACCTCGGCAGCCCTATCGAAGAAAAAGGAGGCTACAAATAAGTTCTTCTGTCCATCTCCACCACCACCATTCCACACACCACCGAACGTGCATTTCATGTGGGTGCATGCCGGCTCATCAACTTTTAGAGCTTTAAGTGCATCACTCCTGCACTTGGAGAAGCTAGCACCAGAAGGTGAAGCTGATGCCTTGTATTCGCCATCACCATATTGGTACAACCCTATCAACACAGAGGGAAATAAAAATTACAGGTAAGATGGAAAAGCCAACTGAAAATTACTTCGCAAAGAATATATCAGAGATAATTTCAGTGCCATTAGGCTCTATCTGGGCCAAGTACGCCAAAGATACTCAGGTCTTACTAATCTAACTGTAATAAGTACAAGTGATGGTTGGTCCTCAACATCACCTGGCTCAGAAAATGATGATCCTAAAAAGACTCATCAAAAGAAGGAGATCCTTCCCAATCAAGAAAAAGGAAGCTGAAAATGTATAATAATAAAGTCATGATAATCTTTGGAAGGAAAATGGGCAAAAGGCAACCTTACCATCATAGCCATCCAATATACAGTTACTGTCGCCATCACCGGCCTTTAAGATCTCTGCTCTAGCAGCCAGTAGACCATAATGTAAATAACTGCAAGAAAAAGAAATTTCAATAAGATGCCTGAAGCAGAGAATGAATATACTCTGTTTTTCTTAGCTCAACTACGAGTTAGATGCAAAGAATATCCCTACACCAAAGAATGCCAATCTTCACCCTAGTCTAAACTAGCCTAACTAGTGGAAGTTGCTAAGGGAATATGCTCTTGGTTTGGATGAGATTGAACTGTAACTAGGAAAGTAGATTACTCTCTTGATATATATAAATTAGCAAAATTTTGTTTCTTTGACGGAAAATGGATATGTTTACCTATTATAGTGAATGATATAATTGTAACATCAACTTTGATTCACTTCCACTGGCACACAGTCAGATAATTCAATTTAGTAATTCTAGTTAAATTAATTCTCCTAGGATGAAGAAATACTAGATTGTTCTAAAATCTCACCATAGTCGATTGTTCTAGCAAAAAGAAGCCACATTTATCAGAAAAAAGGAACAAAATGGAGCTATTCCATTTCCAACTCACTTCCAATGAAAATAAGCCTTACAAATTCTTCAAACTAAGGATACTTCCAGAGTCACCACTAAATGCTATGAATAGTGAGGAACTAAAATTCAAACCCTGCCTATTTTAATGTGGAGGGACAATTTAATTCAAGTAAAGAGAGAAAAAGAAGCAATAGAAAGCAAGGATTTAACAAAATGATAAAGGAAGATGTCAGACCTGTGTATGTAAAGGTAGTATGTGGTTCCCTTGAGCAACAGTTTCTTTACATATGAATCCTCTCCATCTGATAGTTGTGGAGCCTTTGCAGCGTCCTTCTCTGATATCGCATAAGCCATTTGGACTGAACCACCTCCCAGATCAACCACTCCTACTGTGTGCGAGTATGTTTTTCCCAAATTTCCTAACAAATAATTGATGGCGACCTATAAGATCAAAATGTTCTCACATAAGAAACCAAAGTTTACAAACCAAATTTTCATATGAGAAAGCAATAGAGAAGCAAAACAAGTAAAATTCTTGATAGATTATATTATACTGAAAAAGGAATAAGTCATGTAGAAAAGCTTGCAATGTCTGTAAGGGGTGAAAGAATACACTCAGATGGAAGAGCAGTAGGAACCAGCAAGCCAGCAAATGGCAAAGCTTTCAAATCAAGTCCAACATAAGGATAAAGTTAGATCCTAGTAATTTTCAATTTTCTTTCACAAGTTGATGCATGTTTAGTCGCATATTTGCATTTTCATACAATTGGCAGGTTATAAATAATTACTATGAAACAAAATATTTGAGTTCCGAGATGAACTAGTTCAGATGCTATACCCACTGAAAAGCGCCTTCCTGAGTTCCATCAAGAACAGAAACCCAATCCCGTTGGAATTTTAGTGAGCTCTTATCTTGAAGGAGATCCCTAACCTGCGTAAGGCAGGTTCAAATCAAAGCAGATTAGGGAATGTTAGAGAGTAACAAAACCAATACTGAACTTTTCTATATATGTGAATTGACAATCAACACAACTGAGATTGGAAATGACGAATATTTACTGAAGACTTGTCAAAGATATGTAGTTCAATAATACAACTGAAGAGGAATATTTACTGCTTGCAAAATTTGTTCAGATCTTTCAGTTCCCAATGCTCTCAGACCTGCAGTGGCCTGCATAAGCATTAAATCGTCAAGAACAGCATGCAAAGTTCTTAAATTTTTCACAAGCAATGAAAAATTATGATTTACCCCAACTTTGACAGGTGTTTTCTTTCGCAATTCCTGTGGAACCACACTTTCAGCTTTCTCGAGAAGAGGCATCAGTGAATATGCAGCCTCTTGAGGATCCTTAGCAAAGAAGCTTAAGCCAGGTTTTTTCTGCACAACAAAGAAAAAGAAGAATGCTAATGTCAAATCTTAAATAGCAACTTTTGAAAGTATAAACAGAGTAAGTTTTTGGCTTAAAAATGCATTGTTTTGTTAGAATAATGCCGTTGCTATGGCACTAATATATACCTTTATAGCTGACAATTGCCAGAATGGCACAACTTGAAGTAGCGATAGATTAAAAACTTGCATATACGTTTAGCCAGCTAGCAACAACCCATGCTTGACGAGGCTAGCTTCAGGGAATTTACTACCTTTAACAATTCCCAACCAGTTAGGAGGTTAAGGCAGGATGAAGGAGCTTACAACCTTTTACCCAACTGAACAGTGTAGTTGTCGCTAAATGCGCAGGCGTCCCTTGTTAGGTCCCAACAATTTTGGCTTGGGACAACACTCTGCATTCAGGATCTTCAATTCACAGAAGATTTGGAATCCTAGAAATAACTACGCAAGGTGTAAGGATATGATCTAACAAAGCCAACTGTGCTAAGTTAGCAGACTACCTGTGCGAGTCCACTCCAAGTTAGCTTACTAGCCGGATAGTGTATAAATTGCAATGTCCTGCACTCGCTATTCTCAGTTTTTTTATTTTTTTTTTTCAGCAAATCGATCTTCCTAAGAGTTCACATATTATAGATCAAGTGAAGATGTGTAGCATCAATCAATTGTGTGAACAAGGACACATACTTTCCTACTACATCAATCTATCGATCATCAATCGTTCGGAAAACAAGCAAGTTCAGGTAAATCCTGATTCAGATACCGTAAAGCTTATTCACATTACTCAATTCGATCCGGGGAAACAGCAATTACCTGTTCGAAGAGCTCGATCTCCTTGCCGATGGGGAGCAGATCCAGATTCCGATCGAAGCAGTAGACATGAACCCTACTCCCGGAGCTCCCCGCGTCGAAGATCACCGCGTAGCTCCTCGATCGCCCATCACCGCCTCCTCCGGGCACGGTCTTCCTCCCGGGGAAATTCACGGCGGCGGCGCCCTCGTCGAGGATGGGCCGATCAGGGGACCGCGGCATGAGGAGGAGGACGAAGGAGACGAGAAGTAGCGGGGCGGAGACGACGAGGACTACGCCACGGCAACGGTGGATCTTCTCCGGGAGCGACTCCCCCCGCCCCGCTCCGCCACCACCTCCGCCGCCGCCGCCGCCGCCGCCCCCGCGAGGCCGCATCTTGGCGTCGGAGTCCGCCGGAGAGTGGACCAGCTCCGCCGCGGAGGGCGACCGGAATCGGATCTGGCCGTTGCTCGGCGACGCCTTCACCGCTTCTGGAACCGTCTCCAGCTTTGTCGTATTTATAGCAGAGTGGAGAGGAGAGGGGAGGGGATTAGAGAACTCAAATTGCAGTAGAAATGGAGAGGGCGAGGTCGCATACGAACCTCCTCTCTCTCTCTCTCTCTCTCTCTCTCTCTCTTCTCTCGTTCTCCCTTCGTTGTTTTTTTCTTTTTCTTTTTCCTTTTTTTTCCCTTTGCAGTACTGAGAATGGGAAGAGGAGAGTTGGGAAAACGTCCAGCTTCGAAGGAGCTGTTATTGATTATATATATATATATATATATATTTTTTTTTTTTTTTAATTGGAGTGTTTTTTAATTATTATTATTATTCACAAGCACTAAATGGCTCGACGAGTCGAATGGAAATGGAAAGGGAAATGGGTCGGGGTCTGGTTGGATCCATGTAGTCTAAGTTTGACCCGATCCAAATTAAGCCTTGACCAAGTATATTGGGTAAATTATGCCATTAGTCGCTGTATGTATTGCAATATTTTTATTTGTTTTGTATTGCTCAATTTTAATTTATCAAAATTGAGCTCGTAAATTTAAAATTTTGTTTTAACTTAATTACTGTACCAAATTTTATTCAAATTTTTCAGTAGAAAATAATTTGATAGCTTATTTTGAGATCATGCAAATAATTTGTGACAAAATATATATATATATATATATATATATATATATATATATATATAAAATTTAAAAGAAAAATGGTAGGTTAAGTGCATATGCACGCCAAGCTGGAAAATACATCACATCATCGAATACTTTGCGGGTACCCAAACCCAAAAGAAGAATTTGGTGAACCAACTTTTGTACATTGATAGTAATTTGATAATTAATATTTAAATTTTAAAATTTTAAATTTAATTATTTTATATTTTAAATTAATTTTTTTAAAAAAAAATAAACAAAGCTGTTATTTTTTCAATATAACTTTTTTTTGATACTTAATAAGAAAAAAAATTATATTATAGTAAAAAAATAGGGGTCTTATCCGGTAATACTGTCATTCAAAATATTTATTTAGTTACAAAAAAAAAAAAAAAAGAAATTATGAATGTCATGTGGGTAATGTTACACAAGCTCCGAGATTAATATTTTATGTATTATCAATGTCTTTCGATTGACTAATTTACATGCTCAGCGATGGCAAATGCTGCATGTATTATGTATTATTATTATTATTATTATTATTATTATTATTATTATTATTGTTAGATGTGACTGAAAATTAGAATCGTTTCGATATTATGATTTCGGTTCACCAACGATTTCGCAGTGCAACGAGAAATTTTATAAATGTCTGTAGTGAAAGCGGAGGACTCTGGGTCGTTTGGGAAAAATACTCTTTTCCTTTTGTTTTGTCCTAGAGAGAGATCGAGCGATTTTGTACGATCAAGAATTTTTGTATTCTCTTTTTTCTATATAGTGAAATTCTTCTCTTTCGCCTGTAATTTTTTTTTGCAAAAAATTTTCACGTAAATCTGTGTATTATTTTTTCTATCGTGCATTTTTATTTTATTTTTTGTGTCGTGATCGCCAATTAATTTTATTAGATTTGTGCCCTTGTTGCTAACATTATTATTATTATTATTATTGCTCTAAGACAATTTGTAATGAGATCATTTATGAGATCTGAGAAATTTTAAAAAAATATATTTTTTGAATTAATATTTTATACTCTATTTATTTTAGAGTATAAAAAAATTTACTTGTCACTTTGAAATAACTAGTGAATAAGACTCTGTCCTTAAATGAATGAGGTGTTCCATCATACACACTATTTACAAAACTATAAATAATAGCTTGTAGGTTATAACTTATAGGAGTCAAAAATCAAATTTCTAAATAATAGTTTTGGACTCAGATATATTAAATAAATAGATTTAAACTCAAGTTTGAAGCAGTAAAAGATATTCTGGGTCTCATAGAAAACTTTACAAAGTCAAAGATAAAGAGTTTTAAAAAATGACCTAGTCCATTGTTAGGTTGGAAAGTAATTCATTACAATTTAAGTACTCACTATAAAAAATTTTAAATGACTAGGCTAACAAGAAATATTATTTGAAACTCATTTTCTCTCGTGAAAATCCAGGTTTTAAGCTCAAAGAACAATGCAGTAGAAAAGAGAAGCTCTAAAGTTGCGTTTGGTTCAAGTATAAACGAAAACTGATTATTTTCGAAATAAGTATAAGTTCAGATACAAACAGTAATTAAAATAATTTTGTATTTGGTTGACTATAAGAGTTGTACCAGAGATAAGAAAGATTGTGTTTGATAAATTAAAGATGAATAAGAAGAATAGAGGTAATTAAAATTTTAATTTAAGATAAAAATTTTCCTGGTTTGATTTTAAATATTTAATTTAAGATATTTATTAAAAAAAATTATTAAAATTTATATTTTACTTATATATAAAAAAAATTATTAAATTTTTTTTGATTTTTGAAAATTTATAAATATTTAAAAATTCAAAATTTTGTATATAAAAATTAGTATAAATTTTAAAATTTTAAAAATTTGGAATAAATTTATTAAAAATTAAAATTTAAAATTTAAAAATTTGTATAAATTTTAAAATTAATAAATTTAAAAAATTTAAAAAATTTATAAATTTATTAAAAATTATATTTAAAAACTTTGAAAACTATAAAATTTAAAAATTTTCTAAAGTTAAAAATTTTAATTTTAATTGTCTCAAAAAATTACAAAAGTGATAGCAAAAATTTTAATTTTAAAATTTTTATAAATTTAAAAAAAATTATAAAAAATTTGTATAAATTTAAAAATTTTAAAATTAATAAATTTTTTAGAAAATAAAAATAATAAATTTTTAGATTTATTAAAAAATAAATTAAAAATTTTAAAATTTACAAAATAAAAAAAAAATAAATTTTAAATTTTATAAATTTAAATATCTTATAATTTAAAAAAATTTAATTAATTCTTTTTTTTTAAAAAAAAAAAGAAAAGAAAAAAGAAATGCAGTCCCCCCATCCTAAATTATCACGAGATAGGAGGGAACAGCTGTCCCCCCAGCTTTTTTTATGTTTGGATATAAAGAGGGGCATAACTCACTTATCGCTCCTTATACGAGGATCCAAAAGGAGTCAAAGATTTTTTTTCTTTTTTTGGTAATATAAAAAGTAGGTACTATTTTATAATACAATTTTAAATACGTCTGATCTTTTTTTAGACAAATGCTATAAAATATGGAGAGAATTTCCTTGGAGGGGTAAGTCGTTATTGTAATTTTATTATAGAATTGAAAGAACAAAGTTTTAAAGTGCTTTTAAATTTTTTTTGGACCTTTTTGTATTTTCGGGTCGAGATTAATTTTAACGGCCTCGGACCAAAATTCAGTAGGCCGGACCTCAAAGAAAATACAATAGGCCCAGGCTGGAAAACCCGGACCTACCGGGCGGGCTTCGGTTGGATGGTTGGGCCCTAATTGGACCTAGTTGGTGGGCCACCAAACTTGTGTGGTTTCAAATTTACCGGCCCAAAGATTAGATCCCGGATTCATATTTCTGAGTTCGAGCATAAGCATTTTGAATCAATGGTTTAGAGCTCAATGAATTACTACTGCTAGTATGCTGAATCGTTACAATTGATATTATAGTCAGCTTACCAACTGAAAAATGTGAGATGGATCTCGTATTGTCTAATAATTTTGAATTGTATGCGTGATTAAACCGACAGAAAACATAAAGGTCTACAACATATCAAATAATATAAAAGAGTGCGAAAGACTTATACGCGACAACAGATACATTAAAACTAATAACTTTAACTTTAACTTTAGTCAGAACGAGCCGAAGGCTTTACCTCGTTCCTCTCCTATCTGGCGTTCAGCTTCGAGAAGAGCAGACACTGTAACCTCCGAAATGAAGCTTCCTACTAAGATTAACTATTTTTTGGTTCAAATTATTAGATTTTTATAATAATACTTTTGTTCTTGTTGGAGTGCATGCACAAGAACATACACTAACATATTTACGAGGAGACATTAGATGGTACGGTAAAGATATAGACATTTTTCGTTTCTTTTCATACCACTTAAGTAAGACTCATTCAAAGTTGGCATTCATTTTTCGCCCGGGCTAGATTTAAACAAAATGAGACTACATTACAGTCCAAAAAAAAAGGAGCCACATTTTCCTCTCTACATCTCAATATTTGTTGTTGCTGTGACATAATTTGCAACATAGAGGCCGCGGAGGTGAGAGTGTGATGGAGCAATATTGCATAGCCATAACACAAATAAAATGAAAACGACTGCTTAACCAACAACTTAATTTCGTGGAGATCTTTTTTGGTGGGAGGTGATCCGAACCTCTCAGTGGAGTGATTAAAGGGAATGTATCCTTTTATATATATATATATATATTTAATATAGAGTTAGGCTAAAATACTATTAATAGTATTAAGTCATTGGTACTATTGAGTTTTTAATTTTTGAATTAAAAGATATATGGTTCAGATGATAATGAGCTCCAAAGGATTTAATTTAAGGATAGAAAACTTGATAGTACTAATAATTTGGTATTATTAATAGTATAGTAGTCAAACTCTCTCTCTCTCTCTCTCTCTATATATATATAGTAAAGTTTATATATTTTTAGAAGTACAAATCAATTTATACTTATAAATTTTTTATCATTAGATTTGTATTAAAATTTGTGCTATTATAAAGTCAACTAAAGAGAGAAAAAAAAGAAAAAGATAAAAAATACAAATCCTAATATAAATCCAATGGTAAAAAATTTAATAAATTTGTCATTTTAAAAGCATATAAACTCTACTCTCTCTTTCTCTCTCTCTCTCTCTCTCTATATATATATATATAGAGAGAGAGAGAGAGAGAGAGAAAGTAAAGCTATTATATATACACTTATGAGTATAGATCATTTCGTACTCATAAGTTACTTTTGATAATGGAGCTTACAAATCGACGATTTATATCGATAAATTTTATAATTTTTAAAATTATAATAAAATTCATGAAGTGAGTATAAAGTGAACGGTAAAAATCGAACGCCCTCTTAAAAATAGAAAATCAGATTATTAAATTTAAGATCGGAGTTATAGATCTATATTTAAATAGTGAATAGAATTTTCTATTAAAATTTCAACATATTCTGATTCTTTTACACCGTTAAACTAGTTGGCATTCTATACCGGCCGTTAAAAATTATCAATTTTAAAATCTTTTGATCGTAGGATAAATGATGACGAAAAATTATAAAATTTAATTTATAAAAATTTTAAATGCTCTAAATCATATTTAACGGTTTGGATCATCGATTCAAAAACTTTATCATCAAAAATAATTTATTAGTACGAAATCGATCGTATTGATAAGAGTATAGTACAAGCACGAAGCAATTGATGCTTGTAAGTTTTCTACCGTTAGATCTACCTTTTGACTAATGTCATCTCTTAAATTATTCTATTCCACCCACCGCTTACTTAACCCAAGAGACTTACTATCATCCTAACCACACATCACTTCATCCAAATACTAAAAATCTAGAAACACCAATCATTTGATATCTTTAAAAATATAAAAACTCATATAGATATATATATATAATTTTTTTGCTTGTTGTTACTCCATTCATGTACTAGTGTGCTGATGCCTCACTTTTTCTCTCAATTTTTTTTCCCTTTCTTTGGTACGAGAGTTCATGATGACAGACCACTTTCAGGTTTAAGGTTTGGGAATTTTATGTAGTACTATAAAAATGGTGCTTGGGTTGGTGTGAGTGCGTGAGAGTTTTTTTTTTTCTTTAGGTGGAAATTTAAAATTTTTTCTTTTTTTTTTGCTGTAAATTTGTAGTGTTATTTCGATTGTTACTTAAAATAATAGATACATATAGTATTTAATCTAACTAGTTTATCGTCGTATCAAGTCAGTCCACCGTTTACATAAAATATATCGTAATCGACAATCATATATCTGTCCTTTAAAATAATTATCGAATCATTATTATAGATTTATATCAAAAATTGTCAAAAAAAATTTATACTGTAAATTTGTAGCGATACTTCAACTACTATTTAAAATAGTAGATACATAGTATTTAATCTAACTAGTTCATCGTCGCATCAAGTCAGTCCACTGTTTACATAAAATATATCATAATTGACTGTCATTTGTCCTTTAAAACAGTTGTTGAATCATTGCTATAGATTTATATCTAGATTTGTCAAAAAATTCAACACGGTAAATTTGTAACGGTACTTCGACTGTTACTAAAAATAGTAGATGCATAGTATTTGATCTAGATAGTTTATCATCATACCAATTTCAAGTAATCGTTTACATAAAACAGAACGTAATCCACTGTCATTAAAACAACTATTGAGTTATTACTATAAATTTATATATATAAAAAACTTTTTATGCCCTAAATAAAATTAAAATTCCATTTTGAAGATTCTAGAGACAATTCTAACTCTTCTTCGAATAACTAATTAATGGTACAAGAAATGTCTAGCCAATCAAAGCACAATATTAATACTATGGTCCTTTTTATTTATTTATTTAATTTTTTTTTTTTTAGAGAAAGGTTGTATGTTATTCGCTTTGTTTATTTTTAAAATAAACTTAGCTGAAA